>VZSE01009546.1:211428-441146 GCA_013398275.1 Promerops cafer | reverse complement strand
GGAAGGGAAGGGAAGGGAAGGGAAGGGAAGGGAAGGGAGAGTGAAAACTTTTCCATCATGATCCACCTTCACCCATCAATATCTATCACACAATGTCAGTGCATTTTCTCTTTAAACTTATTTGTAAAGGGCGTGTATATGTTTAAAAAATGTTGGAATGTAATCTTATACTAAAAAACCTCCAGATTCTTTCCTTTTCAATCATTTCAATTTTAAAAATTATGTTTATTTATATTCCATGTGTGTTTGCATGCCAACTTTGTCTCTGAGTTTTTAAACCAAAAGAGGACTCACCTATTTTGCAATTCCTATTTTAGACATTTAAGTACCAGACATTTATATTGAACTATTGAATCCAGCATTACATCTGCATAACCACAGTGTAATTATACTCTAATTACATTGTAGTTCAAGTTCTGAACTGTTGAGAAATATAGATACAGATATTGATATAAATATATAATTTCCATTATGAATATAATTGTAAAAATCTCTTTCCCTGTCTTTTTTAATTTCAGATAATTACATTAAAATTGTAATTGTCTTATTGGTTTAGGCACAATAATTTTTCAGAAGATCCTAAAATCAGACATTTAGGTAGCAGGCTGAGTTTGTTTTAATGCATACTTTTCAGTTCCTTTCCACTGCTTTCTTACGGTTCTTTTTTTGCAGTTTGTATATTTAATGTATGCTTCCTTGTGTAGCCCACCTGTACTTTGTTTCTAAACAAACATCTGTGTCTGTGTAAAATTATGTCGAGAGTAATCAATCTACATGTTTCTTATGTAGGAAAAAAAAAGTAATTTGTTCTCTTTCTCCCCTTTTATACTGGTACTTTGGAGAGTGAAGCTATGTTTTTATGTTTTGCACCCTTATATATGTGCCACTGCATTATGAAAGTGAGCAATTCCAGTATGAAAGTCTAAACATTATGCAGCTCCACACAGCTTCCTCAGGACAGAAGAGTAAGTGATGACTTCTGGGAACCTTATCTGAAAATAAGTTTCTAAATAATGAAATCAAAGATCCCCAAAGCATTTATATCCTGGCTTCCAAGGATAAAGGATCTCTACTAATAAAGAGAGAGAAGTGACGATGCTGGAACACTCCATTTTTGTTTTCCAGCCAACACAGCAAGCAAGCACATGTGGCCATGTGGATTGTGTTTAGCACTCCAAAGAAGCCTCTTTTTGAACCACTTCTGTGGTAAATATATGTGATTAATTTCCAGATCAAGCATTTTAATTGCAAGGGAAGGAAAAGGATGCAGAATGGTAATATCTAAATGAACATGCACAGGTTTTTGAGGAATCCCTGATATGTTTCATCTGTGATGGCTTAAAACAATCTCAGCACTGCCATGGTCCTAACATGGTCAAGCATGAAAATGCACATCTGCTTCACTCATTTTTTTCAACTTTATTGTGGTTTCTTTGCTTTTTGCTTTGTTTGCTACAACATAATGATTTTAATTTTCCTATGTGGCTTTTCATAACTTTTTAAATACATGTTTATTAAATTAATATTATTGTCCTTGAATTTATTGTAAAAAGACACATGTACATGGATAATATGAATTTGTACTTTCCATCATCTAAACCTTTCACTTTTTAGATGAGTTGATACATTACTTGTAGTTCCCAAAGAATGTTTTCAAAAATCATGTCACCCAAGAGGAAGCCTGAAAACTGCAGATACTTCCTATTTATATTATTTTTCAAAAACCATCTTTTTCCATTGGAATTGGGTTGATGAGGAAACAATGTCATTAGCTCTCCTGTGCAAAACTTTGCTAGAAGTGAAGCTTCTAGCACCACCACCACTCCAAACAGCCATTGCATATTGTTAGAGAACAAAAAATGGATTCCTCTGAAATGTAAGAATATCTCACATCTAGTTAAAAAAAAAAAAAAACAAAACAACAAACTCCCGTCTACTTGGAGCTTCTGCTATAGCCCAGTCCTCAACAAATTACCTCATTATGTTTGTGCTGAACATAAGTAAAACTCTGTGACTCCTTGCACATCTGCTGGGAATCACTGACCACGCTGTACAACACAAATGAGTTTTGCAATATAACAGCCTTGTAAGTTCAGTGTAGCTGAGCTCTAGCTAATGAATTCAGAGTCTCTGATTCCAAAATAACAAGAGGACACAAAATAAGGTCAATTTACTAAAAATCCCCAGAAGTTGCTGTCACTACCACCCCGTCATTTCCCTTTCTGTTTAAAAGGGGGTTTACATTTTAGCCTTAGGAGGTGTCTTCCTGGGCTTTTGTGGCACCTCGGGCTTTGGTGATTAGGGAAATAATCGTCTTGTAAAGTGCTGGAGATAAGGAAGATATTTAAATAGTGGTTTCTTTCTTTGTTTACCTCTGCAAAAAGCTGAGGGACCAGACAGCTGAGGGAAACATTTTGCAAGCTTTTCAAATTTACAGAGTAAATTCAACAGAGTTGCCCTGAATGTTATCACTGAGTTTTGTATTCATGCTTGATTCTTTGCCAAATTAGCTCTTCTATGAGTAAATATATCTTTCTCAGTTGCACTCCTCAGTCTATGTCCTGAAAGTAACAAAACTGATGGAGCATGTTCCAGATATGCAAACCAATTAGCCTACATTGCTACAACAAAATCTCAGTAAAATAAGTGGTATCCAGCTTAAAGAATCAGATATTGAGTCCAGGTTATATCATTTTCTTTGCAACATTGTGTGCCAACTATAAAATCTTACATTATTTTATGAACAGTTACATCATTAATCTTGTATGCTGCAGTGGAAATTTGTAGAGAGCTGAAAGCATATTTGAAAACAAAACAATGCAATGAAAAGAAAAGAAAACCATCACTCTTACCCACACTATCTCTAATTTTTAATTTGCAATCTTTTCCCATCTGATTTATTTAGTAACTGAATTAAGATTTGAAGAAAAAATCAAACACATTATTAAATCATTTAGTTGTAATAATATTTTCATGGTATTTTTTTCAAAATAATAATAATAATGAGTACACAATCTGTATTGTGACAATATTCACAAAGTTTGAACAATTATGTGTACATTATATATATACACACAGAAAAAGATTAAAGAAACATACTATATCAATAGGTAAGTATACTCATCTGTATTATTTATATATAATCTGGGAGAAAAGAAGGCAATAAAATGCAAAATTTAATCCATTATGGCTTTAGTTTTTACAGATCCCCAAAACATTATGCACAGATCTTTTTGGCAATCATACAAGCTTGGCTTTTCCTTGCAAATTCTGCATAGAGCTTTTCACTGAAAATCTTCTGTTCCAGAAGAATGCAGCCTCTCTCTTCAAATTAAATATTTTGATAGGTTTGTTGTTAGTATGACTAACTCCTGCTAATTTTTGAATATTAAGCTATCATTCGATATTTGTCCAGTTTCAGTGTTACTTTTACAATTACAATATATTATGAAAAACATATGAAGCCTTCTTTTTTTTTTTTTTTTAAATAAACAGTCATCATGGCATTCACATGATACTACCTCCAAAGAAAAAATAAATAATTTCATGCACAGTACTTTCATGACATGGGTCTTCTAACTTCATTGACTTTAGGACCCAAGGGAAGCCCAGGCACAATTGTCAATAGACCTCCTTGAAATAAAAACATCATTTTTCCTTCTGCCCATTGCAAGGAAGACTGAAACTGCCACTGATAATTAATCCACTGAGAGAAATCAATATTGCAACCGGTTGGAGATGAAACAACCCATAGCAAAATAAACTTTTGCCATGACAGTGCAGCAGTTCTTCGAAGCATACTATCTTTGGGCAGATGTGGAATCTTAAAAAATGATTGCAAAAAACTAGAAGGCAGCTGTATCAAACTGTTGTATTTTGTGCCATAAAATGCAGTTATTGTTCTTGTGTGTGCTGACTTGTTTTTCAAGACGTAGTAATGCTCCCCTATTTGTAAAGTCTGAAAATGTCATGAATAAAAGACAGGACAGCTTGCAAACAGCCAACTGACTGTAAGGAAAAACAGCAGTGTTTCATTGCATTCCACTTACACTAATTCAACTAGACTGTGGGAAGCTAGATTTTGGTGTGAAACTCTAGATTTTGAGTGAACTGTTCAACATTCACAGATGTATATTCATTTCAACTCCCAGGTGAAGGCCCAAATATTTATTGTAGAAAAAATTTTAGGTATGGATTAGAATTTCAAAGAATTGAAGAGTAGCTGTTTTAATATAGACCCTTGATTGAAGACAAAACACTTAGATAAAATCAATGGAAATAATAATGAGTTTTGTGCCACTACACATAGAAATCAAGCCTATAGCTGTTCTGGGAGTGCATTTAGCAGGAAATACCATGGCAGTCAATGACAGAGTTCACTGATGCTGTCTCCTAGGAGCCCAGACTTTAGGGCCAAATGGCTAATATTTGATCCTGTGGTCTCAGCACAGATAGTGAACATAGAATGTTCCATGTTCCTTTGTACAAAAGGTTGCTGCATTTTATCCCCTGTATAGACCTAACAGGTTGATTTAGCTGATGCATAGCTTACAGAAAGGCAGCCAGAGTGGGGTTGCCTGCTATTTCCTTTGGCAGCTTTTATCAGTGGTAAAAAGATATGCACCTTATTTCAATTTATAGACATTGGTTTGGGACATTTAGGATGTTCTACAGCAATTTAATTTTCTTTATCAGCCTCCTCCTCATCATAAGGTCTGGTCTACATTGTTTGCTGTAACCATTATATCTGCTTATCCCTTGGGATTGGGATCCTTCTAATTGGATTACAACTGAATTTTGGCTGACCTAAATAAGGCATATGCCTTCATTGACAATACCATTTTAACAGCTTATTATTCCTTATATTATTCACATCTTGAAAATATAATGAAGATATAACAAATTAGAATTCATCCATTTGTCCTCTGAAATACTTTGTGAGTTTGTTTTGTTTGTTTTCACTTTGGTTGTTGGCTGGTTTTTGGTTTGGTTTTTTTGTTCTGCTTGGAATTTTTTGTCTTTTTCTCTTTTTTTGACCACCATTTACTGCTGGCTGGGTCATTCTACTTTTCTGTATTGAACCTAAAGAGATCTTTGATATCCAAGGAACCATCATCTTCCATCTCAAATGATTATGTTGCCATAAAGAATTTCATAACAAAGTTACCAGCCACCATTTGTAAATTCTTTGATGTAGAAATAAATTTCATTTCCAAAAATTCAACCAACAACATTTTGTTAGACTTAATACACGTCTTCACACCTACATATACCCAAACATGCAGCATGCAAACATGAATGCACATACATATATGTTGTAATTTTATTAAAGTCTATCAAACTGATGCTTCCAGTAGCCTCTGAAAGGCTCATCCCAAGTCTTCCCTGCCTGCCTAAGGCAGCCACACCCTCAGGACACCCAGCTCCCTATCTCCTCTCAGCAGCAGAGAGAATCCTGTCTCCACACTGCAACAGGTTCTAAGAAAATAAGAAAGGAGTAAAAAATTATTGGGAAAAATAATTTGCCTGACTTTGAAAATAAGGCAGGAATGTTGCAAAAAGGGGGCTGGGGTTTTTTTTCCTGAAAATGAACAAGTAATATAGCTTCACTTTCCAATGAGAGCTGTACTATGAGTAGTGTCCAGCTAGCACTAGAGGCCAGAAAATACTTCTGTAAGCCATTTGGAAGTTAGAGTTATCCTTTTTCTTTATACACATTTTGTCATAGGGTAATCCATTCGCTTATCAGCTCAGGGAGAGATTTTTCTTCAGTCAGTAGCAAGTCAGAAGAGTCCTTACAACAAGCTTGCAACAGGCTGGAGACAAAAAATTACTGATAAAGGCTAGTCTGCTTTGGTTTTCATTGAAGTTTCAGTTCCACATCAACATCCTATTCTGATATGGGCTAAAGCTGAGTTTTCAGTCTCCCCTCTGCCTCTAGTTGCAAGATTTTTGATCTCTGGGGAGAATGCAGCTGAGCTTTTCAGGCATGGAAGAGTCTACACCACTAGCCACAAAGTAGTTGCTGTCAGAAGAACAAGCTCAGGTACATCACAGGAAATACTTGGAACATCTGAGAGTGTGTGCGTGTCTGTGCATCTGTGTGCCTCTGTGTGTGTGTGTGTGTGTGTGTGTGTGTGTGTGTGTGTGTGTGTGTGTGTATTTATGTGTACATGTATATTTTGGTATATAATCCTGTGTTCTGACATCTGATGGTACAGATTTTAAAATGGTTTTTACAAAACCTCTGTGAGTCAGGAATTTTTCTATACAGTTTTACAGGAACAAACCTAAATGAAGAAAAGCAGAGAAGTCACCTTCAAGGAGATAACAGAGTGCGGAGCTCTGAGTCTTGTGATTCCCACCCCCTTTCTATTAAAAGCAGCATTTTAGTAATGGCAAGACAAACAGGAATGTTCCTCTAGAGAGAACTTTCTAGTTATGTTGTCCTGGTGTTGTTCTAGTGTTGTGTTTTTTAACCTCTCCTTTCCTTTGGAGAAACTGCAGTTTGGGGTTAGGTTTTATAGAAGCCCACAGCACTCATGGAAACAGAATAATGAAGTGTCTTATCTGTAGATAGCCTGAGTCTGGGCATAATTCATTACTTTAGTTGCATCTCCTCTGCTTGGGGAAGGCTAGTGGAAAAGATATTACCAACCTCACAGCAAACATCTCTGTTCATCAGAACTGAGTTTCAGAAATCAAGCTTGTGATTCCTCCCCTCAGTCTCAGGTAGGGGGGAGCTTTCCCCAGAGGGGACACTAGATTGAAATTGGTTTTTCCTCCGGGAAAAGAGAGTGTATACTCCCTTCTGACCATAAGTTACCCTTCCCCTGTCTATCCTGCTGCCCCATGCCACTCATATGCTCTGGCTGCCCCCTTTATTTACCACTTGCCAGCTTCCCTGGTTGCAGGTATCATTTCCTTGATAAATATTCATTATGTCCCATGATTTCTGTTCTCCATCTCACAAGCACAGAACAAAAAGGCTTTTTCCTTGGGCTGCAGTAGCTTTCAAATTCACTAGTCCCTCTACAAGAGAATATTTGTCTGCAGAATTGGCCCTGTGGGTGGTCAAATTAGGTACTTGCCTGATGAGCCAAATTTTGGAGGAAAGAGGTGGCTAGCAGGAGCTGCTGCACACTGAGCACTCGCTGTCAGTATTTCTTCTGTTCAAATGAATCACCACTGGGCATTGTGACTAGAGGAGGGGTTGGGACTTACACGTTTTGAGTGTTGGCTAAAATATTTTGAGCTCATCTTCCCTCTCTAGGATGCAGGAAGCCTGACTTGGCCCTTAAGCCATATGCTCTTAAGGAAGCACACGGTGCCGGGCAGTTGCAGGCAGCCCAGGCAAAGGTTGTAGTGATACAGCTTTGGGACAAGGAGGAAAGGGAGAGGAATCAAGCCTCTAAACCACAGGGCAGGCCCCATTTATCTGACAGGGAAGCACAGGCAAATGTGTGATCGTGTTCAGCACTGGCGCTGAGAAGCTGCAGCGGGATGCCCAGGTGGGATGCTCTCACCTCTCGGAGCGCAGCGGCAGCTCGATCCGTCTTGTTTCTGGGCTGAAGTACATCTGCTAACCCACCACATTCCCAGCTCCATGTGTTGACCTGAGGAGGTTTGATGAGAAGGACTGATTTCAAGAATAGATGGCCTGTGTGGCTGATTTATTTCTGCTGAAGCAGACTACCAGATCCTCTGAAGCTGTCTCAATTACCTCTATGTAAAGGCTGTTATTCTTCTCCTACAAGTAGTAGTCATGTTTGAGTGGCCCGATTTGTGCAGATTTGGCCTGCCTTGTCCACTTAAAAGACTATTAATCACCACTCCAGTTTATAAATCAAGGAGGCCAAGTTGCTGAGAGCAATTGAGAGGCTGAGGCTCCGCAGAAGCACTTAGCCAATTCCCAGACCCAGGCTTAGCATTTCTTTCTCCCCGCCTTTAGTCGTCAGACAATTCATCATCCTTCTCCCATTGAGGCAGAATGAGCCTGACAGAAGAATGCCTGAAAGCTAATCAATATGATCAACTTCAGGGGGAGAGCGTATCAAAATTTTTATTTGGTTTCTAAGTCCTTTAAATAACCTATTTCTATTCGCTTTAAGATTTGGTAGTTTGAATTCATAGAATACAAAACCAAAAGACAAAGCAAAAACTAAAAAACAGATACAGCAACAGGGGAAAAACATACCACAGACAGCCTTTTGCAGTAGCTATCTATGAAGAAGAAAATGTCAGGCAAGGAATAGGACTATTATGATTGCAGATTATCAGTTTTGGGTACTACAGTCACACAAGATCGCTTTTCTTTTACAGCAGTGTCAAGTGCAATTGGCAGGCCAGAAGTCACAAGGAGGTCTGCTCCTACTAAATAAACATCAGCCTGTTCTGTGCTTGTATGTGGACTAATGAGGTTATGACAGAAAATGGATCCGCTCTGTAATAAGGCAGAGTGAGGGAACTTGAATAGGAGGTTTATTTTCCTATTCTGTGATAAGTTGCTTTTACATATTTTGAGCAGTCTTTTTTTAGAAAGAGAGAAAACATAAATTGTTCATTGTATAGAGGAAAGCATGAGTGACAACTGTAAGTGGAATAGACAGTTTCCATTACCCCCTCACACTTGCTGAAGAATAATTTGTAAAGGCTGGGTAAATTGTGTTTTAAGAAGTGTAATGACGTGTAATAATTTCCTGTCAGCATGTCAGTTACAAGCAGAGTGAGTTTGATAATTTTGGGATAGGAGATAGAAAGAATTGAGGGTGGGGGGAGGGAAGACAGAAGAAATGGGGAGGTCTTTTAGGATCGCTGGCTTCAGAAACTAATGAAAGCATAATTGTAAAAAAAAAAAAACAGGTGGAGTGCTAGATAAAAGCAAGAGCTCTGCAGCAACCCGCCCAGATACTAATTCCCATTTGCTTTCCCATTAATCTTGCATAAAGATTCCAGGTCACAGGTCCAGCTACAGGGAGTATTAAGCAATTTAGTCGGATGGGAAATGGCTCAGAAATCAGAAAATGGATGATCAGAAAAATTTCCTTTTCTTGTCCTGCAAAAGGCATCTGTAGCATAATGCAGAAAAAAATGTTTCTGCTCTCAGTCTCTCTGAGAAAGGGAAAAAAACCAAACAAATATGGAAAGAAAAAAAAAAAAAAAAAAAAAAACAGTTGAGATGTATTTGACTGCCTACTCGTCTTTGAGAATGCACAGTGTGGTAGAGATCAGTAAATGCCACAGCTTATAGATCAACCTAAGATGAATGAGCCAGTTATTTTCACACTGTTTCACTCCTTCTTCTCATTTTTATCTTAAAGACAATATTGTCTGAGATTTATTATTTATTAATTTTGTTATTTTATCATGCTGGCACTTCTGTCAGGAGCATAATATTTACTTTAATCCAGCCATGGTTGAATCAAATTCCCACTCTCCATTATACATATATGCACCTAGAGTTAGTCTGCTGACCTCATGACACTTATGACTGATTTGCATTGTTGCAAAAGTAAAGAAAATTTGACCCTCAACATGCAAATCTTGTATTATCCACCGCACCTTCCTGACAGACCACGATTTCCCCTCTTCAGAACAGGGTTCTCCAGAACCATTTCTTAAAATTAAACAGGACTGTTTCTACCATTTCTTCAGTTTTGGTGGAGGATTGGCCATAAAATAGACATTTTTCTTGGAGAAACTGCTTTAGTATTGAATATAACAATTGTCAGCATTTTCCTAACAATCTATTTCTCTTCTTATTGCTGTCTTAATGGTGGTCTTGCACAACTTCCACTGCTCACTGACATTTAAGTTTTTAGAGGATAGACTACTTTCAGCTTTAAATGTCCCTTAGAAAGAAGCCTTCCTTATATCAAATGTTGAATTCACTGGTTAAAATAGAACATTTACCCCTGGATATGCAGCAAGGTAAATGAGTCTTTTGTTTTCAGTCGTGCCACTTTGTAAAACAGATACTAAAATTCTTTGGATTTGGTAGTTTTGGTTTGGGTGGTTTGATTTTTTTCTCTATAAAATATTAATGGCTTTTGTCTCCAAATAGGTTTGAATGGAAATTTCACAAAAATTTCTGTTTTTCTCTTTTCTAATGTTTAAGAAGATGCAGAGGTAGTCACATCTTGGGACTGAGCATGGAACCACTCAGCACATTGCTGCATGCTGACTTCAAGAAAGAACCTGACATATCTTAGTTGTGTGACAGTGCATTTGTCACCACAAATTTTGAAACTGATTGTATTGGAATAGTTAGGTTATGAATGCAAACACATGCCAGACAGCTGGAAGAGTGTGATAAGTTTTATTTGTCTTCAAGGTGTGCCACTGAAGTAGTCTCCTCAGACTGTGGCTTTCCTTTCCCTTCCTTATACTCAACTAGCATCATCTTAAAAAACAAAACAAAACAAAACAAAACAAAACAAAAAACAAAACAAAAAAAAAAAACCCAGAGAAATGTTTTAAATAAAGTTAAAAAACAACATAGACACAAAATAGTTATCATTGTCATTATGTTACACATCATACCAGACGAAAACATATTACAAATGTGACAGCACAAGTAATAACTCTCAAGAGGTAGTTTCAATGAAGAACAGCTTTTACATGAGTGTTTTCCTGTGAGAATCTTCAAGAATCATCATTTCAAGTCCAATCCTACAGAATTCTATCAACAACCATTTGGTTACTCAACCCAGGTTTCCTTTAAAATGTCGCAGTGCAAAGCCCTACGCACTGTTGCTAGGCATAAATCATGGAAGTTGAACCCCAGAAGAAGACATCACATTCTAGTGAGGAGCAACTCCAAGAAACATTTTGAGATCTGGACTAAGAAGCAACCAAACATGGACTAAAATGTAATGGTAAACAGCATATAAATGGAGAGAGAGCTGAGGGGATGCGTGTGCACCCAAACAGGGGACACCAAAAGGAGCCAGGAGTCTGTTTTACTTCTGTGAAGAGCTTCACCAAAGTGGTGTTGAATCATTGCAAATTAGCTTCTTGCCCATCCTTTTGGATGGATGTTGACAATATTGTGAGGTTACAGAAAGTAATAATAGAAATGATCCATATGCTGTATAATCTTCCATGTGGTAAAACATTAAAGGAAATCAAGTGGTTTGGCTTATCAGGAGAAAGACGAAAAAATAAAAGATGAAGGTGGCTTAATTATAGTTGTATAAGTACTGTGCACTGAAGTGGCTTCTCATCTACTAAAGAAAGAATAAAAAAGAATCAACAGCCACAAGATAAAGAAGACAGATAAATTCATATTTACTACTAAGTCATGCTTTTACAGTGACACTAACTACCAAGGGAAGTGGTGGATTCTCCACAACTTAATGTATCCAAAGCACGGTCTGGAAGTCTGCCTGGAAGATATGCTTTCGTCAAACATAAATCACTGAGCTCAGGAAATAAATCTGTATGATCTAATGGTTTTTTCCTAGCCCTTAGATCCTATGTATTTATAAAATATGGTATAGATTAAAATTTAACTAATAGCTTTGAGACTTTCTTTGGTTTCTGTTAAATTATTGTCTGTTTCTAAGTACTTAGTGGGTATCATGGCCTGTCTCTGTTTTCCCTGAGAGGCTGGGGTCAACTCAGAAGTATTTCTCTTAACTTTAGAGAATAATTTTAAAGGCAGCTATAGCCATACTACTCACAGATGGTCATACTGGACTGAAGAGCAGTCCAGGAAAAAAAAATGTATGTTTCATATTAGGATATCTCCCTAAGCTGCACAAAAAAAGCGTTTGAAGAAAGGGTATGTGTTTTGAAGTTTATGTTCTTTCACAGGTTACAGAATTTATTTCAAACGAGAGCAAGAAAAGGTTATTTTTAATTCCTGCTCTTCCTTACCTAGAACTTGTTGAAAAAGAATTCTTCAAGAGTCTTTTTTTTTCTTTTACAAAGAGCTATCAATGGACCTCCCTTCAATCAATATGGAGATAAACAAACAAACCAATATTTAAATGTCTGAAGTTTCCACTGCTGTAATATGTAATAAGCATGAATTTAAAGGTTTGGAAAATTGCACCTTCATGTCTCCAAAATGGCCATCATTTTCAATTAGGACAATAATATATTAAAATAAATTATTAAATATTCTTAGAGGAAAATTAAGTATAAATGTGATCCCTGAAAAACAAGTATTTCAATCTAAGAGATATAAAGGAATCAAAATACATATAGAAATCACTGATAAGTGGAGAAATTAGCAAGTTATTAGTATTTTCTGTAATTCCTCAATTTCCCTCGTTTTAATATTGCTGTAGTTACTGCAGTGGTTCTCATTAAGTTTGTGACTATAATTAGAATTTTCCATGTGATGGGCACTCTTCAGATAGAAAGGAAGATGTAGATTCTGTTTGGAAGTGGATATTAATGATCATTGCGCTTCATATTGTTTCCATTTTTAGGAATATCTAAACAATGAAACTTTTAAATGTTTTCACTTAAATGTGGTGGAAGTAATCACTGTTTGCAAAAGAGAGATCAAACACGGACTAGGCTTACAAATCTTTCTTTGCCGTAAAGATCAATTCTGCCACAGCTGGAAATAAGGAGCAGGCATTCTTGACAGATACGCTGATCCTTGCCATTGTTATGGAGTGAGCCCGGACACATGGTGTGCACTGGTCTGTGAATTGCCCTGGACTGACAGGAAACTGAGCAGATGCTCGTCAGGACTGTTACAGATACTTTCACCCTCTCTTGGTGGCTTGAGGCATGACCGTATTCCAACCTAGGGTCTCTCCCACCACAAAGAGGTTTTAAGTGAGGGAGGTTAAACCCACTGAAGAAACTGCTTTGTCCCAGAGACATGGGTTGACCAGCATTGGAATTGGAGCTTTAGGATTCCAAACCCTCTGCTTTGAGAGTTTATACCTTCCCTCCAGCACCAATGTAATATATTCCACAGCTACAGCAACCTGAAAATTGTCGTTCTTTTGATGCAAATCAACTTGGACAAACAGTCTGTCAGAAATATGGAGTGGCTGAGGTCTGCTCTGTGTCTCTAAAGGTACTTTGCTCCTGTACAGTCCTCAGTACTGTATTTCTCCATGTCATGTGGACCTTTGCTCACCTGACAGGATTCACACGGCACTCACATCCACCTTACACTGTTGAAATGGTGGCATCTTGACTATATCAGTAGCTACCCTACTAATTTTGCATCACCCATTTTGTTTAAATCTCAGATGAAGAGAATAGATCAATTTCTTCTTTCTTCAGAATACACTGTCCTTCAAAAAGTCAGGATTTCAGTTCATGCCATAAGGAACACCCAATGCTCCCTATACCCTGAACCATGTAGCCATTTCAAACATTTGAGGACCACAGCTGCTTTAGAACAGGGTCCAAAACTCCTGCACGGTCAAGGTGAAAGGTTAATTCAGGAGGCCAAGTGAATCACACAGGACAGACCTCTGAGACAGATACACCTGACTTTGGATAGGAGGGTTAGTGAAGTCTACTGAGCCATGACCATTCTGCACAAGGGGGATGACTAGCTGCATCACAGCACCACACTCAGAGTTGGAAGGGACCTCTAGAGATAAACTCATGCCAGCCCTCTGCTAAAGCACGTTCACCTAAAGTAGGTTTCACAGGATCACATCCAGGTGCATTTTGAATATTTCCAGAGACAGAGACTCAGCAGCCTTTATGGACAGTCCCACATTCTTCCATGCCTTTGAGCAGCCTGATAATCTAGATAAATCTTCAGTTAAACAAGAGCCAAATGTTACAAAATAAAACACAGAGAATTTTGGCCGTATCAGTCTAATGGAGGCCGTGTTTCCATGTGCAGTGCATTTCCATTCAGTGTGCTTTAACAAAAAAAACCCTTGCAGTAAGCTATGGGAAGAGACTAGAGCTAGAACCAAGCTCTGCTCCCTAGAGGTGTCTGTGACAGCAAGGAGTGTGACAGTGACACTTTAACAGCATTAACTTCACACAGTACTCCCTGCATCCTTGCCAGCTTCCTGAAGGAGCTCTACCCCGACATCAAAATGTGCAGCTATGGGCAAAACAGTAGGTTAGACTCACTGCTGGATATGTCCAAATAAAAAGAGAAATGTGAAAATGCTTTTAGCCTCCTCTGCTGTGCAGTTGCTGCACTCTATGCTGTTATGTGGGATTTTCTGACTGAGTGCCAACATGGTGTGGCAGTAGGACTGCTCTGACCATTGCAGGGTGTCTCAGCTGATGTGCAACCACTTGCACCCAAGTTCCTCCCTGAGATGATTGTAAATTCAGAAATTGCTGGTCTCATTTGATAGTATACAAGGCCACTTCTGTTTAAGCTGCCCACAGCTGAATTATTTCTGTTTTATAGACACTGTGTAAAGCTAGATTTTTACTCAGAATTTCAGAGACTATGCAAAAAGTATGATGAAGTCCTGAGCTGCAGGCACTCTGGCCATGTTACAAGTATAGAAATGGTTCCTAAATGCAGTCAAAATTATGAAAGCTCTATTATTTATGATGACACTGATTATCTTTCCCCATACCTCACTGACAAATTCAGCCATTGCTTTTAGATGAGATATCATACTTTGTCCACAGACAGCCCTAGAGGTAGGAATTAATTATTAAATACTGGTTGATGATAATTACATGATAACTTTATTGACCAAAATCAGAAAGGAATGTGTGATGTCTTCTCTATTAAATGAATCCTCAGAGAAAAGAGAATGTTTATTCTGAAACAAAAAATTAGCTCTTATATAAACCATCTTTAGAAACCTCTTTGTCAAAAACACTAGCATCATGCTCTTAAAGCATAAAATGAGAGAACATATTTTAATCCAAATGTTTTACTTGTCAGAATTAAATGAAATCTAGATAATAAAGCAGAACAGTAATTCAAATTCAGTACTGAGGATCACATACAAACTATGTGTCCCTGCAAAAATTCATATTTAAATTTAGTTTTGTATATTTTTGTGTCTTTCAATACTTACCTTTTCAGAAAGGACATCTGACTTGAGTCTTGAAGCTGCGTGATCTTAAATGAGCCTTCCAAAAATCAGATAAAATTTACAAAAAAAGGAAAAATATCAAGGTTCTACATTATATTACATTACATTATTTTTCCTTACAATTGTAGTCAGTAAAAATTTTAATGTTACTGATAGGTTTGCTGTAATTTTAGACGAGAGAGTGTTTCATGAAGTACAGCTACTACTTTTGTGATTCTTTTTGGCTGTCATTAAGAAATAGAATAGAAATAGAATTTCCAACTTCAAGGGAGATTGCAAAGAGAATTTAGGTGAAAAATAACAGGTTTGATAGCTGCATATTGCCTATTTCAGAATGTTTTAATTTATATCTGGGTACCACTACTTGTACTTAATGGTATTTTACATATATACAGAACTAAATTAAGAGATGGGAGGTATAAAAATGGCAGGAATAAAAATCCACAAATGTAGAGGAGTGCTTGTGACAGAAGTATGAAAAGTGAATTTTAACATGCATATCATAAATCAGTCTTTTAACAGAAAAACAAGGTGTCTCACAACCTCAGCAAAATGCTGTCCTAGTATTTGAACAAAGCTTTAATTTTAACATCATCCAAGGCGGTAAATTCTCCCAAGGAATGGGCCTAGAGACTGAAATTAGAATCACATGGATCTACAACTTTATGAAGTTAGATGCAAGTGACAATTAAAGGTAAGGTTAAACAGTCTAGTCTGGTGCTTTCTCAAACCTTGACAGTCAGTGTGGCTCAGTCTCTGTTCAACTGCAGATCCCAGCCATCCTCACCACATAACCCTCACTCTGTGCCCGGATTGGAGCTGAGCACCAGACAACAATTTCCTTCCAAGAGGAAACTCAGTTGAGTTGAGAGGACGATTTGCGATGGGATACATGCCTTACTGATAGTCTTAGGACACACAGTGCCATCCATGATACCTACAGAACCAATACAAACTGGTTTCAATTGGGAAAAAGGGCCCGATTCTGGCAGAAAATCAAGGACTCACGCACTCAGTATAATACAGCGCTGCATCCCTCTTACGTTCTGAAGGACCAGCTCCTCCAGGATGGTGACATCTGTGCACACTTGCTTAGCTTTTCTGCTGTGGCTTACTCAAGCACATGAAGCAGAGTCAGGGATGGCAGAAATGGCAAGCAGCTGGTGAACTCAGAAGGGAGCACGTTGTCTCAAACAAGGCAGCCAGCGTGTTTCCCCCATGGTTTCCTAACTTGAACCCTCTCCATGTGGTCATATGCTAGGTATGAAGCAGGGTACACTGGACAGATTTGTGGGAGAGTAGGTGCAAGAGCATAGGTGATAGGTACTGAGCCAGGCCATGAGGACAGCTGATACACCCTGAGGGCATAACCAGTCTACCTCTATCTAGTGTCTGCCTTGAACACAGTAAGAGGGACAGCATCCCCATCCAGCTGGCCTAGAAGTCAGAAGTTAGCCCTGACATGGGTCACATGATTGTATAGATATATCTGTCTTAATTTTGGATCGATAGCCCCAAGCACAAATGTAAGGAACTCAGTACCTCCTTCACTAACTGTTCTTTCAGAGGACATGACAAAAATCATATGCCTTAACATGAGAGATATTTGAAGAAGGTTGTGGGGGATGTAGAATAAGAAGTGTCTATTTTTGTTCTAGAAGTGGGCCATCCACCCATTTCTCCAGGAAAGTAATTCTTACTACAGGTGCAATCACTGTAACTGAATCATTATGTTGTCTGGATTTTTCTTTTCTCTCCTTCTGCCTTGTTCAATGCTCTGCCCTTGACAGGATATCTTTCCAAAGTCTGTTTCACTGAATAGTCTTTAGACAGTTCTGGTACTTTTTAAATACCAGATTGAAAGTCAAGTCAGATAACAGATAGAAATCATATATAATGGCAAGAAAACAGAATTAGTGGAAGCTTTATAATAAAAACGGTATTTAGAAGAGAAATGATTAATCAGTATTGGTTGGAATCTCCTGTAATGATGAATAATTCAATATATAACTGGTAAGAGTATCACTAGCCTGTATCCCTATACATTTGGTTCATCTGAGAAAATCACTATGTAAATAGAAGAGCACAGAAGCACTCCAAGGCCTCTGTAACAATAGGAAATTCTTTATTTAAATGATGGAATTAACATCAGCCTGAGGCTTTCCTGTGAATTTCTGATGCAAAGCTGCAATTTGCATATCTGTGAGTGTGTATGATATAGATTATCGCATATAAATAAAGATCTGCAGAGCTCTCTGAATTTTTCCTGTACAGATCTATGAGTAATTAATAATATACTGCCTATTTTGGATTTCTCTCTTTGCAAAGGAGCATTAACTTCCAAGCATACAATTTAAATTAGTGGTGTGTAATACATGGGTGGGCAGCAGTCTCTCCACAGTGGCTCTGTAGGGCTTCTGTGCAGGAGCAGCCACAGCCCAATCCAAACTGAGAGTTTGCCCCCAAATATCTCCTTTCCCTGATTTCCCCTATCCCTATACCTGAAATTACCTGTTAGTACCCTGTGGGGTGACATGGAGGACAGCTGTGCCTGTGGTGTCGCCTCCCTAAAACTCTAAGCAACAGCAAGCAGTAACCCGGCAGAGTTCAGCTGCATGTGTGGCAGCAAAGGAGCCACCCAGAAAAGCCTGTGAACAAACCCACGAGCAGCATCCCATCCCTCCCAGAGACTGACAAAAAATGTCACCATCACCTGCACCCTGCCTCAGGCGAGGGCAGAACAGAGCTGTCACAGTCAGTCCACCTCTGGCAGGGTAACTCCCAAAGATAGGGGCTAGGGGTCCTTTTGCTCCTTTGGCTTCATCTGACAAATGCAATGGGACAAGGCAGAAAACAGCCTCAGAGTACAGACTCTATAATCCTTGACCATGCACTAGCAACTGTCTGATCTTTTGGCTGGAGTGGTAACATTACACTCGTGAGGAATTAACACCAAGGTGGAAGATAGGGATCTCCCAATATGTGGGAGACAGACTTGATCCTTAATCCACTCCCACCTAGGATCTGAACTGCTGGTAACATCTGCATCCCCCCTAGTAATTCATCCAACTATCCATGTTCCCCTTTGTTTATGTGGTGCCTCACTCTGCTCATCTAATCCTGCACTGATAATGGGAATCATTATACAAATGAGAGGATACAGCACAGATGACAACACAATCTATCATTTCTTCCTATAACTGCAATGTTATATGATATTCATGCCGGCAGATCTGGAAAGAGAACCTTGACATGTAAAGGGGCAGCACAACACTCACTTTGCCCATCCTTGAAAAGAAACACAAAGAGTGTGACAACTGAAAAAAATTGTGCTGGATATTGGTGTCACTGTTCATAAACTTGACTTGTTTGACTTGCCCATAGACCATCCGTTGGTCTATGAACTGACACTAGTTTAAATGAAATAACTTTTTTTTCAGATATTAGAATTCTAGACTAGCTGAAGGATTTTCTATTGAAAAATTTTAACACCTGGAAGTGAATTTGGACTCTGCATTAATATTTTGCAGTTATATATTCAGGGATAATACTTAGGCTAATGAAATACAAATTTTCAGAAAAGAATGCAGAAGTACAGTGTGTTTAAGAGCTCACTTATTATATGGATGGACTAGTTTTATGCCAGCTAGGTAAGGTGTTCACTGAGAAGCAATTAACTTGAAGAGGATAACTAAAGATAAAACATTTTCATAAAAATCTATAGCAAGGGTCCTTACAGAGGACAGTAAAAGGTACCAGGATCACAATAAAAGGGCCTTAAGGGAACTCAGGTTATTATGTGAACTAGTACTAGTGACATACAGACTATAACTTAAAGAAATTTGGAAGAATATCCTCACTTTTAAGGGTGTGTTAGAGAACTGAAAACAGGGTGCATTGGCAAATTGTGAAAACCTCCAATGAAACCTGCTGATAAAACCAGAGACAAGTTTGATGCAGCTTTAGTAAGAAAGTCATGCCCTAAAGATCTACTTGAAGCCATTGAAGGTATGAGCAGGTATATGAGTAAGCTTGAATGAAATGATTGAATTTCCAGGCATCTCACCCAGGGTTCCTTACCATTGCCTTCTAAAGCAAGCAAGCTCTTCTGGAGTAAAAGGGAAGATGCAGGGATATACAAAGATGGAAAATAAAGAGTGTGAAAGGAAGTTTACCAGGGTGCACCATGAGACTCTGCAGTGGCATCTGTGCCCTGCACCATACTGAAAAAAAATGTTGAAAAGAAAGAAAATACCAAGATGACAAAGTTTGCTGAGACAGAAAGTTATTTACAATAGTCAGAACCAGCACTGTGCAAAAAGTATGTCAGGGGAACGGGCAACTTAGTGACTGATCACATGACAGAATGTCATTAGAGATGCAATGCCTACACAAGAAAAAGGAAGGCATACACAAAAAATATTCTTAACGACACAGTTTTGGACTCTCTGTTATCTACTACCACTCGCAAAGACAGCAGTTCACAGTTTACTGCTCTGTACCAGGCAAAAAAAACAAAAACATTATTAAGAAAGAAAACCAGTAAACCAAAGTAAACTCATGATGCTACCATAATTTTTTTTTATTAGTTCATATCCTGAATACTCATGTGGTATACTCTAGTTGTCATGTTTCACAAATTGACCTTACCCTAAAACATACCAAAAGTAAATTAAGGAAAAAAAAAGTAGAAAGAGGAAGAAATACAAAAGGGGTAGAATAACACAAGGAAACACATCAAAACAAGGTTTTTTGGCCTGTAAAATAACCTGCTGAAGAAGGATATAATCAAGATCTGTAAAATAATAAATGTTCTTGACAAGGTAACTAGGGAACCATGGCTCATTTTCACTCCTGACAAAAGAACAAGGAACACCAAAACAGATAATCACTTTGAAGGTCTGAAAAAACAAAGTATTTTTTTAATACAATGCACAACTAAATACTGGAAGTTAATGTAAGATGAATTTTTTAAACCCAACAGCCATAACACATGATTTTCTGAATGTGATACATGGATCATAAATGAGTTAAACAGTAAATCATAGAAAATCATAGGTTAAGTCAAGGGATTATCACCATATGTTTTTCTCCTCCTTAATACAAGCTCCATTTATTTTTCCACTGCCCAAGAGAGGTTAGACAGGTCTTTGACTGGACCAAGACATCATGGATCACCAAAAATTACTAACACCTTATACTGGTAACTATATCATCCCCTTGCTCTTGCCTTGAACTTGGTGCTGAAGTTCATGCTGAACTGCTCACAGGGCTGCTGTTATCCACAAAACCCTGTCAAAGTACATTGTAAAGGAAGTAGGAACTCATAGCAATTCTGATTATGCTTTTTTTTTTCTTCCAACAAAGGCTTTTGCACACATTATTGTGCACTAGAAAAATAGAAGACCTAACTGCTTCAGTTTTCATCTGAATACTACAGTACCTTTTGAAATACTAAAAAAAAAAGTTGCAAACACATTCAAACAAATGGAAACAAGGAAAGCAGTGTAATGAAGGGGCCGTGGTCATATATATTAGCACTACTCAAACACACAGCTTTGCAGTCCCTCACCTGGGCTGCCAGGCTTTGAATGCATCCAGGAAGGATGGAGATGCAGGAAGAAGTACTGGAATAAGCAACAGATGTAAAACAAAACTTAAATGCTTAGTTGAAGGGCTTTGTTTCTTGATAAAGTTGCTGGGAGGTCAGCCAAAAGAAATGAAAGAAAAGAAACAAGCCAGAGGTTCATATTTGGTAAAGAGGAAATGTGTCAATACAAGGGTTTGGAGGTGACTGTGCAGAAGCAGAAGTGTAAGTGAAATAGCTTATTCTGATGTGACAGCATTCTTGCTAGATTTAAAGCAATAAGTGAAGTGTTGCTAGAAGGCTTCTAATAAGCAATTTAAGAAGTCCCAAGTGCCTGAACAAAAGCTGTGTAACGAAGGGCATGAAGGGGATTCAAAAATGTTAAACAGGAAGGAAAACCTGCAGCACTATATACAGGAAGAGGTAATGAGAAGGGAGAAGTAGAAGGAGCATTTGAACACAATAGTTTTAGGTTTTCTTTTTCTAGGCTACAACTTTTGCGATCTATAGCAGTGAAGGCAGACCAGAGCAGAACAGAGTAACTCCAGAGTCATCAAGATAAATTAAGACAGACTAGAAAAAATTAAGACAGAAGAGAAAAAAAAAAGTGACTACAGTTAGAAGAAAAGAGGGATTAGATATACTATTTTTTTGAAGCTTTGTTTTTTATATTTTTAATTTATATGAAGCTTTGAGTATTTCCATTAAGAAAAAGATGTTACTGAGGTAGTCAGAAATTACTTTTACCAAGGCATGATGTTATTGCTAAAAGTTGCCAGAACGAGGAAGCTGAGGAAAGTTAAGGATATGAAAGCTGGAATAGCAGCTGCAAACATCCATAGTGTGAGGTAAAATCACATAATGATTGAACTCTGTCAGGAGTTTCTAGAGGGCAGAGAGATACATAATTCTACACTAGAGGACAGAAATAGACAGGGTACTAAATAAAACAGCACATAATGTGATTAATGAGGCAAACATTTTTAACAGGTTTGAGTTAGTAATTGAAACCTTGTAAAAGACTGCACCCATGAAACAAATTTATTTGAAGTCATCCTTGTTTCATCTTCTAATTTTATGCAAAGACCGGAAATTATGCATTTGTGCAATGCCCAATAAACTTTTTTTTAATATATTAACTAAGAGATAAAAAATGAAGAGGTTTTTCTGTCTGAAGTTCGTGAAGCAGCTGTTTACAGTGCATTCTGAGGTTGAGCGAGGTTTCCTGGTATAAATCAAAGCCGGTCACATGCTATGTGGTATTTCCACTGTGTCCTTGATTATCTAAGAGCACAGCAAGTAATCAAGAGTATCTTTCCAGCTCAGCAGAAGCTATTTCCACTGACTTTCTCTGAAAAAGAGGCACCACTTCAGCTGAAGTATCTGCTGTAGCTGGAAAAATTGAAGGCTTTCTATTTTCCCCTAGGGGCTACGTGGCTTGTGTCCATCAGTAACCTAGCACATTATTAGCTACAGAAGTATTTACCAGCTATGGGAACCTGCTTTTCTTCTTCCTCTCCACTTACAAAATGCTGGGTTTTATATTACCATTCACAGATTGAATTCACACCACCCTCGCTGTTAAAATCCCTTTGTAAACATCGCTACTGTCAAGGGCCCGTGGGCGCGGCTACCAGTGCTATTCGCAGCAGCTCCGCAGGGAGCTGGGAGGCACCTGAGGAAAAGCAGCTCTTTGCTGGAGCGGTGCNCCGTGGGCGCGGCTACCAGTGCTGGAAGCAGCAGCTCCGCAGGGAGGCACCTGAGGAAAAGCAGCTCTTTGCTGGTGGAGCAGTGTTCTGCTTCTGGAGCTTCCCCTGCCCAGGCAATGCTTTCCCAGCCCACACGGGATGAGATACTTCCTTGCCACCACCCCACACTCGCTTCGCAAAGGGGCCTCTTTCCGTAGTCCTGAGTTTCCCCTGAAGGACCAGACTGGTATAACTTGAAGTCCTTATCCTTCCCAGTCGTCCTATTCTAGTGCCAGTATCTCCTCTGGTATCTTCTCCATTGAAAGTGAAAAAGGCATCCAATGCCAGACTGCAAACATCCAGAATTAACTGTCCAACCATCAATAAGCACACAACATCCTGCCTGGAAATGCCAAACCACTAGAAACACAGAGAAGCTGGAAAATGTTCCCAGAAATCTGTTCCTATGCCTTAATTTTCCAACACCCAGGAGTGCCAACTCTCCAGTCATACTGAATTTCATCTCCTAGTTTTCCCCAGGCATTGAGAAAGACATGTATAAGAAAATTTCAGTTTATACACATAATCAGAAATACAGTTATTTGAAGTTTTGCATAGATCAATTTATCACTTCACGAAGAAGCATTACATGGGATAGTACCTCCCAAAACTTAAAAAAAAAAAAAAAAAAAAAAAAAAAAAAAAAAAAAAAAGAAACAAATATCCCCATGAAAGCTACTTAATATAAAGAGTGCCATCTGCTGGCACTGTTGAAGTGAGGCGTTGTTCATAGGCATCGAGGTTCAATAAAGTTTTGCTATGCCCTCGTAAGGGCACATTTCAACTCTAAGCCGTTTCACACTTTCAGTTTTATTTATTCATGGTATTGCCTTCATGGAATAAAAGGGCAGTCAAGCACAGTGGTGTAGACAGGTCTTGTCTGAACATGGGGGAGGAAAGCATTGTTTATTAATTCACATTTTTACATTCAAAGTGTGTCTGTTGTTGGGATTGCTGCATCTATTTTGCTTTCTTTATCATTAATAGATTTTTAAAACAATGATTTTGGAGAACATGAAAGTTAAAAATATAATAGAATTTCTAAAATACTGTGGGTGAGACTTTCAAAAGAACCTACTTCACCTTGTGCCGAATGTATTTGTACAAATGTCAAACAGCTTCAAAAAACCAGCTTGCGGGTCTCAGGTTGAGAAGCACATTATTGATAAAATACTATTGTATACCTGCTTGATCACAGGAATTTTCTACCAAAGCATGTGGATCAAGCCTCCTAAAATGCTACTTAAAAGCCTTTTAGTATTACTGCCTCCTCCATAACCAGGATGAAAAAATGTTGCTTGCAATGAGATGTTCCCTGTGTTCTAGGTCCTGACCTGTGCCAACAACGAACTGAATAGTGAGAATAACTAGAGGGGATGAGGATGAAGGAAAAAGGTAGATAATGTACTACTTTGCAAAACACTCTTCTGTCTAAAACCAAAGTTAAAGTAATGTTCCCCTTTACTAGCTCAATGACTGCTTACTGAAGAAGGCCACTTTGCTTTTGAGTGTCAGCATTACTCTTAACATTTACATTTCATGCTGCCCTGGTGAAGTTAAAAAAATATATAAAGACTACATCCTCTGCAGAGACAACAGAGATTTTTATTATTATGAGAATCTGGAGTTCAGTTTCTGATTTCTAGCATGTTTACAGCACAAAGTACTTTATTGCCTTCCTTAAAAAATTTCCATTCAGATTGCAACTCACTCCCACTCCCTCCTCTAACTTCTTTAGAAGCCATTACATGACAAAGTGTACCAGACCAGTTCCTGAACAGTTAAGCTTCTTCCATCTCTCGTACTGATAACAGCAATTCCATTTTACTTTTCTTATAATGTTTTTTCACATCTGACTCTCTGACTTCCACCACTTTGTTGTGCAGTTCCTATGAATTATTGAGGCAGTTTCTTAAATCTCTCTATCCAAATTAAGCACTCCTATTTTCAAGTACTCACTTTGCTATTATCCTCATAGCATTTACTTCCTCTCTTCCATTCTCTTATCAATCAGATTAGCAAAAGGCCAAGAAGGTTGTTTTGCCAGGTACTAAACTAAGCAAATATCTCTGCATTGGTGCATTCACAGGTCTGATGATACACATTGTCTTCCTAAATATTTGCCCTCTAGGTCCAGAAAATAGAAGAATTCCAGCAAACCTCTTTGAACATCTTCTCCCATCTAGCACAACTCTTTGAGCTGCTCAAGCTAGTTTCCATTTCCATCCACTTTGATGGCCAGTGTTTTAATATTTCTTATCCAAAAAGTCATCTTTGAGAGCAGCCTTAGGTTCCTGTGACACTTTGGCCATCTTTCTTCCTTTTTGCTTTCTGCTTATCTGTCTTCTCTTCTTCTTCAGCCACTAGCCCCTGCTGTTACCATTTATTCAATCTCTTCCTTCTTGCTGCTCAATATTCTGTCTCTAGAGGTTGCACCTCATCACTCCTTTCACAGAACAAACTCTTTCCATAGACCAAACTCCTTCCACAGATTTCCTTCACATTCTGGTATTTTCCTCTGCCTTGTCTTCATTTTAATATATTTCTAGAGGTCTCCTTTTCATCTGGGGATCTGCCAATCAACTCATCTGCAACTACAGTTATGTTCATGCTCTTTCCTTTCATCTTATCTGTCATATTCAAACACATTTCTGTATTCTACCCTCATTTCTAGCTGCATTTCAGTCTCTCACACTTTTTTTTTTTACCTGAACATTATGAAATGACCCTTCATGCATATGTAAATTCTGTCAGAAACTCACTGAAGGAGAACATACACAGTTTCTGCATCCAGTCATCTTCATGCTTTCTGCCATATTTTGGTCTTCTCCACTGGTGCCCAAGCTGCTACATTTTTTTCTTCCTAACCTTAGGTTTAAAACTGAACAAACCATCTGCATACCAGTGTCCTCCCCAAAATTCTTTTACTAGACTCATACCAGTCTCTAGTTGCTTTGATTCTGACACCTTCTTACCTACATTAGCCCACCACTTCATTTAGGGTTAACTCTGATCAAAGGCCGTGATCAAAGACTTCCTCTTTGTGCTGTTTAAGCTAAGCCATATGGCTTTGCAACACAGCTTATCTAGTCTTGTTTGAACTGGTTGTGCACTTCCATGCACAGCAATCACTTCCAATCATAGTAAGAAACTCATGTGGATTTTCTGATGCACTTATGCCAAAGCTCGCATTCCAGTTACCCCAGGCAGAGAAGCTGCCTGGTGCTTTGGAAGTCTGAACCAGAATTTCATAACTCCTCACTCATCCAGCAGAAAATACCTGGAAAAAGGTGGGCATGCTTTGCTTCTGGGGTATGAGTTTGGTGCAGTTTCTTCTTTTTCAAAATTGAAACATCAAAACAGAGTTCAAGCATGAAAAATGGACAGGGATATGCTGCTTATAATTTGAGAAAAATATACCAAGAGCCTAAAACCTTCCTAATGAAGCTGCAGATATTGATAAATACAGGGGAGGGCTTAAAACAATATAATGGCCCTCTCAGTCCAGGCAGGGTGAGCTACTTGGATATCCTCTGACTTAGCCAGTAATTTTCACTAAGTAGTTCATTTGGGTCTAGACATTACTGATTCCCCCATTCACCTCTTTTTATTCTCAAAATAAAAATGTGAACCAAATTTTAAATTTGAACTTAACTCGCAGAGGTAGAAGGTGAAAAAAGTATATTTTTTTTTACTTTAAAATGCCTAGAAACATTTTTGTTGCAATAGAAAAAATATTTTCTGGAAAAAGCCCACCAGTATTCAAGATGTTACCCAACACTGCAATAGATTATAATAATTTATAGGAGAGCCATGTCTGCAAAAAGAACCAAGACTGAGAAATAGGACTGGAAGCACAACCCTTGATGAACTTTGAGTGTTTTTACATCTGAAACTTAGATCATAAAATCACTGGATCAGAAATCATTATGCTGACTTCAGACCCCATAGTCTTTTCTTAGTTTCAGTGCTAAAATTTTTTTTAATCTGGAGACTGAAGTGCTGTATGCTATACTCCCCTTCTCCTGGAATTTCATTCTACAATAATGTACATATTATCTTTCTAATCTTTACAATTTCTATCATGAAAACATAATATTCAGAAAATACTAATGCATTCATGCAGCTTCCAGAACTCTAATAGCATGAACACTAATGCTTTGTACTGTTACAGCTAAAACTTGGACTAAAGAATCAAAATAAAATGTTTATAAATGCCATATATTAGACTGCCTGGTTTGTTATAAGGTAATAAACAGAAAAGCTTGCATCTAGTCATTCGTGGTTGTTAAATAAGATTCTTTGTGACTTGCAAAAAAACTAGAACACAATGAAGAATTATCAGTGCGTTCTCCACGGAAGTCATCTACATGTGTTTATTTAATAAACAGAAGATGGCTTTATTATACACATTTGATTTCCATATGCAATCGTCTCCTTATCTGTCACTTGTATCTAAGCAGGGTGCTTTATACAAATCTGAAAATGAAAAATTCAGAGCAGGGCACAGGAAACTCATTTAATGTCGAGTGCAGTCAAAATCAAGATTTCTTTATTTGTAGTAACAACGCTGTTAAATCAGAAAATTACTCTCCTTTTCTGCATGTCCTTCTTCCTTTACAATTCAGTTGTTTGATCATAAATTGTCGAGTGCAATGACTTGTCTCCTCCACTTTCCACACTGGTCGAGACAGATTAAAAACTCCGGCATACCACCAACCAGTCTCAGCATACCATTAGCATATATATGAGATTTGAGACATTTTCTAATATTCTCCAGCAGAACTCATCTGTCAGCCAGGTGATGAATTATAAAAACTCTTAGCTTGTTTAGAAAAGAGGGGGAGAGTGAGAGAGAGAAAGAGAGAGACAGAAGAGGAAAACACGATCCCACCTTTCTTTTTCATTTTACCCATCTACCCTTGCAGTCAGTCATACAAATAAACACTAACCTCAATAAAAGAGACATAGTGTGAGATATTTAAATATACGAGCAGCAGAGCACAATTAAAGGCTCATGGAAGTAGGTAGAAATATGGAGTGGTCCGTGATCTACATAAATAATTTTGAACACTTTTATTCCACCTCCTATTAACAAGGACTCATAAAGGCACATTACAAAATCCACAGAAGTATCATAAGCTGGTAAACCAGCAAAAGGACTGTGTAGAAAGTAGTGGAATAATTAAAATGCAGAATCCATCCAAATTAGAGAAGATTGGGATATTTTTTGCAATTGTTCATGAGTTCAACAAGTTTTCATGCAAATTCTGAAAATTTTGTGTATTCAACTAAAAAAGTTAACATTCCTTATTTGCATTTCATTAACCTGTTTCATCTTTCTTGCTAACTAGAAGGTAGAAATTGGACAATGATTTCTTGTTACTTAGATGAAGATACTATGAGCACTATGAGTAGGAAATAACAAATACATGATGTCACAAATAATGAATACTCCTTCAAATATGTCAGTAGATAATTACAGTTTATGAGTATATTTGAAAACTATCAAATTGCTACATGGATGCTTTATATTAAAGAAAGATTAATGTCTGTCATCATAATTTACACAATCATCAACTCCTAATACCATTTTTAGTATCTAATATTAACTAAAAATAGTTTGTATTTCCTGTGGACTCTTGGAATTAGAACTGGGAAAATATTAAAACATAGATACAGACATTTTTCCACAGAAAAACATCCCAGGAATAAAGCTCTTCACAAGCTCTAGGAAAATTTGGTAAATACTGCTAAAAAAGGAAGAAAGGAGATCTTTTAAAAGGTAATTTTATTTCATGCCAACATTTTTAATATGCTAACTTCCAAGTGTGACAAAAAGGGTTTTTTCTGTACTTTGTGGGGTAAAAAAACTGATTCAATTTCTGTTTTAAAAATAGCATTTTTGTTTAAAAATTAACCTACCCATAAAAATAAAGAAGAAAAACATTTAGAAGGCATTAAATAAAGCATTTATTTTTCATGAGTTGCACTAAAAGAAAAATCATAATATATTCCAGGTATGTTACAGTCCAAGTATGACAAGACAAATTCCATTAGAATTTAACTAGAAGTTCTGTTAATAAATATACAAGTGAAACAATGCATATAATAGCTTGTTTTTTACCCAGAAATGCATTTGAGATTTAGGGCACTACACATCAAGCTGGTATAAACTATGGAATAAAGACATCATTATTTTTTAGGTTGGAATGCGTATACAAAAGGTGACAGATTTATGCTAGTAAACAATTAGATAGAAGGTTACAATCCTATTAAAAATAGTATGGTATTTGTGTTAATATACATGAAATATGTGTCAGAAGATAAAGGTTTTAGCCAGTAGAGTGATGACATCTATGTGTACATGAACTAAGAAGTTAATGTATATATATTATCAGAAGTATAAAAAAGCATGATTAAGGAATAGTTATTTGGAACTGATATTGAATGCCAAGTAATCAATATTTTTCTGCTAAGCTGTGAAGCTTTGGACATCACAAGTTGGAGCAACTGTTCCAAGTTTTAGTGTTAAGCAGTGTTATCAAAATCATAATCTGTTTTGGTTTCCATTTGCAGGTGTACACAATATCATTATTGCATTTAGAATGCTGAATTAATTTAAGGAACAGATGTGTAACTGGTCCTTTCTCTACATGATAGTCACTGTCTGGTTGCAATATATCAGCATTTTTCAGTCATTTAATTTTGAAAATGATAAAAAAAAAATTAAAAATTTGGACTCAGACCAATAATTCTCCCACCAAATACTTGCATTTACCATCAAAGAAAAGCAACAGCACATTACTAGACATATTAATAGTCATTAATTAATAAATATAAAGATATATATATACATACAAACTATGGCTTAATTAGAGCACAATAAGAGACGTAACACACAATGGTACTTTATTGTCAGGTTTCACTGAAGTCATAGAAAAAAAAGTGTGACATGGACATCCAGCTGTTTCTTTGTCCATTTACACTGAATATATTCAGTGAAATTACCAGCACAGGAAACATTACACTGAGGTACTTCATCCTGATTTTCATTATGTTTTGGAGCTATAACTAAGGCCCTTTAAGATTCTGAAAAAAATCTCCTACAACGCTAAAGAAGTGTGTTCTAGGACTAAAAAAGATAGCTTTGGAAATCAAAACAGATGTTCTTGCAAGGCTGCAAAGCCAGTGTTGTAGATTTAAATGATCCGGATAACTTGCAAGCTGAAACTTTCAGAGATTTGCCAGAAAAACTTAGCAGTAAAAATCTGGTTAATATTAAAAGCAGAGATGCTTTTCCAACATAATCCTAAATGGATTTGTTGTATCTCATTTTCTTAAGCAGCTTCAGCAAAGAAGTGGAATGAGAAAAAGCAGCATGCTTTTACCGTCTCCACTATGGAAAAACAATGTGGAAAAAAACCCCATACATGTAGGTCTAAATCAAGTCCTAGAAAGCTCCTATTTATAATTGATTATCATTAGCAATAGAGTATCAAAGAAGAATATGGAATCTAAACTGACTTAACTTTGTAAACTCAGGCCCATCTGCTGGTCAAAGCTAAAACAAAGATCTCACATTTATGTTTAAGGAAGCTTGAGTCCGGCTGTGCACCAGGCGTTAGAGCGCGTTAGGCATTTCTTCTTCTAACACATCACAAAACTGTCTCTGCAAACCAGAAATTAGATTTTGCTAATTTCAGTGTAGATAATATATACTTAGTAGTTTTTCCTTTAACAAAGTCAAGCAAATGGTTAATTCTTCATTGATCTGTTCTAGTATTCCCAGCTGTACAAGGAAAGAAGTGGAGAATAAAGCAGAGGCAGTTTCATTGTATGATATAATAAGCAAGATTATTGGCTGAAGAAGTCTTTTATCAATGCAAAATTCGTGGAGGAAAAAATATCACAGAAATTATGTTATTGGCACATTGATAAATGACATGCCTACTTAACTGGGATCACTGCCAAGGGACAGATCCAGTTTCATGCAGGGTTTCAGTCCCCCTTAACAGCACCAGCAGATAAAGTGGCAAGCAGTTTATTTTGTGGTGCTTGCAGATCTCTCCATATGTGGAACGGTAGGATAAATGTCCTTTAGTCATGCCATTATTGATCATTCTGGCATTAGTTTTACCAAGTCAAAGTCATCTAATATAGATGTTACACGTGTTGCAATTGATTTAAAATTTTTAATTATTTGCCTGGGTGCTGCTTAAAATAATTTAAATAATCTCAGCATAGTGGAAATTAATATGTCATAATCAAGACCTTTGTTATTTATGGGTAGGTACATTTCAAATACAAAGACAGTAACAACAGACACTTTCACTGCTGCCACAATGTTTTTACCCCATGTTAACAACAACCCAGACACATTGGTGTTTTAGCTGAACTTCCCACTAAAGCCCTGAACCACATTCTAATACTGGGCAGCTTCAATGACACAGAGGAAACCTTAAGAAATGTGGCTCTCTGACAAGGTATTCTTCTATTTAGGAAGATTATTGATCTGGCTCCTCCCTAAATTATGTTATTTCCCATCTGGAAATGCTTAGAGAAGGAAGAATGCATATTTAAGATCAGTTGTCTTTATAAGAAATTTATGATGATGGTGGAAAACAAGAAGGGACTGGATTTGCCGTCAAAATCTCTTTAAAGCCGCCTTTTCATAGCGAATTATTGAAAACTAACCATTTCAACAGAACTCACTGAATCAAATTCTCCTTTCATTATGACCTCTTCCGCTTGTTTGTTATTATCTCTTTCATTTTATCTCCCCTTTCCTTCTTTGTTTTTATGTTTCCTTTGGCCACTTAATAAACAGACCTTTGCACAACAAATGGATCCCCCGTTTTCCCCTCCCAGGTGAATACTGTAACCACTAGGCTGTAAAATGTCTCTCTCTCAAACTACTCTACACACAGCAGTGCAGTTTTAATAGGAAAGGAGAAAAGTGATTCCAGTTCAGCCTCTCTGCAGGCAGAGTTGTAGAAGATTTGAAGTCTTTCAGGCAGCCAGAGCTGGCTCAGACTTCTCAGTAATGTCAGCAAAATTGAATTTTGCTTTCTGAACACAACCATGGGTGAGAGACACCCTTGCCATGGGTAAGGATGCAGGGAGGAGTGGCACCACAATAAGTAGGAAAATTGAGAGCTCACAGATCCTCTCCTGCCTGCACTGATGTAAGACATTGCAGCACTGACTGGGTGTGAATCCCATCCAGAAGCAGAGCCTGCCTCATCACACTCATCCTCTCTGTTGCAGCAGCAACAGCAACCAACGCAGGTACCACATATTGCTGCTCTACATGTTGCCTTGTGAAAGCTGACCTAGAACAGAGAATAGACAGAGTTAAAGAATAAAGTAGGTATTTATTAATAGGCCTGAATGCATACACCTTGGGCAGTACAAGAGCCCAGCCAGGGCTACACCCAAGATGGTCACAAAATGGACAACAGGTCATGAGGTCTCTCACTTTCATAAGTTCTGGTCCATTAGCATATTGGAGTTAATTGTCCAATTATAGCTTTAGGTTATGAAGTCCCATCCTTCCTATTTTTCTCTCTTTAGTCCACCATTGTTTATGCTCTTGGGACTGAAATTTGGATCACTTGTCCTTGGTCCCCAGGTAGAGAAGGAATTGTTTTGTCTACCTACTCAGTGAAGAGAGCTTACCATCCCCTAATATGAAGCTCAGAACTACACACTAAAGCATTACAGAATCTGAAAAATATAAAACCTAAAACCTGAGGCATCATACACAACTTCTTGTTTGTCTGTTTCTGGAGATAACCCCATCAGTAGTGAAGGGCTTCCAATCCCTCCTTCTAACTACCTAAGCAAGTTCACAAACTGCTTTGCTAGCTATGAACTTCTCCAGCCAAATGCCAATAAAGTTATTGGCTTTCCCTCTGTTTTCAGAAGAGTCCCATCCCAGCAGTCACTATCCAGTACCATCTCCAAACTCCACTTCCTGGAGTCAGATTTTTAAAGGATTCAGAATTTGATAGATCTACTTTCTTCCTTTCAGATGGTCTAAACTGTTCTTATTGATCAAGCCTGGGACAATTCTGATTGAGTAAAAGGAGCCAATATGCCTGGGAGCCAACATTCAGCAGATGAGCCGTAGTTTACAGTCTCAGATTTCGATCCACAGGCTCAAATTAATTATAAGTCTTTCTTTAGGTCCATTCATGTTTGGACAGTTTGGAAGTTTTATGTAAACCTCCTCAATTGCAGTACACACATTAAACAGCAGACCTGTACCTGGAGGTACAGGTGCACTCTATACAGCACTAACAGCATGTCACAAGATAACAGCATGTCACAAGATAAAGTAAATTTCTGTATAAGCTTTCTCTGATAAATCTTTTTGACCACACAGCCTGCTCACCAAACCTACATGTGCAACAGAGAATGGCTTAGGCTAACATAATGGTGAAATGGGGGGCCAAAAATTCAGCCTTATAACCTCCAAAAACATAGCATAGAATAAACTATCTTAATTGATATGAAGACTAATGCACTGTGTTAAGGTGTAAAAGAATGCCCAAATCCTGCTCTTTCCTGATTCCTGCTTATATAAGATTAGCACTTTGCAAAACTATTTCCAAAAGTCAAATTTTGAGAAAAGGCCGATACATTTTGTAGATAGTATTACACCCATAAGACAGTATACCATCCTGTACTGAAAAATACAGGAATATCAAGACATCTAAACAAGCAATAAGGTGAGTAGATATGATGACCATCTTGCCTTTATAAGAGTCAGGGGTCCGTTATTTTGGCAAAATTTTATTTATTATTTATTATTTATTATTTTTATTTTATTTTTATTTTATTTTTATTTTTTAAATTTTAAAAAATTATTTATTATTATTTTATATTCTACTATATTGTTGGAACAATAAAATTATGTTATAATGGAAAAAGCACAAAACAGGGTACAAGGATACAAATATAACAGTTAATTATCCAAATTTCTGTATAGTTTTGTTTCATCAGATGCATTTTATTATAACTACAGAACTATTTAGACCTATTAAGAGCTAGAATACAAAGCTAAGTTTTCTTAGATAAAAGTAACATTTTTACAACATGTTTAGCTTTTTAAGTTATATTAATTACTTCAAGTATTTTCAAAACATACTGACAGCTAGATATGGAAAAGTAATGCCTATTAAAAAACAAAAAAAGAAAGATGTAATTTCTGGGTAGACCTTGAAACAATCACCAGCTAGGACAGGACTCCATAACCTTCAGGTTTCAGGAGAGAATATCTCTGTAATTAAAATGGAACAGAGCTTGGGGAGTCAAGAAATTGCAGGAGAACAAAAACATCAGGATAAAAGCAGTAAATCAAGAGCTGACTCTAGGGAGGAAGGGTAGATCAAGTGGGGCTGGAAAATGGGACTAAAATTCATAAGAATTGGGCAGAGATGTGCAAACTGGAAAGCACAGTAAAACAGCAGGAGAACTGAGAGGAGCACCCAGCAAAAAATGTAACCTTTGTATACCTCGGTTCCAACTAGACTGTCTGGAGAATCAGGACCAACAAGTACTGCCTTATTTATTTTTTTTTAAATTCACGTTCCGAATGTATTAGGGGTCTTTGGAAATTTTAGTAAAATAATTTTTCTATTATGAACTTAACATTCGTGGATACCCACTAAAGACATGTTTCCAAAAAGACTAGATGGCTCAACTCTAAAGGCACTTGAGACATTCTACTTTCATCCAGAGAGGGACTGTAACCACAGAAACACAGAAAAAACATTTTACAGTAGGCTAGTTCTGGATTTCATTTGTTAAATTCTGCCAATTGTTCTCTTCTTGGCTTATTTTCTGTGAAGAAAGATGACTTTAGGGGTCTCAACTACATATGTTTAAGTGAGGACTTTGGTCAGGATAGAGGGAGTTTTCATGCCTACGTAAGGTCAGAAAAGCAATTTGTGGTTGAACATGTCAGCTATATTGTTGGAAAAGGTCCAGCTCCAACTCAGGGAATTGACATGCATGCATTTTTTAGGTTTAAATTGTGCTGTAAGATGAAGATCATATGAGTTCCACCTGAACTGAGATGAAGACTCAATGAATCTCTGACAAATGTCTGCTCTCCAGCATGAAGTCCAGGGGTGCCTACAGTCAACTCATATCTCCATTTTGGATGATAGTGTTTCCTAAGCAGTGAGATAGTCATGCAAATGCATTGCCTTTTTCTAAGGTAACCCTAACACATATCTTAATCTGGGATGGGAGGTGTTTGAAGACACAGGTAACTGTCTCTGTTGTGTCATGCACACATAGACCTTCCCTCAAGACACTTGGACAATGATGAATTCAGTCTAGCCCAGTGCTCAGTTACAAACATGGTAAAATACCTTTCTTTTCCAGAAACAGAGTACCAGAAAGCTCACTCAGCTAAAAGCTAACGGACCAAAGTCCTGGGTACTCCTGCAGCCTGCAGGAGTTCAAATCCATAGCTCTCACTTTCCTGGGAAAGACCCTTTACCCCTGGAATATTGATTAGACTTAGGACTTGTTCATCTTTCATCTTACCTGAAAAAGTAAGGGCAGTGTCAGAAAATAAAAGATGGGCTGAGTAGCTCAATATCCATGTTCAGGTTATGCAGCCTCAGCTCAGGTACCCAAATTACAGGAGCAGTAATACTCCATGTGCCGTTGTCCCACGTAGGCCAACATCCAGATTCTCCAATCTCTGAGTTCTTATCTCTTCATTGCCTAGGCATAGAGGGAGTTAGACAACTAGTTTATATGTTTTAAACTATACTTGCTGTGACCTTAGGTCTGTGTTCATTTAGGTGCTACGTGTCCAACATGGGACGTCTGATCCTGACCACGACTGCAACTTGCTATGGTTGAAGCCCACTGCAGCAGCAGGAGAATGCTGTAAGCATTGCAGACATTGTAAAAAAAGAACACAGCATATCAAATACAAATATAAAAAATTATAAAACACACCTGATGGTTGTGAAAGGGAGGATTAAAATTATTCAGTGATTATAGTTGTTGCTAGTTCATTCCCAACACAGCAGTCTACTACTTCATCCTCATATGTATCCTTTTCATAAACTATCAGAAAAAGCTTACCACATTCTTGGAATAATAATTCTATCCAGAATGGCAAAAATCTCATTCTTAGCAAGAGAAGATATAAAGTCAACATCTTTCGAGACCACCAAGGACCTCATCTCTCTTCAGGTCTATTTGATACTGATAAAGGCAAAATAATAATAAGAAATAATTGCATTAGTAAAGAAAATGTTGATAAAATTCATTTACAGAGTTACATCTCCTCCTACAACACCAGCAGTTAGCCATTTGACCTAGTCTACTTCTTCATAATGCACCTTAAAGCAGTAAGCATGGTAGGAAGAGTGTGTCAGTGACAGCTGTAGTAAACATTGTTTGCACTTGGCAAGATCCTGTTCAGTACCCAATGTCACAATTTAGCTATAGAAATTACTATTAAAGTTAATTCAGACCTTTATGAACATAATTGCGGTGAATCTAAATTATGTAAAATCAATAAAATATGGTCTCTCCAACAAGTGAGACTTCTACCCCTCATATTTGCTTTCTGGTATAATATAGATATGAATATAGAAGTAAGTGAAACTACACCTCACTGGGATAAGGACTACTAGTTTTACTCCCAGTAAAATTTGAGAGAATTGGGTAGAATGCCCAGATTGATGATATTTATAAAGCCCTATCCTATGCTGTCACAGACAATCCTAAAGAATTGAGAAGAAAGAATATGTTCCTTCGTACCGTGTATCTACCAAATGGGTAAGTACCAATTTATCACTTTTTCTGTCATAATAAATTAAGCAACAATAGCAAATTTTAGCTGCCAAATGAAATGGGCAGAAGACTGGCACTAGACTACACATGGTTGCAATCTGAATCTCACTCTCCCCTCAAAAGTGAAACTTTCTTATAAAAATGTTCTGCGACTATGGAAATGTATCTGCATTCTACCCTCTCCTGAGCCCATTAAGGTAACTGATAGACTTTAGATTACAGTGACTTGAAAAAAATTACTTTTTTAGTATAAAAAGAATAAAAGACATTCAGAGAATAGAAAAGAACAAAAACCTACCTTTTCAGTAAAAACAGAAGGCAAGAGAAGCTTTAGAACAAGTGCTTGCCAATAGAAGGATTTCATGCTCTTGTTAATTAAAGGAACAAAGAAAAAACAGTGCAGTAGGCTGTATCCTACATAACAGCTTCTACTAATAAAAAGTAATAGACAATTTCCTGCATTCAATTCTTTTGAATACTATTATACAAGGTAATAGAGTTTTGGAAATGGAAGTCCTAGCAGCCTGTCAGAAAGAGCTTTCTTCCACTTTTTTTTATTAAATGACTAAGTGCAGCAGTCTGTGTCCTATCTCTCCCTCTTGCATCTATTGGATTGTATTATTTTACATTTTGATTGAAATGATGTCACCAGCAGATAAAAGCCTGGCCCAGGCATTGTAATTGAATCAGCCTGAGTTGTTTATTCTAGTGATCTACAGCGATGCTTTCCTTGTCCTAACACAGAATACATAAAAGATCCCCTCTTGTTTAACATGCTACTGATTAGATCTATTTTTTTTAGAAGAAGGAGAAATCAAATTGGGGGGTCGAGAGAGTAAGAGCTGGAGTTTAGGGGGAAAATTGGAAAAAACAGATGAGAAGAGACACCATCTGCAAAACTTTCCATGTGTGACTGAAAGTTTAAACAAATAAATTTCACACAGCATCAGTACCAGATGCAAACAGATTTGATTGACAACATTTAAATAACAGTTAATGGGAACATCTACAATTTTTGGAAGATTTTTCATGCTCAGGTCCTAAACACGTTCAAGTTTTTATTTAAGAATAATGCTAACCTTGAAAGAATAAATATTTCAAATTACTGGAGGGTTTACCACTCTAAAAATGTGTGTTGGATATTAAATTATTGTTATTAACATGTTCTGTTTCCTCTTAAAGCATTTTACATTTAAAGAAGAGTTAAAACAACCTTCCATTTCACAAGTTATTTCAAAAGTTGCTTTCTTTGGTAATTATTTTAAGAGAAATACTGTCTTTTATGCTAAGTGCTGTTTCTTTGTTTTTCGTAGTTGCTCCCCACACATGCCCCTGCCCCCTCTCTGTCCCCACAAAAAGCCCCAGTCAAATAAAGGAAAAATTGCACTATTTTATGTATGTCATGTGCATACCTTCACACAAAACTTCCTCAACAGCATTTTTGGTGGTGGTAGGAGTGGTGGTGGGTTTTCTGTTTTTGGTTTGGTTTTGGGTTTTTTTACTTCTGGGTCTTTCCTCAAAATAAAGTACAATCATATGAGGTTTAGTAGTAGTGCCAAGATGAAAATAAACCAAGCCCATCTAGCAATTTCCAAAACTGTTTTCTACTTTACATCTGTTTTTAATTGTTTGCCTCAAGTCTGAAGGTGGGAGCTTATTTAATTTGCTATCTGCATGAGAAGGAAACAAAAATGTAATTTCAGAATGTATTTAAGAGATAAATAGATTTTTTTAATACAAATAAAAAACTACTTTATTAACAACTACAATTAATAAACTGTTGTCATGGAAATGGCTATTAAAGATATTAGCAAAAATTTTAATTTTGGGAACTTTTCATAATCCATTTTTTAATATGGGCAACATCTGTAACAAGACTATTTTCCACATGTGAAAATTTAGGCTAGCAAAAAAAGTTTTTTTTAAAGTAAAATAAAAATCCATCCACAATCTCTATATATATCTTAATTTACTGTTATTTCCTGAAAATTTGCTAAAATGTATAAATACAAATACATTTCCCATATCATTTGCAGTCTATTTAGCACTCCTAATAACTGAATTATAAAATTCACTTCATAATAATTTGGGATACCCACCAAAAAGACCTTAGAGACCTTCATTTTTTTGTAAATCATTTATTGTCCTGAAGGTATCATTATTTGAAAGCACTTGTAAAATGTACTTATTAATATTTCTAGTCAGAGATGAACTCGGAGCTAGGAAGGTACAAGATGCACTATCTACATTAATAAATGTGTTTGTTTGCAGTGTATTGTAATGAATGTATTTTGACTGAAGTTAACCCTTTAATTTGCATTAATTAGATTGAGTTATCCTTGCAGTTATCTTGGTTTTCAACACTGCTACTCACTATGAAAGTACTCATTCTGTAAAAAAAAAACCCTGAAATAATGAAGAAATGAATTCAGATCTGTCATTAATAATTTTAAAACAAACTCACTGCTTTATTTATATACAAATGTGTGTCACAGTTGGCTTTGTAACACAGAGACATACTGTTCTGTGACCAAATAGAGAGACACAGACTCACCAAAGCACCGATCCATATTCAGTCCCCAGAGCTGGTTAAATATAATTTGCATCACAGAGGTTACACATTTGGTCTCTGGGAAAAAAAAAAAAAAGAAAACGTAGGCAATGTTGATTTAGCCTCCCTTCAATACTCTCCAGCAGCTGCCTCAGGGAATAGCACTCAGAGGAACATCCCAATATGCCATGCTTTTTCTCACCATCACATTACTTTCTTGTTAAAGCATAAATGGTTGGTAAAGGCAAATTGATTTCAACAAAGGAAAACCATTGTGAACATGAGCTCCAGCATCCAATCCTCCTAAACATGAACAGAGATTTATTTATAATTTAAAGATGCAGAATTAATTTTTTAATAGCAATTTTCATGATTTTTGGAGTTTTCACTGTGAATTCCTCTGATATCTGGAGGTCTGGCAAACATCCTAATACCATCAATGGGATTTCCTGTTTTAATGGGAGTTGTTTCAGATACTGCCAGCAGAAAGGTGTGAATAAAAAGAAAAGCCTAAAACTTCCATTTATTGTTTGTAGTCATTTCCTTTTATTATTTGTAGACAGTATCTTATGAGAGTCTTTCCTTGTGAGATTTTCAGCCACCAGCACATTTGATAAACCAGTTAGGGACTTGTGCAATCTGATCAAAATCAAATTAAACTTTCAAACCTATTAAAGCTTGCAAAATAAATGTAAGCTGGCAAAACATAACACAAAGAAGTGAAAAAAAGTGACCACAAAACAGACAGCCAAACAGTAGTGCCAGAAATGCAGCAAAACATGAGAGAGATGATGCACGGCTGTTTGCTTGATTTAAATAACTTCATATTAAAAGACACTCAACTCCCAGTACTAACGATGTTTAAGCTGGAAGATAGACCCTACACCCTTCCTTCCTCCAGTGCTCTAAGCATGTGGAAGTCATCCCTATGATCAACAGCAAGATCACATAAGAGAGTAATTTGTTGGGGTTTAGCGAAACTGAGCTTCAGAACAACATAGGTTTCACATTAAATAATGTGCTTTTAAAGCCTGAATTTCTTTTTTTCCCCTTTCTTTAACTTGTTCAGGAACCTGAAACGAGTGCTCAGCTTGTATTGGTAGAAACATTACTATTAGTTCAGGTCTGTCTTTAATCACAAAACCAGGCTTGAAGACAAAATAAAATGACAAGCAAGATGCTGGAATTTCAAGCATATCCTGTCTCTAACCAAGGTATGGAATATAGGAATAAATAAGGTGTTTATGATAAGAAATGGCAGTTTCCTTGATCAATTGTCTTGTTTTGGATATAAACAATATATCACAACCTAAATCCAACTCTTGCTAAAGCAACTCTAGTAAGATACCAGATTTTCAAAAATGCTGTGCCCCAGAAGACTGCCCTGAAGTCAATTATTTAGAAACCTAATTGAGAAATCCAATTTAATATCGTGTTTTTGAAAATTCTGATCCAGACAATGTAAATAACCACCAAGATAGGCAAGTACACATAGGTCCTCCTGCTTTTTCTTAAAACTGATACTTCAGCTCTGTTTTGTCTTTTCTTTTAAAAAATAATTTGTTGTAGCAGCTGTGCAAGTACTTCATAAAATCAAAACAAAACCAAAAAACCTGTGTTACAGTCCTACCATTAAGGAACGGTAAGAAAATCCATAAAAATAAAGATGTTAGTGTCAGTCTTTAAGGGATTATTATACACTAAAACAAATGTAGAGATATGAATAATTCTTTGGCTATATATATGCATATATACACACACATGAACATACATATCAGAAAAGCATAGGGTGCAATTTCCTTCTATATTATTTATGAAAAGATCTAAAACCTGATTAAGTGCATTGTACAAAATGTGATTCTTTCATAAAATATACTGCAGCTGAGAAAATGTGTCTGTGTAGCATATTTTTTTCATCCAAAGTGTGAATATTTAAAAAAAAAGTTTACATGTCATCCTGTTCCATCTTTGCATGTACTTGCTCTTTATCTCTAAAGCAGCATACGTTCCATATGAGAGAGGGGGTTGCCATGGTATCTGCACTTTAAAAAATTGAATAGCAGATCTAAAAGAAGCATAAAATCGATTTAACAAGTTGTCATGTAAGTTACCCTGGCCCATAAGGATGAAGTCTATGCACCTATTTCTACATAAAAAATGTTTATTTAAAAAAAGAAAGAAAAAAAGGGAAAAAGAAAAACATAATTGGAATTTTTCTAGTCGCAGAACTAAATACATTTCCCATAGGGTTGGTCTCATCAACTTACAAATCATTTGGGCGTGCATGTGGATTTTCAATCTTTTTTTCCTTGTCTCTTTAACAATACAACAAAACACATAAGAAGTAAAGAAATAACTCTAAGCAGTAATCCTAATACAGAAGATAAAATGCTGACATACAAGAAACCTTACTTAAAAATTCATTTATTAACTTCTTACTCATTCTAAAGAAAACACGTTTCAATAAACACCTTGAAAATGGGCACATTTCTTTTTCTTTTTTTAACTACTCAGAAGAGAAGGCTCCATAACTCTTACTTTGGGACTTCTTTTACACTCAGGCACAAAATAGTCACAATTCTAGTGCCGCCTCTGCAGGGGAGTTCTTGCCTAGTTCCACAGGCAAATGAAAAGAAACTGTGGTTTACCTTGGTTGGTTGGTTGGTTGGTTGGTTGGTTGGGTTTTGTTTGTGTGATTTGTTTTGCTTTTTTAAAGAGAGAAATATGAATGGAAGAGGACAGCTGGAAGATGACAGCTTGTTCCAACACTACATCCTCTCTACTTCCCTGCAGGATAGGTTACCACCAACTCATTGAGTAAACCCCATACAGAATTATTACTTCTACCAAACACCCTCCTTGGAGTAGTACAGCCTTTGGGAAAAGGTCAGTGTTACCTCACAACTAACAGCCTGTGCCTTTTAATAAATTAACCCCTTCATGTCAGCTTTGGTGACATCTCAAATCATAAAAGGACACTGAACATTTTATTTTCATTTTAATTCATTCACCTGTCAAAAAATGCCTGATAGAATCATGGCTGAGCCCGGAAATTCTTTTAAGGATTGGATTCGTTCAGTGGAATACATAATCCTAACTATGCTCAAATAGAATTATGCTGATCTCCTGTAAACCCATACAAAAATCAAAGGCTGCTTCACAGGGAGTTTCAGAATTTTGTATGCCAAGTTTCCACCTCTGTGGAAACTTAGCTGAAGTTAGGTCCCAGAACAGGACAGTTCTTAAAACACAGCCAAGGTTGATGGTCAAGACAAAGACCCCAGAGAAGCCACAGACACGGCTCCTGGTGCAAGGTGGGTGTGCAGTCTTACTGACTTGCTCTTCACTTTGCATCTTACTTTGCATGTAAATCCCATATTGAAACAGGAGATGAATATGACTGGAAATAGGAGAAACTCTTTGGCTCAAGGGTCCCAAATAGCTGACATTCTGGGGATTATAGAGCTCAAGGTAGATGCCAGAACTGTCAAATGAGGGAAGTATGAGTCAGTGTGAGGGAATGAAGGCAGAAACTGTGCTGAGAGTAACTAAGGGGACAACCTCTTTACCTGGTGATTTACTTATATCCTAGGACTCAGTCATGGCCCATTGTTTGCCTACATTTGCTCTCTCTCAATGAAGTACCTCTAGATCAACAAACTAGCTCCTAAATTTATATACAGCTCATCTACCTACTGGCATGTGCAACCTGAGGAATTGGGATTCTCCCAGACACGTCTCTATGCCATGAGACACCAGAAGAAGCATCAAAAAGCTCAAAGAGAACAACAGAACAACCATTACTGCAGGCTCTGTCGAAAGGACAAATGTGCATCTTTTTACACAGCATTACCTGCACAACTTCTCTGGTTTTTTAGGGAGAGATTGAGATAGAAACATTTTTTTGAAGTTGGGTGAGAAGCTGCTTTAGCTTCTTTTGCTTCTTACAACATAGCAAATATTTACTTAGTTTTGTTAAGGCAAGCTCATGTTCTAAATACTTTGTGTGGAAAATGAGGGAAGTATAATTAACATCCACCTATCTAGAAGATGGCCATAGTCACAAAACACCTAAAATATTCTATTTGATTTAAATCCAATGTCTTAACCAAAGAGTTCCCAGCCTCTGCCTACAGTCTTCAGCCAAATGAATGGTACAGAAATACAGTCTTATCTAGTTATTCTCTAGACAGCAGTAAAACTCACTTGGCTTTTAATCTTAGTTCTGCCTCAGTGAGAAAAATGTCTAGTTAGCAAAATAAAGAGTTAAGATCTTTTCATGGCATGAATTCAGAAAACCAGGTTTATCTCCATGTCTCACAGTGTTTTGCAAAAGTATGTATGTAAGAGTAAAAATACATTTCAGACAGAAGAGCCAATTGTATCAATTTTGCACACTCAATTTTATGCTTTATGTACTTTCCCAGGGACACCAAGCTAAAGTCTATGGAGCAAATTTATAGAATTGGGTCTCTTCTTTTTTAACGGAAATGTAGGAATGTTACCCAAAACTGTGACTTCAAGAATACACCTAAACCCAACCCTCCCCCACAAACATGCCAAACCCATGATAAAATTTGTAAAAGATAGCAACCCTGACTGACATGGACAACAGGAATGTGTTATTCTAGAAAAAGAAGTACCTTTGTCATAAATGGCATTTAATATTTTATTTTCCATATTCTTCTGAGTTTCTTTGCATTTTTTATTACTTTGGACTCAAATGTTTATATTAATACCATCATCTTTCTACCAGCTCAGAACAGTTTATTTTGTATCTAGTATGGCATTAAGTATTTCAAATTCCTTCATCCAACACATGTTAGACATAATAGGTTTGCCAGCAAAGAACTGCCCATTTGGCTACTGTATTATGCCCTTCCTCAAGTCTCTTAGTCTTCACTGTTTCTTAATAATCTAATTAATTTCAAGTCATGTGCATTCCTCATCACCATCCTGCTTCTTCTGCAAGAATAAAACATACAGAGTACCAGTAGAACCACCATAACTAATGTCAGGATTTTCTTCTTAAGACGTTTGATAAATTGTCTAAATATATATGTGCTTTGAGTTACAGGACTCATTAAAAAATAATCCTTTTTTAAGGCTGAGAACTATAATTAGATCAGGATTCGTGTCTGTCAAGTTGCCTTTTTTATATCACTAGATTAGGAATTTAATACATAATACATAATAGACCCCAGGCCTTCTCCAGAGCTACTTTGGGTTGGATCCACAAAGAAGGTAAGGGTAGAATTTATTTCAACTACTCTTTGAGGCCTACAAAGTAGTTGTCAACATTTGAACTATACATCTGTTATTTTTTTATAGGCAGTGGATGAAAAGGCATTTCTGGGATTCAGTTCACCTTCTCAAAAGGTAGATGCCTCAGCTGGTTGAGAGAAGGGCACCTGTGAAGTGTTCACTGACTGTAAGGGGATTCTAGATGACTACTCCAGGTCTGCAAGGACAAATCTGAAGTAAAGTGGAATCAACCATGTCCCAAGGGTTCAGAAGAAGTGCCTACCTGCAGATCATTCTCTGGACAGTATCCATGACTGCTTTGTTCTTGAGACAACAGCTGTGTCTATCTTCTAAGTCTAACAGGAATCAAATATGAGATTATCTTTTACATACTTCATATATTAAATGGGTTCTGCTGTACTAAGCCTTCCAATGTACCAGATCAAGCCAACATGAAAGACATCAATTGAAGTACTTCACAGGTCCTAATCCTGCTGCTCATTCTAAAGAAAACATAAAATATTTCCAGAAGATAAAATTCAGTTAATTTTTTTATAATGTATGTTTTAGAGAAACAGAGCATGTATACACATAAACGTTAAAATACACACCCACAGACACATATATATCCACATATATATGAAGTAAGTCAATAAAGGAACATAATGGGCACAGAATCAAAGTTAGAAATACAAGAATTAAGCACACAAATCTTTGACACTGGGGTGCTAAAGTATTATTTGGATGCAGACCTTCCCACCTTTAGATGAAATCCTACCACAAAAGAATTTGATGACATTTTTATTACATTGAATTTTTTTAGGTAATTTATCCTTAAATATCCTAGTTGCAATTTGCAACACATTTTGGTATTTTGCCCTTCCCATCTATTTCCCTATAGTTTTGGTTTTGTGCTTCTGGGTTTTTTCTCACTCTCCCATTTCAATGTTGTGACTTCTGTCTTATTCTGTGTCCTTCTCCTCGCAAGCTGGACAAACAGAAATAATAAGAAAATTTTGAGAGCAGAAAAGAACAATTAAAAATATGTATCACAAGCTATTCCTTTAAACTGGTTCTTGTGAAAATGCTGATTATGCATAACAAGCTCTTTGTGTAAGAGTATAAGGTCTCAAGAATGTCTCCTACACTGAAAAGGAACAAAAGATTACTGGGCTGCTAAAATACCACTGTGAACCTGCTGTTTTGTTCTGAGAGCTTACGTCCTAATTATAGCATTTTTCTTTTTTCTTTATTTAAGTCTTTTTTATCGCAGTGCAGACTGGACATAAACATTCCTTTGGATCCTGTGTGTAAATAATGAAAACATAAAAACTATGGATTTTTCCCCTATCAAGCAGGTTAATAGTTTAATTGTATACGGTTATTCTTACATTAAAAGCTGCATACCTGGCAAGCTTTATCGGGTAACAGGGACTTTTAAATGTGCCAATGTTTCTACAGAAGTAACGCGGGTCAATTGCAAAAGGGATAACCATAATGATTAAATCATTAAAATTTTGTCTATGCTTCACAGAGCATAGAGAAAATTAACTTCCCACCAACCTCATTTTTCTGCTGAACATGAAATAATGATTTTCTGCCAGTATAATTACAAAGCTAACATCTGATAGAGTCAGCATCCAGGGGGGATTATCACATGCATGAGTATTAGACCTCATTACCAGCTTGACTGCAAAATTATTACATCTTGTAATTGGATGGTGAGATTTATATACAGATCGGCCCGGTTTCTGTAAGATTGTAATTACAAGCTTCGTTGGTTCGCTACTTATCACACGGTGCAGGAGGAGGCAAAAACAAGCAGAGGAAAGACCATTTCATTAAGCCATAACCCTATCAAGGGAGGAGCACTGTAACATCCCTGTATTTATTAGGCCAAACAGAGCTGTTTGCAGAAGGGGAGGCCATTTATTACCGCCTGACAAATGGGATTTCATTTATTTAACCTCAGTGATCTATTTCAGTAAAATGTACAAACGAGCCATCCATTTTATGATTCCGGAGTCAACGCCTCAATTATCTAAAGGCTAACTGACTGTTAAAGCACCCATCTGCTAGGATGAATTCATTGATTTAATTTGCTTCATGTTACTGAATGATTCCTAGCAGACAGGGAGGGGATGGAAGGGAAAGGGAAGAAGGGAAGGAAGCAAGGGGGCGGCTGGTGGTTTAGGAGAATGCATTGGAGTGATTCAGCACGCCGGTGTCTGTCTGTGTGTCTGCGCGCGCGCACCCCTGTTTTTTTTTTAATCCTTCAGCACAATAGAAGAAGGAGATCAATAGCAGCTTAAATTTTATGAGACAAGGAGTTAAGTTGTTCAGCTCGAGCCAAAACACCTTTGTTCTACCATAACAAGTAATCTCTGTGGCGGAATTAATATTGACAAGCTGGCTTCTTTGTAGCTAATTTTGTGTGTGCCTGAGCCAATCGGGAGGCTTGCAGTAATAGAGTTGTTATTAGAGTTCATTATAAAAGCTGTGGATCAATGGCTACACTGGAAGGGAGAGGACATGCTGCAGCAGAACGCATATGTATGCTCAAGGAAATGAAATCCTTTTAATGTCCTTGTAATAATTTATTCTATAGTTCTCTTTGACTTAAAAAAAAAAAAAAAAGTCTTTCAGAAACAAAATTAAAAATGTTCCCTTGTGAGACTTTTAATTTTATCATAACACTGAAACTGATCGGAAGTAAAGGAGGATTTCAGGGGTGGGGAAATTCAGGGAGACCTTGTTACCCAGCTCTGAGTTCTATTAGAACTAGATTTTGCCTGGAAAATACCACCATTCCCATTTTATCCAAATCACGCAGGCTGGTTTGTTGAAAGCTTATGCTGTTATGTGCATAGCATTGATGTCTTCTAAAACACCCCTTTTTTCTCCATCGTCCCTAAACCCTCTGTCTCATTAAATCTGATTTTTTACTTTTTTTTTCTTTGATGGGGTGTCATTTTGTAGAAAACATCTTTACACTCAAGGAGAAGAAGTCACAAACAGCATGCTAAAGCTTTTTTCCCATGTTTCTGGGAAGGAATGACCTGTATGCTGTGAGTTAGCACTTTCAGCAAGCTGACAAGGAGTTCACAGAACACAGCTCTTCGTAAAAGGTTGCCTCTTTCAGCTGTAAAAGGGCCCTCCTTGATGTAAGTGCTCCCAGAGTAATAATCCATTTCTCTTGTGGCAGGCACCAGCTCATGCTATAATCTTTCCCACAAGCTCCAAATCAGTACAAGAAAGCTGTTTACTGGACAAATTTCCCTACATCTCAATGTTAAATGATACTGCATTAAAATGTGAGAATATCACACTCTAAGAAAGGCAGGAGGATCAAAGGGAGCCCTCACAGTGAGGGAGTTGAAACAAATTAGCATCTTTTGGTCATGGTTTCCAAGATATAAAAATATGGCATTTCAGGGCCATAAGTTGTTTGCTTTGCTTTCTCTCCTTTATTTCACTATAAAAAATAGCCATTTATTTTTTCCATCTCCCTATGCTTGTCTCTGCCAAAAAAATTGAATCACTTTCAATTGATGCAATTAGACGGGGTAAGTCCCTTGTGTAGACACTGTTGTTTCAATTCCAGCAGACATCATTAAGTCAATATAAGAGACTCTTCCACAAAAATAAGGCCATCAAGTATGAGCACTGTTTAGTCTGTTAGGTTTGGGTTTTTTTTTCAATTACCACATTTTTCTCAAGGATTGACAAAAACCAATCATTTCCATTTTCTCATTTCTTTTTTTTTTCCCCAGACATCTGTTTTAAAACTTAGATTCCTGCTATTTGGTTCAGTAACAGAAAATATTCTGTGAGCGAAAACCAGTGAATTAAAGACACCTTGCCATCACACTTACCACCCTCTTTATCTTCCATTTCCTACCCCCAGCTAGAAGAAAGTAGAGGCATAGTGTCTGGACCCGTGACAGGGGGCATAGAAAATGAGGGAAAAGTTCAAAACACAGGCAATGTACGAAGCCAAAAATCTTAGGGAGAACAATTTTTTCTTAATTTGAACTTTTTGAATTTTGCAATTTCTTTATTTTCCTTTAATACAAACCCCGTGCAGCTGTACAGGTAGGGGGTTGACTGCAGGAAAGCAGCTCTGTAGAGAAGGGCTTGAGGGTTCTGGTGAACAACAAACTGTCCATTAGCCAGCAGTGTGCTCCGGGGGACAAGAATGGTATCCTGGGGGGTATTAGGAAGAGCAATGCCATCAGGTTGAGGTAGGTGATCCTGCCCCTCTACTCAGTCCTGGTGAGGCCCCATCTGGAGTGCTGTGTCCAGTTCTGAAGGGTGACAAATATGGTTAGGGGACTGAAGCACGTCTATGACAGGGAAAGGCGGAGAGAGCTGTTCACAGCCTCAGAAAGCGCAGACTGAGAGGGGACCTCATCAACGTAGCAGTATCTGAAGGAAGAGGATGGAGGATGGAGCCAGGCTCTTCTTGGTGGTGCCGAGCAATAGGACGAGGCAATGGGCAGAAACTGATGCACAGGAAATTCCACCTAAATATAAGAACTTCATTACTGTGCTGGTGACTGTGAACTGGAACAGATTGCCCAGAGAGGTTCTGAAGTCTCTGGAGATACTCAAGAACCATCTGGACACAATCCCGTGCCATTTGGTCTAGGATGGCCCTGTTTGAATAGGGAGGTTGGACCAGATGTCCCACCGTGGTCCCTTTCAACCTCACCTGTTCTGTGCTTCTGTGACGATAAGCTTAAATTTCAGAATTTGAACTGAATATACCTTGACTGGAATTTTGCTTTGAAATGACTAAAAGGGAAGTAAGTGTGACATATTCCCTTTTCCCCCAGTTCAAATAAATAATTTTTCTTCTCTGTTTATTTCCTCTTCTCTTCATGACAGCTAATTTCTAGTAGTGAAAGAATATCAAAAGAAACTTATCTGTGATTTTTATGGCTTGTCATGCTGTTCTCTGACATTCACATCCCTCCCAGGATCTTTCTGAGGGATCCTTCAGAACCTCAGTCTTGATGACTTCATTGTTTTTTAGTGTTCCTTATTTGTCCAGTATGGAAAGTCTTTAAGGAAAGGGAAAAAAACGAATTGGTAAATGTATCTCAGAGGTCAAAAGGAGTTTCCACGGAAATAAAATTATTGCAAAAATAGCAAGATCCTGCAACAATAATGAGAAAAAAATAGCAAAAAACTTTTCCGCCACGTAAAAGAAATGTAAAGTCAGATCACAATGACACTGATACAGAGATTAAAGACAATATAGATCTGGCTCAAAAATTAAATTACCATCCTTATAGAAAATGGAGATAAAATACCATCCTTAGATGTAAGAGCAAGACAGCTACTGGAAATGCAAAGCAGAATTTCCCCTAGCAAATAATACTTATTAGATTGATATACATTCTGGTAGACAATCCTTTTTTTAGCATACTGCTTTAAGCACTCTGTGGTCAGAGCAGCCAATAACTACACACAGCTGACCTATGGGAAGCCCAGTGCAGCAATTGCAAAATTAGTATTATGATTTCTCCCATGCATCTACCCTCACTAATATATTTGTCGGACCCTCAGCCAGGCCTTCTTGGTGTGTGTCTGAAGTTCCTTAGAACACCAAATTTCTTCTTGCAACATCTTTTGGGACACTCCATGTCAGTGTAATACAAGCATAGAAATCCTAACAAATTGTCTCTAGTTCTCCATTCCCTTTTTACCAGATTTCACTGCCATGAGCTACTGTTAGTCACTCCTTTTTTTTTTATCATTATTATGATTATTCTACTTTACTCCATGTAAAGTATGGAAATTACTCTGTTCTCTTTTTCTTCTTGACGGAGCACAGAAGGTCTCTTTTGCCTTGAATCCTTGATCGCTGACTTTAAAAGTTACTTCTATATATCACTGCAGCCCACTGTAATTTCTAGTAACGTATCTGCAGCTGAAATCCCTCCAGCACCAAGATCAGTCTAATTCTCCTCGATTTCAATGGAGAGAGAGTTTCATGATGCAGATCTGATGCTCTGTCACAGCACTTGAGCCAATAATTTCACTGCGCCACTCCAGATTTACACTATACTAGAAGCAAAGAACAATCAGACCACTGTGGAAATGGGTAATTCGTAGGAGAGACTCTTTCTTTGCCACATTTATCCTTAGTGGAGATGAAATAGATTGCAGAGTTGTATTTGCTAAGCTCTCTTGTCACTAGAAGAAATGTAGCAACATTTAAGCTGCTGTTCTAACTGGATATTCCACAATACTACTACTATAGCAACAGCTTTAGAACTATATACTTTTGAGTCCTCAAATGCAATTGGAATTTCTTTCTTTGGAGTTTCTGCTTGCTTTCTGAAAATATTTGAAAAGCAGGGGAAGCCATTCTTTAGAACACATGTTCTCCAGCCTTACTGCTCACAATTAACACAGGTAATAAACCACTGAATACAGCTGTGTGTTGCATATGCAGCTACAGTAAAAGGCATCTACTTTTCAAGTTTCAAAGCCACTTGTCCTATCATCCTACACCTCAAAACAGGCCTGAGGCAGGAACGTATTGCAGTATAAATACAGGCCTCAGAGCACAATATTCTTTAGTAAAATATGTGTTGTAATGAGATAACACTGTACCTCCAATAGTTTACCATATCATGAAGGCCTACATTTATCTCAACCTGAAGTCTGTTCAGCCTAGTCTTATCTACTCATTCAGTTATTTTTTTATTTACACATTTTCAATACAACTTGATTGTCCATAAACAAATAGATGTTCAGTGCCAGTTAGTCAGTGTTATTTCAATGCAAGGGCCAATATTTCCACTAACTTTCATGAGAACAGCATACATGCTGAGATTTTTGAAAGAGCTGTTTTTCTCTTTTAAGAACTCCTACTCAGTCTAATCTACATGCACTAAGATACAAAGCATTTCACAAATTAAATACGTCCACAACTCAAAAAAGATATTTGCCAGGGAAAAAAAGAATCAAACAATGTAGTCATGGTAACCTGTAATTAAAGATCAGATCCAAAAGCTTATCACAGAACTGGTATCTACAATACACACATTCTTTCTCACCTTATTAGAAATAAATTCTAGAGAAAAGGTGTATCTAAAACCAGTTTTCTTTCTAGTAAATGTGGGTTGAAGGGCTTCTTAATGTAGCACATAGGATAGCATGAGCTGAGCCAAAGAGACACCAAACTGGGGTGTGTTGATAGTTCTAAGGAAATTTACTGAAAAGGCGTGCTTACTGAATGGGCTTAGGAAGGCATCAAACTGAGAACCAGATGTCTCTCAATAAGTCTTTCAAAGCAAATATAGCAAAAACCTCTGACTGGATGAGATAAAATCACATGACAGCCCAGGCTGGAAGGCCTTTGAAAGATCACCTCAACATCTTATGGAAAAGGGAACCTAGATGAGATTTGCTAATAACTTTCCCAGCTGTGTCTTAAAAACCTCCAGTGATGGGGAGTCACACCCTTAAGGGAAGTTGCTTAAGTGATTGATTGTTCTCACTCTGAAAATTTGCTTTCTCATTTCAAGATGAAACTGATCCTGGAACCTGTTGCCCTTTGTCATCTCCATGTTACTCCTTATGAAGAGAAAGCCTCCATCCTCTTTGTAGCCACCCTTTAAGTACAGGAAGACAGTGAGGAGATCCCCTGTGAGACTTTTCTTCTCCAGAGTGAAAATACGTCTCTCCTTCACTTTTTTTCTCATAAGGTATTTTCTCTAGATGTTTGATCATTTTCATGACTTCCTTTGCTGATGAGATTTAATACTTGTGTTATCACTTATTCTGCCTCATAACTAGAAAAAGTGGTTAGATGTATTTGGGAAGGACAGATTTGTAGTTTGATAGTCAGTGTTGTCCCACCTGCTACCTCCACACCTGCCTGGTAATTACTTTGCTAATGGATAGGAAAACAGTCCTAACTAGGACAAGAAAAGACTCAAATAATTGTCGGATTTGATGTGACAATCAAGAGTTTCATGATTCTAAATGCATTTGCACCAAAAAGACCTGGAATTCTGGTGGAACATGTGGGAACTACCATGTCTTGTAATAATGAGAGTAACACAATGATCAGTCTCCTGATCTACCCAAGTGTGTGCTCTCAGCTTTGCTTTAATCACTGGGTGAGGAAAAGACTCTGAAGATGTCATCTGTCAGACCAAAAACTACCTGGTTGCTAAATGAGGAAAATACTGCTCTGGATCTAGGTATTTTTAAGAATATGTTTTCTATAATCTAGTTAAACATAAGAATATTTTATTTCTTAAGGATATGTTCCTTCTCCTGATCAGGAGGATATGATTAACACACTGATTTTAATGTAGCAGTAATATTAATTAATCATTTACTATCACTTAGGTAGAAAATTGGTATTCTTGGTTGTACATGTAAAAATAATATTTTAAATAAAGCCTGTAATTCTGGTAATTCTCTTGAATTCTCAAGAGTTCTTCAGAGTGACTTCACATGAACAACTCATATCACAAGATTAATACGAGACTAGAATAATTTTGTGTGACACATAAAGAGCTCTATCCTCATTTGCACAAAACCAAAATCAGAAAATGTCAGGAACACACCAACACACAAAGAAAGTATTTTTAACTAAAGCTAGTAAACTCAGGTTTCTGCTTTTGCCATTATCTACAAGCCTGTACATTTTTTGAAACAATAGAAGATTATTACTTCAAGGATGATGAAAACACTGCAGAACTAGCAAAGCACTTGCTCATCAAGAGTATTTTTCTTCATTGTCCTTGTTCTATTTTGTCCATTGCATTTTTTCCATCAATATAATTTCTCTGCTGACAGTAAATGCCAATAGAGTCATCATACTAACAATCTTTGAGATCATGAAAGAGATACAAACTACTACTGTTTCTTGTTTTGAGAACAAGAAACACATACTCATTTAACACATACTTTTTTAAGTCAGACATTTCTATACAGCAAGTTCCTCAAAAACATTTTCTAACATTTCTTGTTTGCATACTAGCCTTGACAACTGTGATCTCAAAGAAACCACCAGTGTTTGGGCACCGTCAGAAACCATCAGTGTTTGGGCACAGTCAAAAGCCCTTAGGAGTTCTGAAAACCCATGTTTTCCTGAAGATAAACACCTTTGTGGAGTGTGGGGAGGGGGTAGGGAAGAGGAGAAGATTGGTGACAAATTCTCCCCACAAAAAGCTATTTGGGAAACACACTTAGAATTAGAGTCAATTCATAGGCAACAACTCTGTCCTCACCAGCTTTCCACAAGCCATAATAGGGTGTCAAAATTATATCTATCTGCTGGTTCAGTGTCTTTGATGTAAGTGACAAAGCAATACTCTTTAGTTTGTTCCTCTGCTTTCCATGATCTCCTATAAGTCTTATTCAAGGACTGAGCAGGCCTAGGACTATTTAACTTTCTAAAGTCAGAAAAGAAAAAAGAACTCCAGTTGGGCCATCTGGCTTCTATAACACTGCAGATCACTGGTGGGGACCAAAATTAGTTTTCTATGTCACTGAAAGCTGCTTTAAGCAAAAGACCCCCCTCCTTCCTCATGGCAGCATGATTTGTGTTCCCTTAACAAAACTACCAGTTTCAGTCAAACAAAATTAAATTACAACATGGAACAGAACCTAGTATTTTTGGCTGAATGAAGTAATCAAAATAATTCTTATTACTTAATTATAATAGCTAATGGGAGGGAAGGGCATGGGACTTATTGCTTCTCTGTCTCAGATAAACCCACAAGTCAGCAGCCTGCAGTGCTGCACTCACCTGTAGGCATAACAGTGCTGAAATCTACTGTGCACAGCAGACCAGCTTCAACAAGGGACCAGGGAGCACTCACCTTGGAATATCCTACATCCCACAAGTTAAGGTGATTTCCTATTACAAGCACTTTACACCTCTTTTCCACTGTTTCAACAATTCCAATATGGAAGGAATATGTATGCTCAATTTCTCAAGGTCCTAAGTCCATGGGCTGTAAAGAAAGAAGCTTTTTCCTCCCTCAACCTTGGGAAAAGAGCACTTTCCTTCCACTAAAAATATCCACCAACCAATCTTGGCTTGTCTTTCTTTCTGTCTGTGAGTCATTTCTATGGTGGACTGAACATTTCTGGGAAAATAAATAAATAATGAACTTATATCACACAATTCATTCTCTTCCATATATACAGTGACTGAGGCCAGTCTTGTAGAGACAGGAGCGAGACAGGAGCCTTGCTCGCTAAACACAGAGCTCCTGGGGGTTTGCTTCTTGACAAAACCATTCTTAATCATTCCTCTCCCCTTCCTTTTGTGGGAAAATGATGGTGAAAAAAGAAACAGCAAGGCATGACAAATGGAAAGCTAGGGAGAAGAGTGCATAAATAATATGCAAAACTCTGCATTCCTGTGAGACCAGGACTGAGTCCAGCTGAACGTGGGGACAGCCAAGGTACTGGTTCCTTATGGTTAGGATGCAAAGTGGGCATCAGCTCCAGCAAAAATAGCTGCCAAATTAAAAAGAGGAAAAGGAGCATCTACCCTATCTCCCTACCTTGTTCCTCCACAGGATGGTTCCCTGGTCCCTCTACACCACATCCACCCAGCTCCCCTCAGGGCTCACTCAGCCCAAGTCTGAAGAGAAGGCATTTCCCTAGGGACTCTCCATGTGACTCTGGCCCTGAGGAGACCCCAGATACTTCCCATCCGAAAGGAATGGTCCCATCCTACCCCAGGCACCAAAGTATCTCACTACAGCTCTGAAAATCGCATTTCATATACAACACACATGTGGCATAACTTTCCCTCTTATGCTGCAGGACTGTCAAATACAGTCAATGGAACTGCAGTGATGTAAAATATGCATAAGTAAGGTAAGACCCCTTTCTGCCCTCTGCAGCCTGATCATATGAGAAGCTGAACATTTCCCACTAAGTGCTTAATGCCCTCTGCTCATATCTATTTGGTTTCAGTGAGAATTCAGCTAGCAGAGTTAATCTCTTACAACCTACTATTCTGATACAATATGTTGCTCACATTCAGGAAATCTGAACTGAGTTTAGAAATTCCCAGGTCCCTTTGACAGTCAATAAGTTACTATTTTAGTGCAATGAGCACATTAGCCCTGAACAGCTTGAGACTGCATTCTCCATTGATCAGATAAACAATTTGTGAGATATTTTATTACAAAACGACGCACCAATTTAGCCATCTTTTCATCAATGATGTGCTTAAATTGGATGTGAAATGCCAAGAAAGTTGCCTCCCCAGGGTGCCATCAGTGAGAAATGTAAAGCAGAGGCTTTCAGTTAATACAGTTCATGTAGCAGAGTTTTATCTTTCAGTCAAATCAAATTTAAGTCAGCTGGTAATACATGTTTGACCTCCCATTATCTAAAGCCATAAATTGCATTGTAGTGATTTGTTAATCTCGCCTTAAATCATCCAGCAACCTTTATATCATTTTTTTTATGAATCATGGGGGTTTTATTTTTCATTTACTTATGAGTCCATAAAGGACAGTTGATTACGTCTCTGGTTTCTTGTACCTACTCAGTCATTCAAGAACCCTTACTTCTGTTGAATATAAAATGCATTATTGTTTCTAAATTCATTTAGGTATAGAATACCCCACTCTGGCTATAAGTGCTTCGTTCCAGAGATAGCATGGATAGTCTCAACAGCCCACTGTCAGATTGCATCTCTGAATCACAAAAGAAATGGAAAATGAATCATACAGTACTTGTGATCTTTTCTCAAAAAGTATCTAAGCCCATGTTAGCATATTTACTAATACAGATTTAATTAACAGAATGGATGTCCTCCTTTATGTCACAGCCACTTCACGTTGCACTTCTATCACAGTTTCATCAAGGAATTTCAGGAATGACACAAACCATCATGGTTCAATACATGACATAAATAAACAGGCAATATTTTTCATTTCCCTTCAATTTCAATTCCCAAATAATTGCTTTGCTTCAACATCCATGTGAGACTGAGTTTTGCCAGCTTTTAGAAACCTGCAGCCTGCAATCAACATGAGTCCCTGGCAGAGGATCCAGAAAAGACATAGTCTTGTGTGTTGGGCATTGTGAACAGCCCTAGGGAGAGATGCATCATAAGCAGTGTCACGGGGGTAAGAGCAGAGACTCACCAAACCCATTTAAAGGTGCAGCTACTAAGCCTTCATTAGACGGGTCCACTTTCAATCCCAGCTGATCTAAACAGCATTCAGACTGCTCATGTGTAAGATGGCAATTAGCAATGACTTGAGAGATTTAGTCTCTCTGCTTGCAAAATGAAAAAAAAAAACAAAACAGCTTTTTTATCCTGGCAATGCAGTTTTTCCATCCTTCAAAGATGTCTCACAAAGACATTTCTATTGGCTTGATTAACAGGCAAAACGTCCCCTTTCCTCAGGTCAGACCCCTCTTTGCCACACTGAGTTTTAAAGAGATCTCTCCCACTGACCAGAGCACAGATGGTAAAGCACATATAGGCACAGCATTCAAACTTCTTGATATTACAGTACAGAGCACTTAAGCTAATTTTTATTAAGTCAAGCTTTATCCTTTAGTCTTGTAGGATGTCTCAGAAGGTTCAAAATCAATTTTTCCTACATCACCACTGTCCTTTGCTTCAGCTATCATCTCTGTTACTGTCTGTGTGGACTCCTCTTGCAAAGGAGCTCATGACACCAATAGCAAAAGAAAACACTGACACCACAAGAGACCTGTAATCAGGTCTAAGCTTGCATTCACACTTCAGGGACATTCAAATATCTAACCTAGATGATCCTCCCTTTTACTTCTGCCACTGCATGTGAAAACCTTTAGGATGGGATGCTAGAGATGAGCCCTATTGCCGGAGCTACCTCTAAAAAGCAGAGTTTTCAGTCAAACAGACAAAAACTCAGGCAATTTATCTTGTAATTAGAGATCAAAAAGCAATACTGTTAGTTATTCTAAAGAGTTATATTCCAAACAGTCATATTTCAAAGAGTTATTCCCATGCAGTAACAATTCACATTAACAATCCTTTCTCTTGTACCTTTAACCTCGGTTCTCAATGTTTAGCACAAGTCAAACACAAAAAAAATAAAATCAAGCTAGGAAAACAAATTCTGGATTGCTTTTGCTTTTTGATACAACTCTAACAAGTTCTCTGTTCATTGCATCTTTCTGTGTCACCAAGACTACTCAAGAACTAGCAATAAAGGCAGCAATACATAAAGACAATAAAGGCATACAATAAAGGCAGGTATAGAAGTGTTATGTGGCTTCCAGCTTATTATTATTCACAGCTTATAAATATTTTTGCTAAAACATAGGTGCAACAAAAATAAGCATCTAATTTGAAATTTTATGTCAAGAACACAGATGAGTAATTAGCAAAAAAACATTTGTTAGATGTTACATATCAATACATTTGGGAGGATGGGGGTGATATGCAGGAGTTGTGCTTAGTACTCATAGCAGCTAAACATTTGCTGAGTGTCTGAGTGTTAGTGGGGCTAACATCAAACACTAAACGAGAAATCATTGCTGAGACCCTAAAATCATCATCAGAATGTTAAAAAACCCAACCAAAGACACCAAAAAAAAGAAAAATAAAAAGAAAAAAAAAGAAAAAAAAAAAAGAACCATGAGGATACAGAAAATCAGAAAATACTTTTAATTGTCCTTTAATTTGACTTTTTGGTTTGGTGCACTAAGACTGTTCTAAACTTCTTCACATCACCAGGAATACTGAAAACATTCTCAAATTTCTGAATGAAAACTAAGATGATAACATAATCAGTCATCTCTGGGAATAAAGGATTTAAATAAATTTATTGCTAAACTGGTACTAAATAATATTGTCATGAAATTATTAACTAATGAACAATCATGACTCAGTACGAGCTACATAACTTACTCAGATCAGGTAAACTCAGACACTGGAAGCTCAAAGGCAGCTCCTGAGTCCTGCTTTATTCCGTGAGCATTGTTTAGACCTCAGGCACACTCAGTGTGGACATAAACCCTATTTGAGAGAGAAAGGACACACCACCAACATGCACCCGTGGATCCTAATGCAACAGTTCTACTCATTTTCCAGCTTCTCTGCCAAAGCACTTGAAAGGAATGGTTCTTGGGAGAAGCCCAGAACATCAGTGCTTGCTTAAAATTAAAATCACTTTTGTAACAAATATATACTGCTGTTTTAATTTTGAAAAAGCTGAGTTCAGATAAAACTCATCTAAAGTATGAACCTTTTACTTAACACCACTCTTTCACTAAATGGTAAATTACCTCAGCTTCCAGATATACTAAAACAATTGAGAACCCATTGCCACAAAATGCATACAAAGCCAAACTAAAAGTAAAGCCATAAAGATGACCTTATCTTCACAATGGGACAGAAAATCACTATCTAGAAGACACTGGAAGTATTTCATTGAAACATAGGATCATTTCATTTGGAATAAAACCTTTAAGATCATTGAGTCAAATTTAAAAAGAAAAATAAAGAGTTTCTCACCCTCAGACTGACAACACTAATTAAAACATTTGTCTTCTTATTTGAAAATATTATTGTATCTGTGCTTACGGGAAAAAATCAGTAGGAACAAAGTGTTTCTGTAAAATATCATGTAGTATAAGTTTCAAATGTGAAAGAAGCAATCTGGCAGATTTATTATAGATCAGTAGTCAGAGCAGATTTTTTGACAAAACGCCAGAAGTGTTATAAAACTATTATACTTTCTATCATCTCAAAATTCAGAAGAGTCTGCTTGTGAAAGCCTTGCAGGTTTGGTATAGTTTGTTTTGGCGTTTTTTCTCATTATTAACTTTAGCATTTATTACACTCAAAAGTGATCTGATTTTTTATCTCCATATTCTGCTCTTGCTGCATGCTTGCAAATTTCATAAGACTCTCTTTCAACTAAACAATTGCAATTTTCTATTCATACACTCAAGACTTCAATCACTATGGCTATTTGAAAAATTATATCACCAGCAAGACCAGACAAGAATTTATCTTTTGTAAGCTATAAAAAAGGAAGACATTTATTTTCATTCCTGTAGGAGAGGTAGGTTGTGACAATAAAAGGTAAATGACACCCACAGATTTCAACTGCACAGTCAAAACCTGGGTTTGTTTTCTGCAAAAACATGAAAATTGTCACACATTTTTACAGTCTTGCAGCTGCCATTTATATTCACAAATTCAGCCATGTGTTTAGATTTATTTTTTTAGTATCAAATCAAACTAGAAATATTACATCTACTTGTGAAAAAAACTAAAATATGGTTATTTAAGACTGCAAAGACAGAGTGTTCACATGATCTTAATAATGTTAACTCATACACATGGACATGCAGAATCAGATAGAGCAGCATCTTTCCAAATAACTCAACCAATATATTTTTTCAGATAACTGTACCAGTATGGATAATTCTCATCAGCAAGGGTTTTTCATGTATTAAATGGAAGCATGATTCAATGACAGCAACAGAGTCTGTTCTGGCACTGCTTGAAAGCGAGGAGCTCAACCATAATGAGGGATGCTTAAAAAAAAGGTACCTGTTCTCACCTTGGAACTAGTCTGTACTAAACATGATAAAAACAACACAAAACAAAACAGAAAAAAAAATTAAAAACAACAACTAGGAGAAAAATATTCCTTGAATTTGAATTCTCCACTGAGAGGAAAATTATGTAGCTTTAAACTTATGCTGACTAGAAATTCAGATGGCTTCCTGAGCAACACAAAATTCAGGAATGCTATTGGACATTGTTTTAAAATTTGGTCTCTTTTTTTAAAAAATCAGTGTTGCACAGTTGTGTTAAACAAAACACATGCCATTTTACTTCATACCACTATGCCAGACATAAACATTATTCACTTTTGAAATTTATAATTTTAAGAACACTTTGAATGTATATGGAGCTATCAATGAAGTTGGAGAACAAAAATTCATTGAATAAGTAGATCCACCATTGTCTGCCTCCTAATATCTCTGTGCCTGAAACACTTGCATCACCAAAATAGCTCAGAAATTGTATTAACACGTGACCAAATCCACTGGGAAAATAATTTAAGCAGAAAAATCAAATGATACCTGGGAACTGTGTAAAAGCATTTCAGTACAAGTCTGAAAATCTTCTGCCTGAGGTAATTAAGAAAGACACCTTCGCCAATTAAAACTACCATAGCAGGTATGAAAGCATTGCTTGCTGATTAAAGAAACAAGAAGCTATGATAAATATAAATCAGAGTGTAGGAATTGTAGAAAATTCCTAAGGGAAGGGAAGCAATCTATCATTATGCCAGAGCTAAGGACCATATTTCTTCGCTGAAAGAGTGACTGGGCACTGGAATCATCTGCCCAAGGAGGTGGTGGAGTCACCATCCCTGGAAATGTTTTTAAAAAGACTGGATGTGGCACTCAGTGCCATGGTTTAGCTGATGAGGAGGTGTTAGTTCATAGGTTGGACTTGACAATCTCAAAGGTCTTTTTCAAACTAGTTCATTCTGTGATTCTGGAATTTAAAGGCATATTTCTCCATGGAAGCATACGTAAGGAAGGAAAGGCCAATCAGGACTTACTTTCTCAGCCAAAAGTGATGGAAGCTTAGGCTACTGACATTATTAAAAGATATACTGCATTAGAACAGCAGCTCTGTTGATGCTGATAGTTCTGCTCCCCCATGTATTCTTGCTCCTTCTATTGCGAGCTACACTATCCTGCTGTTAAATCTTCCCGAGTCCCTGGAGGAAAGAAGGAAGGTTAAACAAGGGGCAATTGTGCAAGGCCATGGTTTCCAAACTTTTCTCAGACTTTTTACTTGCGTCATTTGCCCTGATGGATGGCTGACATCCAAATTACATTGCCTAGTAACAGCTAGAACTGCCCTCCTCCATCATTTCCCCCACTGTATCATGACACTTAACGCACTTCCACTGACTGAGTTAACACATCACCTTGCCCTTCTTATTAGATTTCACTTCATTGCCCTGATCTAGCTACCAGATACAGGAATTTACTCTTCTGTCAAGTTTCCCCCTCAGTCTCCCAATCCCTTCAGCCCCAAACAGGGAAAACCACACCCACACCCACACACACCCCCTCTCTGTCAAACTGCATTGCTGGTCCATGCCAATAAGAAAAACACCTTCACGAAATCCTACTTTGCAGCCAACCTTCAAGAACACTTCTCCCACAATGCCTACAGATAATGGCAGTCCCCAGTGGCAAGGCCAGGATTGGCCTGAGATTTCTGAGGTGGTTAGGTGAGAAAGAAAGAAACAAACAGGCAGAAGGCATTGCATGAGGATACTCTCTTCCAAGAATAAAGTGGCTCTAATACAATGTAGCCACATTAGGCACAGGTTTAACAAACTTTGTTAACTCATTTTCCCCGAGCACCCTGTGTGCCACCACACTTGCACTTGCCAACATGCTCACGGCACCTTACCCGTTGCAGCCTTCACTTGCATCTGGTCTGAAACACTGACTGTGAATTTTGGCTTTTCTTACATGTCCATGCAGTGCCTAGGGTAAGGTAGCTCTGAACTTTTAATGAGGTTCTTAAATGCTACCTTGATATAAGTGGCTAAGAGAAACAGCAGTAATAAGACTACATATTTAGGGAGCAACAACCATCTCACCACTATGGTTGATTTAAATCCTACAAGAACTATGGGCTGTATGACTCTGCCAGCATTTTGCAGACAAATTAAGTTTTGCTCACTGGATGTCTACTGTCCCTTTAGCCACTGAGGTACTGGACAAGAACAGTTTAAATATAAATTCAAATTTTGTTCATTGGTTCTAGCTCATCTCTATTTCCAGTGTAATCGAACATAAATCTGATCACACAGCTTGGATAATATCATTGTTCACTTTATAGCCATGGCTCACCGTCACACTGGACAAGATCACACAGGGGATAAGGTCACGGAAACTCTCTGTGTGTCTTCTACCCTGTGATGTTATCAGGTACTCAACCCTAAAGCAATAGAAATACACTGATAAAAGAGGGGAAAGGGAACTGTGATAATAAATCAACTCAACTGCAGAGAAAGTGCCAGGGAAAACAATATTGATTTCTTTTTCAAGTCAGCGCACAGATTTGTCAGACAAAAGAATAGAGATGTCAAAACCCACAGAATCAAACAAACTAATATTAGGAGAAAAACATTCACACTACCTACAAATGCTAGAATGTGTGCATAGTGATGTTTATCAGGAAGATGAATGTATTTTATCATACTCAGAAAATTTAAAGACAATATTTATATGATCTGTATTTAGCAGCTACTGTTTGCCCCACACTGATTTCACATTAAGACATCTAAGTAGAGTCACGCAGAAAGGGAGTCCACTGCAAAAGAAAAGTGCCTCTGGCCCAGTGAACAAAAGATGCTTTACTCCTCACCTAGGGGAGGTGACTCAGTGGTCACCACCTCCCCAGGTGACAGCAAATTATCTTGCTTCTCTTCAGTGACTTAGAGGAGCTTGCTTTCTGAAATGGCCATGTTATGCTCCTGGAAAATAGGGGATTGGTCAGGGGAGGTCAAGCAGACAAGACTATATTCGAGAGAGAAGACATTTAGGTTCTATTCCACTAATGAAATGAAGTATTAAAATTATATAACTTATTTTTAAAGTATAATAGACAAAATCATAAACTTTGATTCTCACACTGAGGATCAAAAAGATGTAGTTACATGAAATGCTGAGTGTAAGAATAGGAATAACTAGCAGTTCAGAGCAGTGATTCATCTGCTATCTAATACTTATCTTTAATAAATTCAGAGAAAATAAGGTCAGAAGGACTCTTACTTCAAATATTGTACCTGTGGAACAGAAGCCCTTAAATGCAGTTCTTCTTATTTGTATTCCCAAAGCCTGTTTGGCAAAACCAATTATTTGAGAAAGACATTTGATTTGAAGACTTTGTAAGGTGTAGAAATCATCACATCCACTGGTAAACTGTGCTAGTATTTCCATGCCCTCATTGTTACAAATCACAACTAATTTCTTATTCAAATTTGGATGCCTTTAACTTCCTGCCATTAATCTTTTCTCTCTTAAATTACAGAGGCAAGATTTTCTCACCAATAAGGCATTTGGGCATTATAATCACAGCACTTTTAAATCTTCTTTTTAGAAAAAGAGATAGATTGAATTCCTTAAAACTCTCATTATAACTTGTATTTCTCAGCACAAGAGTTATTTTTGTGGTTCCTTTGATCACTACTTTTAACCCTTTGCAATTCTGGAGGTGCAAGGGGTTGTTACTCACATGGATGTAGGTTGCACCTGTGGCCATCTGGAGATAAACTGTCATTTCCCAGATTCCCAGGACTTCAGCACCTTTCATGCCACTGCCAGTAGGGTACCAGGCATACCCATGGCTACATGCCATGGAAAGTGTGCCAGCTACAAACTAATACTAAAACCACAAATCAGGGCACTGTAAAAACATTATGCTTTAGCAAACATTGATATTCTTTAAACTGGACATGCTGTTTTCATTTGCTTGGCCTTGTTTTTATTACCATGCTTTTATTGCCATTGAATGAGAAGCAGTGCCAATAAAGAAGAAAATAAACTGTGTTTCATCTTTGCAGGATGGTCACAAGAGTCTTGTTTAGGGAAAAAAACTATAGTAGAAGTAGCAGACCAGTTCTAGGCATCACTGGAAAGGTAAGGAGCAGCCTTGATTTTTAACACCTACACTTCACCAGCTGCCAACATCCTAAAAGAAATATGAACTTTAAAATACTCTTGAATTTTATATGTACATTCTTTTCTCCGATAGGATTTTTGTTTTCTTTTCCCATCTTTTCAGTCTCTGAAAGGGTTATTCAAAAATAAGAAATGCAGAGAAATATGTATAATTTTATGCCCAGTTTTTTGATACTGCATCTCTGAATAGCCAGAAAATCTATTAACATAGAGCCTGTAATTACACACTTTTTTCTGAGAGCAGTTTCCCCTTTGCAAACTTCCCAAGTTTAAAACACATCCATGCCATGAGCCACACCAGCAGAACACTTGCACCTGAGGTTCCCTTCTCATGGGACACTTCCAATTACTAAAGAAAAGTGAAGTGCATCATAGCTAAAGCTTTCAAAGCTTTCAGCACAGTGAAGCAGCTGCCTGTGCTGTGAATCCTTCTCAGAGCATGGACAGTCCCCAGTCCCACCACTGAATTAGAACCTCTTCATGATGGGGACACAGCACACAGTTTGCAACATGGTCTGATTAAAATGCCAGTATTTGAGAAGGCTTACAGCTAATTTTGTTTGCTTGGCACAGAACCACAGAATGGAAACTGCTTTTCCATGATCTCTTCATGAAAAAGCAGTTCAGTAGTAAACAAAATTTCAGAAGAAGAATCTGTGTCTTTACTGTTTGTTTTAATTTGTAAAAACCAAATAAAATTGTGTTGAAGTGAAGGCTATTAAGGCAGTCATCCTTCAGCAACTTAAATGCTCTGAGAGTCCCTAGAACCTTTAGGAAAAAAGGTGAGAGTGCTAAATGCAGTATGGACAAGAGAAATACAAACCACTGGATTAAGAGAGCAAGACTTTTGAATAAACACCTACATGTGATAAATGATACAAGCAGGAAATAACAAGTCTTGCTGAAAATACACTTTTTCCAATATACACTGGTTTGTTCTTGTTCATCAGGCCTGTCAAACATACAAAAGTTGTTTATTTGGATATTGTATAGGCTATTTACTACCTGGACTTCTGAATTCAAGCCCACAGTTTAAGCCTATGGAGTCTTGGAAAAAAATTCCAAGAGCTCTAACACTGGGTTCCTTGTACTTACCTTTGCATTTTTATGAAAACATCTAGACCTCAAAAAACATTCCATGGAACCATACTTCTTAGACATAAACAAAATCCTATCTACTATTTTAGCAAGAAATTGTCCTTTCTATTATTTCCCTTAGAAATCTCTTTCCTAATCTGCCATCTAATGATTAAAGTGAATGCTTTCCTTCCTTCTACTTTCCTTCAAAAATTAAGAGAATTCTCTCTGAACACAAACCAAATAAATAAAAAAAAACTCTAATCACTCTTAAAGAGGTAGAAAAACCTCAATTGTGTACGTGCAATTCAAGGTGTTTATATGACAACTTCATACTACTTATCTTACTAGAAACAATTTAAAATTACATTTATGTTCAAAATCCTTGGGAAAAAAACCCCACACTCTACTGATTTCATCACTTAATACTTTATTTTTCCATTTCAAGTGTGTGACTTACAACATGGGCAGCTATACAGAATATTTCGTGGGCGACTGTTGTGTTGTGTTCTGTTTTCCCCCTAAAAGTTTAAAAAATGGTTCATCCCTTTGTTATTTGTACCCACCCCTTACCCTGTCAATTATTGTAACCCCTCCCTTTATTCCCGAATGTTCCCTTTCAATCACTGTAACCTTTCCCTCCCTGACCTGCCCATCAACTGTAACCCCTACCCTTTTTCCAGAATGTTCCCTGTTCCTCGGTTTCCCATTGGTTACTGTAACCCCTTCCTCCTCCCATTGGTTGCCCATTGGATGGGTCTCTTTGCTCTCTCCTCCCCTGAGTGTACCCCATTGGCCCTGGACTTGTACCCACCCCCTGATTCCACCCCCTTTAAAAACCCTTGCACAGAGGTGCTCGAGGCTGCTCTGGTCCCGGAGCCCTCCTGGCAGGGTCTCCTCCACCCCCGCTTCCTCAATAAACCCTGACCGGGAATCTCAAACCAGCAGCCTCCTCGCTCCCTTTGCCGCCTCTCCGACAGCTTCTGGCCGTGCGCACCCGACCCACGGTAGGACTGACAGTCTGCGGCTCCCCCAGCTGTCGGTCCCCACACCTTGACACGCAGCCTGCGTGCATCCATCCCCTGTGTGGCTAGCCGGGTACATCTTTATTCTCTTCCTGAATGTCCTGGTTTTGGCTGGGATAATGTTAGTAAAACTGAGTGCCTGTTCCAGCTCATCCACTACTTCCCTCCTTTGGAGTTTCCTGCCTGCCTCACTTTTCCCTATCTGCTGACATAACATCAGTATTGAATGGCAACAACCAAAACATTCATGACAAACTTATCTTGCTCAGCCTGTGCAGCTATTTGTCTGTTTTAAAGACAAGTTACTCTTATGAAAATCTAACATGAGCACAACATGCCTGCTGGCATTTTTCCTTTGCACCAGCACATCTTATGAGGCTAACAAGGCTCATCCATCATCTGCACTAACCATGGACTGAGGTGAAAGGTCAGGAGTCAGGGATTGGAGAAAGTCAACTGGAAGGGGACAGAAGGCATGCTGATAGGTAAAAGACTGTATCACTGTCATCTACTGGCAGCAGTGATTGACAAAGACAATATTGTTTGGTAATACATGACAATTATCCATTTATTTCACATTTGCCTTTTGCTCTTCACAGCTGGAGAGATGCAATAGCTTCTGCTGAAAGTCCATGAGAGACTTTTATGATTTCTGCCATGTCTGTAGTGCATAGCATCTGCTCAGTTTTTAGAGGTGACCCCTCAGTGAGAGGCTCATAATTTTAGGTTCCAGGTTCAGTCATTTTGCCCTACACAGATAAGATTTCTTATTCCTCCAGAGGGTTCAACAAAGTCATGTGAAAGAAAAGGTCTTGCCACTGTCAGATGTTCCTGATAGCATTGTTGTGGACATTTTTCTCTGCAGTGATGTTCTTTTTAAAAACCCATCATTATGTTAAGTCTTCCTTAAATCCCACAAGCTTTATAAAATAAGCCTCTCTCTCTCTCTGAGCAGGCCTTCTCTTTCACTCCCAACTATCCATTCCAGAATCTCAGCAACAGTTTTCCAATTTCTAAGACAATTACTTTCCATTATTCTAAATCTCTTAATCATAAGATATGACAGCCTAACCAGTAAAAAAAAATGCTCCAATTATTTTAATTTCATGTTTCACAAAATTTAGGAGCAAAAGAACAGTATATTTGGGATTATTTTAAGAAGAGAGAGATGTTTCAGTTGTCTGCTAAACAATTGCATGTCCTTCTCTCTCAAAAAGATTCTATGTTGTAAAAGCAGTAAACAGTAATATAAAGAAAGTTTCTTAAATTACTTGACCTTCCTTTCACATGAATGAGCAAATGATAGGATCACTGATCTCAGCGGGGCATTTTAGGAGAACATCCCTACAAAAAATATACAGAAATATGGTATCCTGAATCTAAAGGAAATAGTCTCCATGTCTTAAACTTCTGATAAAAATAAAAATAGAACCAGGATCTGTGAGTGTCTTTTGAAAAGCCCAGGTTGAAATGTAAATGTCCTTAAAATTTAAATGTCCTTAAAGAAATAATCAGGGTTTAAGCCTTGAAGGGATCTCTTAACCACTCAACCTGACTTATTTTAACATTCATTATGTATCTTTCAACTATCATATACTAGACTGAAAAACTTTATCTTGGCTAAAGAGCTGTTTGCCCAACAACTGCAAAAATGTTTGCCCTGGGACTTGCCAAGATGTGTGAGGTGAAGAAGCCCTGTCCAACCCATAGTACGGCAGTGCTTGCCCCTTCTCCCTGCGTGGTAGCAGCTCCCAGGGAGTCTCATTCATTGTGCTTCCCAGAGAGAATGAAGAGCTCTTCAACAGCCAGCATTTTTTTTCACCTCAGAAATACTTATATGCAGCAATCAAGTTACTGCAACCTTTTGTTTTTCCTTCTCTCAGCCTAACAGCTGGAGGTTTCTAAGTCTGCCTTTCAAAAGCCTTTACATCATCTTTGCAGCTCATTTACACACTGGCCTCACGTTTAAAATATGACCACAGCCAGACTGTGGGGAAGAGAACCATATTTAGCTTCTCAATATCTGTCTCACTGACTTGGTTTAAAGAGGTGAAAATCACCTACTTATTGATCCTCTGTGCTCACGCCTAAGGATCACATTAGCCATTTTGTCAGCATAGCACTGAACTCAGTAGTTGAAAATAATGCTGCAAAAATGCTGTTAGTGTTCCAGTATGACACAGTTTATAGCTAGAAATTATGTCACCTATTATATGAATGTCAAAAATATCACATTCCTTTTTCAGTATTCCAGCCCAGAATTAATTGGAGGTCCAGAACCAAGGAGGTGAAAGTGTACACAGTACAGAGTGCTAGTCTTTCTTTCAGTCACAACCTTTCAATGTTTCACATGCATGTCTTCATTTCCACCAAATGATAAATATTTAATCTTTCATAATTTTACATCCTGTTTTATTCTGTTTCAAGTAGGATTTATTCTAGTAGAACTACCATACAGTCTTGGAAATGGTCAAATCACCAGAAAGTTACTAATCTTGGATATATGCCCCAGGAAAACTCAGTTTGAAAGATAAAGAGTAACTTAAGGAATTTAGTCTTTAGTGGAACATTGTTTTTATGTGCCAGGTCCTGAAATCTTACATCTGCCAGCACATTAAACTCCCAGCAGAAGAAAGGTTCATGTGAAAAAGCACTTGACTGCTGAAGGAGTCACTCCATAAAACTATTAATCCCCAAGATGGACAACAGAGCTCACACTAAGAGTGAAATATGTGCAATTGAGGGTGCTACCCATTTCATTATTGATTACTGAATGACCCAACACGCAATCTACTGCAAGAAAGCAATGATTCTACTCTCCTCCATCTCCTAATTTCTTAACACTGAAGTTCTGAGGTCTCAGATTTTAGCATCATAGTCATGCTGCTTTTTCTTAAGGATTTCTGGTTCTTGTTTTTGTAGGCACATTAAGCCAAGACTATTTAAATAGTAATGCCTGCCTGTGAAACACTGGAGAAAAAAAAAAGGAAAAAAAAAAGCACCAACAAAAAAAACCTGTACCAAAACAAACCTACCACCCATTTAGAAATATTTTTTTATTAGCAATGTATTATGCATTTAGGTATTTTTGACTATTAAAATCAGTATCAATCTTACCTCTGAATTCAAATTTCCCCATGCTGAGAGCACCCCAGAATCCTTTCTTNAAAAAAAAAGGAAAAAAAAAAGCACCAACAAAAAAAACCTGTACCAAAACAAACCTACCACCCATTTAGAAATATTTTTTTATTAGCAATGTATTATGCATTTAGGTATTTTTGACTATTAAAATCAGTATCAATCTTACCTCTGAATTCAAATTTCCCCATGCTGAGAGCACCCCAGAATCCTTTCTTCTTCTGAGAAAGGCTCTTTATTATATTACTCATCAGGCATAGCAAAAGCTAATGTCAGCATAATGTAGGGAGGTTTTTCTCTCGTTGCTAAACTCAAGGTAGTTGCAGGAGCTGATGAGGCATGCTCAGAGCACACTTAGCCATTCTGACTCCTCAGGGAGCTTAAAGCCGCCCAGAGAGTAAGATCTTAGACTGCTGAGACCAAATGTTTAAAATAAGGGCAGAAATATTAACCTGGGAAATAGCTCAAATCTTCTTCCTCCTTTTATCTAAAAAAGTTGTCATTTTCTTTTGATCACAACAGAAATTCCAGGCTCATTCACACCATTTAATACTAATCTCTGCAAGACGGTGGATTTCTTAGCTGTCCTTCTGACTACATAAGTAAAATTTTCTGTTGAAATACTATTAAGCTTAGAGCCTTGAGTTTCTCTAGCTCTACTCTCAATTACCTGTTCACCTCTGGTTGTACAGTAAGGTCATCCAGATGACCCAAGTTGCTTCAAGCACACTGTTTTAGCACCTCAGAAAAATCTCACTAGGCACTTACACGTCTACCAAAAATATGTTTTGGTGTTTTAAATCTGTCCTTTAATGAAGTCTCTAGGTAATATCTGGGCTTCATTATGTGCTTAATGAATAGGTACTTTTGAGATAACAGTAATTTGAAATAATCTGTGAATGGAGTTACTGGAATCCATGTATAAAAGTGGATCCATTATGTAATTTTATTGATGTAAGTAATACAAACATACTTTTCCCAATTCAGTTTCATATTTGCAACATTCGGTTTCAGTAACAGAAAAATCATACTTTTAAGGTGTTAACTGAATTGTACATTTCTCTCGTTCTGGCTTTCACAATGACTCTCTATTTAGAAATGTGACTTCCCTACAAGGACAGTACAAACATCTGAACTCCACAGATCCACTTAAAGTGGGAATTGCTGGATTTTTGAGCCCAAATCACTGCCAATTCTTATGTCAGGTATTGCTGGTGTGCTTCAAACAGTGACTAAAGAACAAGAAGTTAGCCCTTGTTCCCAAAGGAATACAATCTATGACTCAGCAGCAGAAAACAGATAGATTCGATATACGGAGAAACACAGAAAGACAATAAAACATTGGTTTGTCTGATTTATCATTTAAACAACACAAATAACGTGGAAAGATAGATGTGAACCACGTAAAAGAAATACCTGCTTTTACAGGTCTTTTACAAAGTCTTGCAGTGGCCAAACTGTAAGCAAGTTAAGTACCATCCACCTGTTCAAAGGAGACAGTGAAGTCATTGGTTTGTCATAAATTTGTTCTCGCTTGACTACAATTTGGCTTTGCAAGGTTACTTCTGATTCCTATTCCAAGAACTTAAAAGTTCATAGATTTTCAAGGGCAAAGATCCTGTGTCAAACTACTAATACATGACATTATGTCAGACTAATTAAAGTATTTTGGAACAGCAACTGCCAAGTATTTGAAGGCTAAATTCCATTAGTGATCTAACTCAGAAGAACCTTTCTGTTTTCCTGATGTGCGCCTGTGACCACCCAACATATTTCCAAGCTCTTTTCCAAGGTGTGTTCTCTCTGAATATTTTTTTAAATCTCTAAGTCTCCATTTGATGTGGAAAATAATGTCTAGGTAACCCCTATGTGCATCTTGTGACATTTTAGTACTGTCCTTGGTTAGCAGTTACCTGGTTTTGTTTTGCAATGAAGAATAAAGTCAGCAAAGTCTAACAGGATATACCATTAAATCAAATTATATAGCACCAACTATACAAATAAACTTTTTGTCTCAGCATTTGGTTACTCTTTTCAGTTGACAATGGGGTTAGTAAGATCGCTCCATATGTAAAGCTGTCCCTGTGCAACTGCCAACCAGACACTTCACCAGGTTTTAGATACTACGTTCTTCAAACACATTGGTAAGGCTTTATTTAGACTTCTTTATGCTACACTTTTTCTGATGTGTCACTCAATGCAACATTTTTCCTAAAAAAAAAAGCAAAGGCAAAAAAAGCCCCAACCTTGCTTGGAAACAATGACATAGAATCAAAGAGTATTTCAAGTTGGAAGGGAACAATAAGGATCATAGATGTAGATATTTCTGTGGATTTTGAGTCTCCATCTACAGTCTCCTTTGGCAAGAAATATGGATTTCTGCAACAGAATGCATTACATAGCTTTAAACATTCTGTATCTGATCCTATAATATTCTAAACATTTTTAAATACTCTTATCTGGTAATAAAATCATACATAATAAAACAGCATCAAACTCTACTTTGGTCTACTCTATCTCTCTATTATAAAGTATTAAATATTAAACAATTTAGATAAAAGAAAGATGAAAAAGAGGTACTCTTCCTATCATAACTTAGCATTAATATTTCATTAAAGTCCAGATGTGACATATTATTAAATAGGAACATTTTTCTTCAGGAGTGTTTCTTTTTATCACTGCATTTTTAAATAATTATACTAAAAATTATTCTTTTTTTTCTATGAACCATTTAAATTTTGAAAAAGAAAAGTTAAAGGATTCTGTCTTTTTATGAACTGTGCAAGATTGAACCATGGCCAAAATCACTGCACTTGTCAGATTCCAAATATTTTATTTTTTTAATGATTTATTGGAAATTTAGAGTAGCATTGAACGACATTGTCTTCTACTTTTCAAGCAGACTAATTTTTTTTGCCACAGAGGTGTAAAACTTCAAGTGCAAATCTGCTCAACACACAAGGAATGAGTAGTCATTTATCTAGGGAACTGATTGAGAGAAGGGCAGGAAGGTAGCCTTTCATTCAAATGCTGGGGTGGTTTTTTTCAAAACATATGACAATAAACAAATAAATTCAGTTACCAAGGTTTTATTTCTTTCCAGCTGTTGAACACGCCCTTCCCACTTCTCCTAGTTGTTGTCACCAGGTTTTCCACAGGCTTTTGGTGAGTGCGCAAAGCATTTGTATTGATGGGTTTTTTTTTCTAAATACATGATCTGTAGCCTGTTCCCACCTCTATTTATATCACTGTGAGCTCTTTCCATTCTGTAGTTGTTAGTACCAAGGCTGTATTTGTGTTCTGTTGAGATGCTTTGTGTCGTGTTATTCGCATGTGCTCTGCCAATGCGACTCCAGAACTTAATTGTTGTCTTATCCTCTCAGGCCAGGAACTATTCAAAAATAAGAATTTAATTAAGTTGTAGCTGAAATTTTATCTCACTTAAAGTATATTATACTTTATATGTACTTTCTTCATCCTAAGGCTGTTTCTTAATAACTGTAGCCTGACAGTAAATAATGCAGCAATTGCTTGCATCACTTTCAGTGTATTGTGTAGGAAAGGCAAGTGACCCTTGGAGCCTGTACTATTTTGCTGAGATAAATGTACAGTGAAATTGCTCATAACACATCACAGACATACAGAAAAGAGAAGAGTTGGTAAGACAGGTACGTGTATCACATAGCACAACATAGACAAGGTTGAGATTAGTGATGATGTGCTTATCATCCCTGGACAGTGTACATCCTTGCAGTTACACTTCTGATGATCAGGAGCTTTTGGGTATACACACATCATGCAATAAAAAATATTTCAAACTTCATGGCAGAGAATCATAGGATCATCAATGATGGAAGAGACTTGCAAGATAATCCAATCTGACTGTCACCCAGCACCACCACTGTAACCCGTAAACCAAATTACCCAGCACCAGATCCAAATGCCTCTTAAACGCCTCTAAGGATGGTGACTCCACCACTTCCCTGGAAAACCTATTCCAATCCCTGACCACTCTTACAGTGATTTTTTTTTTCTAATATCTAATCTCTCCTGTCTCAGCTTAAGGTCATTTCCTCTTGTCCTCTCACTGCAGTCATGGCAGAAGAGACCAGCCCTGCCTCTCTACACCCTCCTTTCAGGGAGCTGTAGAGAGCAGTAAGGTCCCCTCTGAGCCTCTCCTTCTCCAGTCTAAACAACCCCAGCTCCCTCATATCTTCCTCATAAAGCTTGTTTTCTAGAGCCTCCATGAGCATTCCTGCCATTATCTGGACATGCTCCAGCCCCTCAATGTCCTTTTTAAAGTGCAGGGCTCAAAACTGAGTGCATTTCTCGAGGTATGGCTTGACCCATGCCACATACAGGGAGACAATTGTTTTTCCTTTGGGATAAAAAATGTATTTGTTTTTGCTGCCACTGTCCACTGCCCTAGCCATAAACGCTTGACTCACACTGTCAAGCCCTGTTCACACACATACACACACATAACCTTGGCACATAAAAGCTCATGGACTGTAAGTACAGTAGGCCACTAAAGAAAAAAACTAACATAAAACAAACAAAAAAACAAAACAAAACAAAACAAAAAAGAGACAAGAAAAGATACTTTGGAAAGATTATGAGTAACAGATTTTTGTTATCCCATCCTATAAGGTTCTTCTAAGAAGGTGGAAAGCACTTGTTAGTAGATAAACAAACTGAATGGGTTAGGTAGATTTTTCATCTTGTTTCCTTTGTTTATTCAAGTGAAAAAAAAAATATCAATATTCATGAAGGTAAAAGCACAAATATCATTGGGGCAGGATTACCACAAGCACTGCAATTTCATACCAATTACTTTCCACACAGACAAAGTGTAAAATTAGTTTTAGCTACTTTTGCTCTCTATGGCCACATTAAACAAAGCCACAGAAGTTGTTTGCTTTCTTATATGCTCATTAATAACAGACATTGATCAGCCTAATTGCAAGTGCACATTTATACATCACTGCTGAAGTTATTTATCTCTGCTAAAGGTATTCACCTTTCTCATTAAGTTATTAAGTCACAATTGTTCTCAATAACATTTTATAAGAGCTTCCATAAAATTACAGTATTTAGAAAGAACACTGCTTGACATCTCCTGTGTAATCGTTTTCTGTAGAAGACAGTAATTAAAGATCAACTCCACAAAACTAAAAATGTATTATAATCCATAAAAAGTGTGCATCACAATGTGGACCTGTGATTGATTTTATATTGCCCAGGAAACATTTTTGTATATAAACATAGGAGAATCTATCACTTTCATAACTCATCATCATGTCACTGTATTATAGCCCTCAGCTTTTGTACAAGATGGAGTTAATCAGCATCCTTAATTGACTGTCAAAGGGGAGTGTTTCTTTTCTTCACTTTATTTTCATGTACATCACAGACAGCAGGGGAACTGCTGCCCTTGTCATTTAATCAGACACAAGTTCACAGGTAAGCTTAACTAAGTCTGCCAAATTGATTCACTCCCTAGTTTGCTGGAACGGCCTAAACCCACAGCCAACTTCAACACACAGAGCATAATTTATTCCTAAATTCCAGTGTGGAATAAACTGACCCAATCCATTGAGAGACAAACAGAGATACATAAGAGACGCAGACAAAATGATTATGAACCATGTCACATTACAATCCTCTAAGACAGTCCTTCAGCATTATTCTTGCACCTTCATAAACCCCAAAATACCTCATAAAAACAGAACATCCTCTTGTTGGCATAGTGTAAAATGCCAGTCTCTTAAGCTGCCAAGCAGCCTTCTGATGACTTGACTAATAAAATTTATTACAAAAATAACAAAAAACAAACAAACAAACAAACAAACAAAAATAACCATATCGAATGACAAACCCAAAGCAGTCTTTGGAGTGGTAGAGACTGCAGACTTGATAAACATCTGCAGGGAGGTGAGCTGAAATTTTGATACCAGGAAGGCACCATGGTAAAAAACCAGGGGAATGGTCTGTCAACTTGGAGCTGCCAACTCCCAAAGAAGCACCAAGAAATGCAACTTCAAAGAGAAAAATATGAAATCTCTGTAAAAGTGGTTACAAAATACCAGTAGCATGCTGAAAAAGCTACACACATGTGCCTGCAATAACTGGAGCTCCACAGTATCACTAGCCAGGAAGCAGCAAAAGAGGTTTTTGTGTTCCCTGACCCTGGCAATTACATATTTTGGGGTTTTACTTCAATATTGCTTTCAGTCCATTTACCACTGTAAACATTACCTCACAGCTCACAGAATCTCTAAAGATCAAGACAGAAACACCTTCAAGTCCCCAGAGCAGCTCTCTGCTAGCACAGGTTTTTAAACCTACAGCAGACCACTTGTATGTACCTCACCTCCATGCTTTTGGCTGCTCCTGCATGGTGAGTCCCTGTCTCCAGTGAAGGAGGTCACTCCCTTGGCCGTGGGTGTTCTCTGCTTGTGTAACTACCTGCAAACAGTGGTGTCCTTGTCTAAATTGAGCAGGAGACAAAGGTGTGCAGAAGGCACTGACAGGGATGGCCCTCTTCAGCAGCACAGTTTTCAAGCTACCTACATCCTCCACAATGGACCATCCTTGGGAAACAGAGATGTCTGAAGAGTTGTTGTAGCTGTGTAAGGCTTGGTGTTTTGCACACCACTGATGAGCTTCCTTGGGATGGCACTCTCCTAAAGACTAAGATAACACTGAAAAAGAAAGGCAGTGTATCTGCAGTTCTCAGGGCATACCAAATGATTTTCAGAGGCTTATGTTATGGGTGTGATCTTCTGGCTCCTAATACGACTGTGTAGAGCAGGAGATTATACATGCATATCCCTCCTGGTATATTCTTGCCCTTTATGAATTATTTTCTGATCATAAGGCTATAGCATTAAAAGACTGTACAATTTTAATTGACCTTTTCTATCTTCTGTATGTTTGGGCAATCTTAATGTTATTCTCCAAAGAAAACCTCAAGTTACTCAAATTTCAGAGGATTTCTTTTTGTTTTTCTTATTAAAGAGAGAGTTTTAAGACGTTTCAGAATTTAAGTAATTTGTGAGTCTTCCTTAATTTAATAATTTTACTGATTGTTAATAGAACTCCTGTAGAATTGGATTTTGTCATAAAGTTTATGAATTATCTTTTAGATTTCCTTCAATCTTTTACTTACATCCTTTGCCCATTTCAATTCTTCTTTTCTTACCTTATTTTATTCCTTACTTTCGCCATTATTATTTAGTTCATTCCTACACAGACATTGAAACAAATGTATATACACCATTTCAGACTTTGCAGAAGATCTTCCTGAAGTCCTTTTCCTTGTTGAGGACATCCAGTTTACTGAACATTGAGACTTACCAACTGCCTTTGAAGTCACTGCTATTAGGGGTGAGTGGCTGCTGCCAAATAGAAGCAACAAGCACTGTTTTGGATACCTTAGGTAGAGGAATCCAAAACAGATCTGAACTCTGAAGACAGACGGGAAGGCAGCTGTGAAGGCATCAGAACTGGCAGTGAAACCAGTGGATTAGTTGTAATAGATTATCCAGACTGTCTAAAACCTGTTTCCCATTTATGTATGCATTGAATAAACAATATTATAGGTAAAATATGTAAGAAATTGTATCATTTCTTACAATGCCATATGATGATTTCAAAGCCCAAACAACCTGTCAAACAAACAAGCTGCTTTCATATCTGAAATTGAAGCACCAATTTTTGAGCTAAGTACAAATCTAACACAACTGCCTAGTCAGAAAAAGTCTGCTACTTGTACGTAAAAGAAAATGGTTTCTCATCCCTTCAGTTACAGACTGGAAAGATCCCAGCCTCCCATATCGTTTCCCTACATCCTTCTAGGAAAAGTGCTAGCAAAACAAAGAAGAGAAGTGAAATTTTCTGACCATTCAATGCACTGTAATCTTCAGCCTTCTTCATGACTTGTAGTATTCAATGCCTGCACCTACGTTCTGACTGTTCTCTTTTATTTCAAGCCCCTGCTGGAAAGAAGACTGGAAATACTTTGTCAGCCCTGAACCACTGGAGAAATACACTACCAATAGAAAATTGTCCGCCAGGATTTTTATTTATTTATTTTTCATCATGCTTACAGTTTTTTCATTCCTTGGGAGCAACACAAAGCCATTAGATGACATCAGTTAATCATGCCACAATATACCTAATACATTTAAGTATAAAAATAGAGCAGGAAAAAATCTAATCCTTCTCATCTCTGCCTCCCCCTCAAACAGCCCAGAACCAACAGATCATCAGTCCTTCTTAAGACATCACAAACAAAAATTTGAAAGGCCAAATCTATTGTTTTTCCTTTCCTGTCAATTTAATGTTGAAAGTTTGATACAGTATTATTTTTTCTTTATCTAATTTCTAGCAAGTGCCTTTCCTCAAAGAAGGAAAGATTTGGGATATATATTCAAAACAAATTAATTCCTCAGGAAAATGGCTTAGACCAGATGTCTGTGAGCTGTTAGCCACATGTTGCCAGTTGAGCCTTTTGTTGTCATAAGCTACACACAATTCTTCCAAGTATCATACGTTCCTTCTAGTATCACCAGATAATCTGATTGAAAGACCAGACAGTAGGTTCCAAATCCCCAGATGGGGACTGCCTGTAGCTGCTAATAATTTTCACACCAGGAAAAAATAAAAAGCTCTTTTCATGTTAAGGGTGTTTTATTTTTGAAAAGATACCTCAGATCCACATCTTTCCACATACTCATTCAAACCACTGCAAATATTCTTGCACATTTTAATAGTCTGTTGCCAAAATATCTAAGACTAAAGCATCAAATTACCTCCCTATCTTTTTGATTTTCAGACTTACACTTTTTTTTTTGGCTAATGTGATGGCCGAGGAAATTGCAAGGTGCTAAAACAATCAGATAAAACAAAACAGACCATTACCTCCTCTTACTGGCATATCCTGCTCTCCATATGGAACGTTCATATTTGAATAATGATAGAATTGGCTGTCTTCTAGCCACCTCCATTATAAAGCTAATGCACGTACAAGAATGGAATTAGATGGAAAAGAGAAATAGGAAGTATCTTGAGCAAACATAAACCTTCAACCAAAGAGGGAGCCTGAGCTAAAACAGCACATCCAAAATGAACTTCCTCATGCAACTTTCTCTAAACTCCTAATGTTTGCACTGAGCTATATATACTTTTCAGCTATATACAGCATCTAAACACAATACACTTACACAAACCTTTTCAATTTTACTGAATTCATTTATTTATTAAAATTGAATCTCAACATAAAAAAATGTACTTTTTTCCTCCAACAAGAGCTCTTTTTTTCCCTTGCCATATTGCAGGACTGGAATATTTGAGACTTCTAATCTGTCTCCACAGAACCAATGTCAAAGTATAGTGCAGTCTAATTTTAAAAAACAGAAATTATGGAAAATCTCCCTTCCCAAACTTCAGCAGCTGAGCACTGAGGACCATCATAAAAAGGCAAAATGTTAGAGGTTATTTTTCCCTTGCTATCTCTGAAAATGCAACAACATGTAAAACGTGTTATCTTTCCCATTAATGCAAAATGAAATGTGGTTTTGCATGCTGTCTTATAGAAATCTGCGAAACAGGAAATGATTGCTTGATGGGGACAATGGCAATCAGAAGCATCAACTGTGTTACTGTACAACGTGGAAGTTATCTTTTATCTTAGAAAGCTGCATTTGCTTGCATTGAAGGCATATTCATTGACCTGGAGGCCTGTCAGGAATTATATCATACCTAGAGAAACTCAGCAAGATCAAAGATTATTTTCCACAGTCCATTTAAATTTTCAGCTATCCTACACTTTCGTGCTCTTTGTTCAAAGCCGAGACTTCACAGATAAATTTGCATCTCCTTTTCCAAATTCTTTCATTTATGTTTTTCCACATACCTGTATTTCCATATGCAGGCAGAAATGAAAGGAAATAAAAATTCTGTAGTATTTCCACTAAACACAGAAATTTATAACCCTATCTTTGAAACAGTTCTATTTATTTATCTATTCCTAACTTTAAAAAGTTCTATTCCTCCACTATTTGCAGTTCCAGGTCCTTTGCTGTTTGCAATCAAATTTACAAATGTTTTCAGAATGGTTTTTCTTTATGGAACATATCATATCCTCCAGGTTCAGGAATGATCCATCTCCACCTGTAGGAAGTCAGGCAAAGATTGCAGGAGACCCATATAGTTAAACAAGGAGCTCCTGACTAAACTTAAACATAAAAAAGAACCGTGCAAGGCAGGGATGCAGGCTCAGGTCATACAGGAGAAATATGTAGGTACTGAACACCCAAGGATGTGATTAGGAAAGCCAAAGCCCACCTGAAGTCAAATCTAGTGAGGGACATGAAAGGCAGTAAGAAGGGCTTCCAAAGGCTTACCAACAGCAAAAGGAATCATAGGTGAAAAAGCAGGACTGACACTCAGTGGGGCAGTGATAATGGACATGGGTAAAGGCCAAGTGATAATGGACATGGGTGAAGGCCGAGGTACTTCACCTAGAACATTAATAAGACTTCCTTCAGGAACCCCTGGATTGAGTCTAATGAAAGGGCATGAAGACTGGAGCATATAAAAAAAAATAAGTGCTTGAGAAAGCTAGAACTGTTCAGTATATCACAGAGAAGGCTCACTGTAATCTTATCAACGTGTATGAAAATGTAGACATAAAGATGATGGAGTCAGACTCAGTCATATTCAGTGGCAAGGCAAGAGGCAAGGGGCACAAACCGTAATAGAAGAAATGTCATTTTAACATAAGACAAAAAATTCATTATTCAAACACTGGAACAGGCTGCCCAGAGGTGTTATGGAGTTTCCATCCTTGGAGATAGTAGAAAGTTAATTAGGCACAGTCCTGAGCAACTTGCTTTAGCTGCCCATGCTTTGTGCATGACAGGTGGAATAGGCCGTCTCCTAAGGCACTTCCAAACTCAGTGATACTGTGATTCCAGAAAGGGGTGCAAATCATGCATCACAAGTACCTCAGAAATAAAAGCTAGGAACTTCAACATTTGGTTTAAGGTGTTTGAAAATGTGTTTCACTGACCACACAAGACAGATGTCAGCAGTGGAAAAGCAGTCTCTGAAATATTTTTTCAAAGGGGAAAAAGAATCTAACACTTTGTTCTGCCAGTCAAAATCTCATTATTTAATAAAGATCTGAACAACTTATGGAACTTAAATAGTAATTATTTAGTGATGTAAATAGTCACTAACAATCATCAAGTGGTAATGATTTTGTGTGTTATAAAGCTTGATGCCTTTCAATACTTTGTAAATGGTCTGGAACTAAGTAAAACTGACTCATTATCAGATTTGTGAATCCACCAAATACTAATTTTGCAGAATATTAAGTAAGGTAGAGAGGGAAACTGTGTAGAAGGATCTGGAAATTAATTTAGTAAGTTTAAGCCCATTCTTACAGCACATACCTTAATACAGTCAAATAGATACAGAAGCAAGAAATACCTGCTTGAACTTTACTCAAGGACTCTATCCAATAAAATAGTGACTTCAGCCCTTATGAGTCCTAAATAATTGTCAAACTGCTGAACAAAAACTTCCAGCCCAGTTCAGCCACCCAAAAAAGGCTACTGTGAGTGCGTGTAAAAAGAATAGCAGTATGTGAGAATACCAAGATACCTCTTTGTGTCATTGATAAAAACTACAGTGAAGATATTGTAATTCTACTTTCAGAAATAACATATAATTTTATATATAGACAGAGGAAGTGTAAAAGTGATTCAGACTGAACAAAGCCTCACATTCATTTCAAGAACTGCATTGGCTTAGTTTACCAAAAGAAGATTAAGTTGGGATTTTTAGTGAATGACTATTTTCATTTAAATAAGCAGTTTAAAAGGCTGTTTAGTGGGGAAGAGCAAAAGCAGAACATGTAAGTAATCACTAACACTAAACAAATTCAAACAGAATTATCATTTTTTAACTATGAGATAGAATATTGAATCATCTCTTACAGATTTGAAATTTAAGTTACCTACACTTCTGAAAGAGTAGGATAGATTATGAGTTGTTAAGCTTTATGAATGTAATGATCTAGGGGTTTGCTACCTTGCCATCTGGAACTAAATGATCTAATGGTCCTTTCTAAGACAAGATCAATTACTTTGTGGCAGTATCAAAACAGTCACCTTTAATTAAAATGCAATTTATCCTTGTCAAAACTTAAGTTCATTATGAGGTCACCTGTGTGACATAGGTTAAATCTGGGAGGGAAAAAATGCAGGTAATCAGTGTTCCCATGTTCCAGTAGCCACATTTTAAGTCATATCCTCCAATAGGATCTCAACACTGACAGGCTATCTATTGCAGTATAAAACATTTCCTATATTTATTCTATGCTCCCTGATTGCTCAGACAGATTTTGTTAATGTATGTTTTACACCTCTACTGCTCTGCAGAATATTTATAGACTGCTGACATGTTTCCAATCAGAAGCATGCAATTTTAACAAAGATGTGGCATTAATGCTATTAACCAGTATTAAAAGTCTCATGAATAAAAATATTTCAATTTATATGTTTCTTATTCTAATTGAGTTGGTTTAATTACATTTCAGTGAAAGTACCATGTTACTCCTTTTACCCTCTACCCTGTCTCCACTACAAGAAAGCATCTGTATAGAGGGGGACACTGTTTTACACTGCATTGAGTTCAGCAGCATGCAGATGGCCACAGTCCCTTCCCCTCTGGTGTGTAGGGGCTCAGGGCACATATTAAGGTTCAGCTCTTCATTCTGCAAATGAGTGGGGAGCAGAGGATCACTAAGAGAGAAAAAGCAGGGCTGAGAGAACAATGGATTTCTGCTTGGAGAATGAACATTAAACCTGACCAAGCAAAACAAGAATTCATCTTGACAGTAGTAGATAAGAACATGTTTGCTTTCTCCTCAACAATATGGGAAAGCAAAGCTACTTCCATTTTAGAACAAACTAAAATATTTCATTTTCCCTGGCAAGAAACATTTTATTTTTACCCCAGGTGTTGCTAAAGCAGGCAAAGCAATGGATTGGAGAGCCAGAGTTTAGGCACAAAACCGATATGGGAGATGACTCTTTTTCTCTACAGAAGTTCTGGATTTAAAACAGCCAACTCATTGCATGCACAAAGCTACTTAATTGAGCTCCTCTTCAGGAGATCTGAACTCAGTAACTTCTCTTTGCAGAATGCCCGAAACACAGAACCCTTAGTAATTCTGCTGCGATGTTCTGCTGCTTTTCCTGTTTAAACTATTCTAATCTGAAATATCTCTTGAGAAAATGAGAGAAAAGCATTCTGTGTCCTCTTGTAACATTCAGAGCCAAGAAGCCTGGAAAAAGCACGTTTTATTTAACGTACGAGATCTAACCAATTGGCTTTAGCTTACATGAGTTTCTATACTGCCCAACAACCGTTTCCAAAAGCCTCCTGCAAAGGCAGCTCGAGGTATTTACTTTTATCTTCCTTCCCCAATAAAACATTAAATAACTCACCACCTAACCCTCTGAGACTTCCTGTGATACTATCACACAGTGGTCACTGTTCCACTTCCATTTCAGAAAATGACACCCTAAAATAGTTGCAGAGAATTGTTTTAAACCCAGAGGTTCCCTCCTACCACAATGACACCCTACCCACTACATCTATTTTCTACCATTTTTCTTGAGCAAAATGGCTGGTTGAGTGACTACTAATTCATCTCCTGCTGAATGCAGAGCAGAAAATATCTACTTCTCTGCAGTACATGCTGATATATAAGAAATAATATGTTTTCCAACACAGTGTTTAAAACTATATCTGTTTTTCCAGTACTAGCTGAATCATTCAGCTCTGTAACATCACAGCACAGTGTTGTTTTTATGAATTATGGGTCTCTCCTGAACACCAAAATGCTGAGGTTTTCATTTTGCTCTGCCAAGATACACCTGCATATGTTCAAATTCAACATTCTAACTCTGCAGACATGCATATTTTCAGTTCTCTGAGCTAAACAAAAAAGTGGTAGCAGACAGAAAACCAAGCTTTGTTTTGTCCATCTGTGGCTGAAATACACTGTTGATTGGACCCTGCGTTCCTCTTCAGCTCTAGGAGTGGCTTTACTCTCTTCACAACCCTGTGGTGGAATAGCTGTATCCACACTTTGCTGGATTTAACAGCCTGATCTCCCAATAGGAGCTATTATTAAATTAAACAAGGGCTAGTCCAAATGGATTTGGTTTTATGGTGACCTTTTTAGTGACAGCATGTTCAGGGAGGGCTTTCTCAGAGGAGTGAAAGAACAGATGGGCAGCCAAGGCTAGCAACTCTGTTCATTTTACTGCATGGGATATTTTTTCCCCCTGTGCTCCTCAGATGTATTTTCCTGCTTTATTTTTTGCCTGCAGTTTTAACACATTTCTAAGGTGTTATTTATACATATATTCTTATGGTCCAAGTCCTAATAGCATAATAATAGCACTGTTTATCTGAAGTCTTTTTAAAGCAAGATTGACTATTCCAAGAAGCAATGTTAGACATGACAGTGTACAAGTTTCCTTCATTCACTTCAGCTTAGGACTGTGTCTCTTGTGAAAGCCTCCTTTCTGCAGCAAAAATTCTCTAAAATTTTGCTCTAAATCAGAATTCAGTATTTGTGCCTCAGTGCTCACTCCAGGACTTTTTCTCACTCCTGGTTGTGAAATGCATTGGATGCCTATAATAACTAATACAGCACTCTGAAGAAATAATGTTTTCCAAACAGATTGCTGAAAACACAGATGTTTGTACAGCACCTCTTTCTCCCAGGATGCTTACCAGACATCTATCACTGCATTGAGAAAAATGTAAAAACAAAATAAAACACAAACAAACAACAAAAAACTGGGCTCAAGTATTGCCTACCAGATAGCTCTAACTGCAGTACTGAAAATAATTTTCTTCACTTAAACAGTTATTAAGGATATATGAATTCAAGAAACATTTTTTCACGTGAGGTTTTTTCCACCCTTACAGAGAACAGCAAATGCACCTACTGTATGGATTAGTTCCCCTAGACCCTGCAGAGCAACAGGCATATCACACTCTGCTGCAGGACACATATAGTGGAAGAATTTAGCATTTTGTGCATGCTAAAACTTCCCTTCTCTTTCCAGGATGAAGCCCTCCAATATTTATTCAAATTTTCTTATTCTTCCAGCTATTACCCTCTACTGTTGAAAAAGGTTTGCCACTATTTTACTATAACTAACATCATTTCAAGCCGAGCCCTTTAAATATTTTCACACAGTTTTTGCATATTCACATTGCTTTTCTTCACATGAGATTGTATTTACAATATTCCCTTAGAACAATATTGTGTTCAGAAGCCTGTGCCCTGAAGTGTATCCATCTTCCTTTGCTACATCTGTCTTCTCTTTCAATGCTTGTCCTTGGCCTCATTGTGACAAGGCTCAATTCAACCAAAAATAAAAAAAGAGAAAAAAATCCCATTTTATATCAGATTAAGATTGTATTATTATCCATTTTCTTTATCAGGAATTATTTTAATCCAGCAGTGCTGTTAGCATACTTGCATGTGTTTTGAGGTCTTGTAAGCTCCTGCAAAGTGATACAATTCCATGACAATTCCTGTCTCTTCTCAAACTGTGTGCACATTTTTGTCTTCAGACACCAACATTCTTTCATCCTTGCAGTATTTTGGATCCTCCATCATGAATCAGGATCAGAGGACAATATCTGTACTCCACATATCTATGCCTAAACCTTCTTCCTTCATAGGAAAAAGTCACTTTTGTCAAGTATTAGTCCTGAGCTACATAGTAACCTCTTTTTTGATATTAAGCTTTCATATATTGCCTATTAATTAATCACAAAACAGGAGAAAAAGAAAAAGAAAAAAAAGAAAAAGAAAAAGAAAAAGAAAAAGAAAAAGAAAAAGAAAAAGAAAAAGAAAAAGAAAAAGAAAAAGGGAAAGGGAAAGGGAAAGGGAAAGGGAAAGGGAAAGGGAAAGGGAAAGGGAAAGGGAAAGGGAAAAGGAAAGGGAAAGGGAAAGGGAAAGGGAAAGGGAAAGAGAGGAGAAAGAAAATGGCTCTTCAGTCACATCACAGGCAAACAAGTTCATATTTATTTTCTTCTATTTTCTGTTCAAAAATGAAACTCAGATACTTCATTCTTACATCATCCCCATCTCCTTTTCTTTTCTTTTCAACTGCTTTTTCTCATTTGGTAATATTCTTTTTAATTTGAGAAACTAGCATTCCATACTATATTCACAATGATTGTACATGATGAATTTGCAAAGTGGCATAATGAGGTTCAGATTTGTTCTCTGTTCCTTTCACAATAATTCATAATATTCTATCTGATTTTTGACTGCCACTCAGCTCTGCTCTCCTGTTTCCATAAGGATATCTATTACCACTCAGAATGAGATTTAGGGTTGTAATAGTAAGCTCACAACCCATACAAGAATACGTCAAATTAGGACCATTCTTTCCTCGCCATGCCCCCTCCTCCAATCCCAAGGGCATAATTATCTATTAATCTTCATTGAATTTAATCAGCTGTTTTATCATAGCATTCTTGGATTGCTTTGCAGCTCTTTATCATCAGTAGATGGTATCACCAGCAAACTGTTGCCTTGGTGTTCTTTCTTTCTCTGATCATTTAGGAATATGCTAAAGAACATATTGCAGCATGGAATAGTCAACTTTGTTGGCAAATTCCCTCCACTGTGACAAATGATGTTTTACTCACACTCTCCTTTACCCTAGTTTATAATCCACTATTAGTCCATACAAAAACCTTCCCTGTTATCCCATGGTGTCTTAGTTCTTACAAGATTTTCGCAAGAAATCATTATAAACTACTTTGGGAAATAAATTTACCAAATCCAGAAAAAGCTGTCAGACCTGATTTTCCTGAGTTTTTTTTTTTTTCAACAGAAGATGAAGGCTTATCCCAATATATGTTTTCTACTTGTCCATCTAATAGGTATATTCTTTGAAAAAGTTTGCTCTAGTCTACCTAACAATGAATTTACTGATATGTAGTAATGCTTTAGCTGTTTCATCTCCAAGTTTCTTTAGAGCTCCTAAGTGAATGTCATCTCTGCTTGTAGATGTATCTTTTCTTTTTTGTCCATTTGCTCAGAGACCTTATCCACCAATAACTAGATTTCAGGCAGATCCATCAATAAACAGATTTGAGAAAGATCCTCCAACATTTTTCCCCATCAAAAAGCCTTACCATTTGAAAAATCTCAACCAGTTCCTCCTAAATGTACATTAAAAAAAAAAAAAATTAATTTTTCAGCTATATTGTCTCCTGTTTCATACGTTAATCACTTCTTGGACTTACAGGTCTCCACAACACTTACTTTTTGAACACACACTGAACAATGATTTATTAATCATGTTCAGGCTTTCAATTCTTCCCTGAAAACATTTTTTTTTAAACTCATGTTCTTTATCCACAGCATCCTTCTTTCCATAATCAAAGAATTCCCTTCATAATGCACACCAGCAATATACATTTGCTCCGAGTTGTATGTTTTGAGTAGTGAAAGAAATGACCACATAGCCTTATATGTATTAAACAAAAAGACTTGTAGAGAAAGAGAAGCACTTGTCCCTGCCTCTTTTAATAGTACAATAGCATGCACAGTGTGTAAGTGTGTAGCATCCTTACCAAGAGAGAAGTTTCAAGGCACAAGTAACATACAGGACAATGATTATATCGTCCTTGAAAACAGCAAGTACTTCATCAATTAAACACACCCAAGTAGTTCAATATACCAAAAAAAAAAAAAGAGAGCGGGAAAAATGAGTGCAGATGAGCGACCAAATCTTCAATTGATGATGTTAGAGGCAACACGACTTTTGGAACAAAGGGGAAGAGAAGAACAGCTCTATGAAACCTTCAGCTGTAAACCAGAACAAAGGGGGAAAACATTGCTAGCTGAGGATAACTGCCCATAAAAGAAAAAGACAAGGAGAACTTGAAGGACTATAGTAACTTGTGAACATGAAACAGAATAGAAAAGGAGGTTTGATGCCCCAGAGAAGAAAAAAAATAAAGTAAAAAAATAAGAGTAGCATGAAGGAACAAAATACATGCTAGCTCTGAAATAAGACAAGAAGAATATCAGGTATTGGCAACTCAAGGAGAACCAAGTCAGTACATAGGAACACACAGAGAAAAAAGAAGGGATATTCAGAGTTCCAGATGGAATTAAAAATGACACTCATAAGTAAAGGCTGGAGATTCACAGAAACACGTGGAGAGGCAGGTAGTCCTTGTTTAATCTCCAGCTGGGCTTAAAATCACAAGAGCAGGTCTGTGCGATCACAGCCTTGTTGCTACTTGCGACAGTCTGCTCATGGAAAGGGATCAAAAAACCAAAATGGCATCATGTCTGTTACATGAAACTGGCAGGTGGACCTGCAAATGGGAAGCATTACAAGGAACCTGAGAAACAATTACAGCCCTCAAAACCAGTACTGCCCAATTCCCAATGGAAAAAAATATAGAGGATTAACTGTTTCAGGGAATACTTGCAAACAAATAGATATTTGTGTGAACTTCAGGGGCTTCAAGTCACAAGAGGAGTAAAATGTCTAATAAGAGATTAGACTAACCAATAGTTAAATGATGAGTGGTATAAGAAGCATCTGTAGTGTTTGACTAATGAGGTGCATTTATTGAAGGAAGTAACTTTTTAAGAGACAAATTTGACTTGAACATTCCAGGGAATAGCTACCTAGGATCAAAGCTGACACAACTGTTAAGAACAGCTTCAAACTAAGAAATGATAGATCTCCAAACACCAGAGGAAGAAAAAGATATAGGGTAAATGAGAACCCAGATGTAAATTAAATAATCCTGTGGTAACAGAAGAACATATGGTAAATAAAAAGAATTGACTGTGAACAGCAATCAGGTAAAAAAAGATGACATGCCTGAGTCTGCTCTATATAACAATGGAGTAAGAAACAAGTCTGTTGTGTAAAGCTTTCTCAACACAATAGAAGATCTTGAATCACATTTATAGGATCTAAAAAAATATGTTAAGCAGAAAACATAATAAGCTTGACAACTTAGAATTCAGAACTGGAGCGTAGATATAGAAGGACAGATACCATTCAGGAAAGATAATTCTAAAGATGACAGCTGTGGGGCACTCACTAAGCTATAAGGCATTATGAAGGAAACACTTTTTATGACATCCATGGTCGGATATAATCTTGCATAATGATCACTGGAACATCACTGGAAAGTGAAATACTATTTGCTACTGTGACAGGAGACAAACTTCTTGACAAAGACTAGAACTGACTACAGTAAGCAGCAGGTAATAACTGCAGTGGAGGTGACTCACTATTGGATGTTACAACCAATAAACATGCAGAACAAATACCCAGAGCTAACAAAAACTTACACTGTTTAAATTTTATTTTGCCATGTTATGAAGACTTAAATACTTTAACATTGAAAGCTGAGTTAGTATAAATTAAATGAAAGAGCGAAAATAATAGTTTCACAACTCAATTATCATAAACTTCAGTAAACCAAAAACAACAAAAAAAAAAAGTAAAATTCCTTCCCAGTGGTACAAATACAATAAGAAGGAGGCTGCAACTGCTCCCTTTTTTTCCTCATTAGAGGACGATATTGACAACATATAAAGAAAGGTTTGAAAAAGACTCAGAGGTTGAGCTCTGATTTTAAGGCAGCAGACTTTCTCAGATCCTTGCCTTTGCAAGACAGTTCTGGCAACCTTTTTGCCATTCCATAAACTCGCCAAGGAATTGGAGATGCCAGCCCACACTAACTGTGGCTTTCCATCATCGCATGGAAATACAGATGTGAAAATCCTGAGGATCCTGACAGTTCAGCAGCTTTCAGGATCACCTTTCACTCATGCTATGACCCAGGAATGCTTCAAACCTAAGTTATGTTGCTGAAAAATTGACTACAATCTGCATTGTCACTTAGTGATCTTCAGGCAGATCTTTAAAAGTAGCACACCTCTGCCAACAAACAAAATACACAAATAACAAAAAGGTCTGAAGCTATCAACAAGAATATGCCCAAACCTAATGACAGGACAAACTGAGGAAATGTTCAGGAATTTCAGGAAGCCACACCTTCTAAACACTTCATTCCACTAATGGTCCAACAGTGCTGATAGGCATCACCACTGGTGGCATCTGACCACACACTCAAGGCACAATTAACCAGAGGCTTAAGAAGCAGAAGTGAGGGCAGAAGTTTCCATGGTGAAGAAATAGGATGAAAAGGGAGACAGGAAAAATCTCACCATTTTATTTCATCAGGTCATGGAAGACAGATCTGTTCTTAGGAAGTTTCTAAGGTCACAACATCTGGGTTTCAACCTTTCAGGTATATCCTGTAACTGGTATGATGTCACAAAAATTAGCCACATTTCAGTTAATCTTCATACTTTTTTATCCAAATGGCACCTATATATCCATGCTGTAATACTGACATTGGCATACTCTGCAGTGCAGTCAGTGAACAGGCTGAGCCACAGCAGGGTCCTAATTTCAGATTAAATGGATCTCTAAGTACCTCTTCAGCATATCTGTACATCAGTTTATGCTATTTAGAGTATTTCTAAGAAAAATTAAGCTATTTCACTTTCTATTTTCCTGCAGAACTCCAACCAAACCTGTCACTCCTTGGTAAGCCCGGAAATACATGTTAAAGACTCAGGAAGTGGTCATCTGGTTTATAATGAAGGTCTTAATTAGGGACATAAACTAGCCTGTAAAAAAATTTCAACCACTTGTATACACATCCTGTGTAATGAGATCAGGGTTCATGCCTTATTGCACAAATAGCATTTTTATTACAATAAAACAATATAATACTACTTCTTTTGTAAAGTACACCTATTACACAGTCAAATCATTGAAGCTACAGACAACAAATAGCTGAATAAATGCTCTGCAAATACTATCAATATCATGTTGTCAAATACCGTCATTTTTCCTGATTTGGAAAATGATCCCACTAAACTTATGCTTTGGTTCCTCTGACTTGAATCATGTCCAAAATAGTATGAACAGAAGTTGCTGACACTTATGACTTGCAAAATTACATTTACTGCTTTCTATAAAAGTGTGCGTATATTTATATGTATGCAAATCAATGTATATTTTAGCAGAATTTAACAAGCACTTCATTTTCTTAACAAATCTTAATCATTTTTACAATATGCAGTACAGTGGCAGAGTCCAAAAAAACTGGTATTATTGCACTATTTCTTTTGGCTACATTCTCAATGGAATCAACAGGGATTTTTGATTAAGCAAACAATGACAGATCCTATAACAAAAGCATAGCATGGAACAATCACTGAGGGTAAAATATGCTTCTGTCTTCATTCTCTGGAACTCAGCTCTTTAATTTTATACTGATCTCTGCTAAACAAGTCCTAGTACTCCATAGCTCCTCATTCTTACCCTGTACTAGAACTCTGGATTCTCATAAAATCTGCTCAATATATACACCAAATATTTATGAAATGCTTCATTAACCAGTATTTCTCTTACAACATAGTCCACAGGGAGCTTTAAATTTCAACACATGGAATAAATAGCAGTGAAAGAATGTCACATTTGATTTTTATGTATGATGGATATGTTACAAATTTCTTAGAATTATTTTTTATTTTAGATCTTGAGTCTGCCAAGAAGAAAAAAAACAGACAAAATAGGCACATCACCCCATCATAAATATTTATTTCAGCTATATTTTATACTGAGAGAACCACCATTTCTGCAGTCAGTTTTCAGAACCACTTTTATATCTGTGTCATCAGTTAGAAGAACAAAAAAAAAAAAAAGAAAAAAAAAATTCTGATCTCACTTACAGCAGTCACTTCAGCCCCAGATCCAGAAACTAAAGGTGGCCTGCTGCCAAGTGGGAAGTCCTGCACGCCTGCCTGATGCTTACATACAATCCGCCTTGCCCAGGTGTTAATACAGCTGCAGTGTGAATCAGATCAGGGTCTGATCTCATCTTTTTTCCTCTCGGGTTACTTTTCCCTCAAGTCACTACATATTCAGCTCACAGCATTGCTACCTGAAGACTTTTGCCAGCAGAAGGGATGGGACAGAGCGGTATGCAAGAGAAGGCCTGGGTCTAAGAGACAAAACACTTCTAGTATTAGCAGCATGTACTTCAGTCATCTAAGAGTGATTATCGACACTTCTCACTCTAAGGTACTCCATGACACTTTTCACAACCACACCATTAGATTCCTGTCTCAGTAATTACTGTATTAATAGCTATTTAATCTTTAGTTCATGCAATCAGAAAAAGATTCTTATCGCACACAAAGTCGTTTTGTAGTGCCAAAGACAAAAAAGCAGTTTCAGCACTTCTCTCAAAGCATGAGGAGATATTCAGTAACTGCAGACTGTGGCAGGATGTGCTGGACCCACATGCAGCCTATTCCCCACCACCCCACTATAGGTGACAAAACCATCTTTGTGAGATCCTCTGACTTGTATGTGCACCCACAGATGCTGAAAAACAGGACAAGCTCCAGCTGCTGAATCCACTGGCATCAGGACTGAGACACATAGACAAGTATGCATGTGCACACACATAATAGAAACGTGCAGTACAAAATAGCACTTATGCAGCAGTATGTAACTGCTGTATTTCTACAGTACTTCTGTATCTGCCCTACATGTGAATTTATGAAATTATGTTCTCCTTATCAATAAAACTCTGTTATAGAAATGTATCTTCATACCATGAATATGTGTGTATATACAAAATACATATAGATGCTATATATCTATCCAGCATCTCTGCACAGAGATCTTTACATCATACACACACACACGCACACACACACACATATTTTTCTCCAATATGCTACCCAAACATCTCATAATTTAGCAGAGGATAAAAAACTTAACCAAAGTTTTTAAACCTTATTAAAAGAGTATTATTCTGTTATGAAAAATTAGCTCTGAGATACTGATTTTAAATACCATAAAAATAAAATTTTGATGTAGTTTACTTTCCATAGATGCAAAAGACTGAAACGTTAATGACTCAAACACTCAGCCATTTACCAAAGCAGCAGGATGCTTTGCTGAGACCAGGTTTGCACCCCCAACCCAGGGAGAAAAGGAGAGATTTTCGTGTGTTGGAAAAACCTCTGATCGGCATAAAACAGAGGGGCTGCACATGCACCACCAGAGGATGACCATGACAAACCAACCTTTGTTTAGCAACAAGCTGGGGTTTGAGCCAGATAAGAGAGAAAGCTGATAAGAAGCAAATCCTGCTAGGTGGGATAGTGCTTTTTATCTTGCCGATGTCCTCCCTTACACAGCTGGCTCAGGTGAGGAAACTCCCCCTCCTATTCACACATCGTCCTGAAGGGGTTCATCCCTTCTGATGGGGCATGACTGGCTCAACTACCCTGATGTGAGAGGCAGCTGTCATGTCTTGGAGGGAGTCACAACCATCAAAGACCTCCAAAATGCCCCCAGACTCATTTCTGGGGCCTTCCACCTGAGGACTGCACATGATCCACAGTGTTGCAACAGACAGTGTTAAACTCACCCCTAGGGGAGGTACCTGGGTGCTCCCACCTGAACTGAACCTATTTTAATCCACTGAACTTTATGTGGTGGGAGCTTCCCCCACCCCCAATGAATCAAAACTGTGACCATCATTTTGAGCACCACACATCTAAATTGAAAGAATCAAGTCTCCTTGCTGGATCCACCGGTGGTGATATCTTTCCATTATCTACTCTTACTCTTTCTCTTTCTTTTCATCATATATTTTTTTAAGTGATATCTTTATACTTTTATTGTTATACTACTATAGATAATAACCAAAATGGCTACACACCTCCTTACCATTGCAAATGAAGTGTTCTAAAATAAACCCTACATATAGATATAAATATATAGATATATAAACACTGGTCATTCAGTGTCATTTCACACTAATCCACACCAAGGCATCTATTAACAAGAACCTCAGTTACACTTGCCTTTAGGGGTGGGTTGTAACAACAGAGCGCAACATTGACTAGGAAAAAAATACCACTTCAATGACTACTACATTTGATGTGTTTTTAACAAAACAGACCACCAGTTTCAGCCTAGAATTAGAACTATTCTATTACTTGCTCTAAACCTAGTAGAGGAAGGAATTTATAGACACTGATATTTTGCCCAGCTGTCAAGGATGCAAATTAAACAGCCCAAGTAAAACCTGTAATTCAGTAACTATCTTTAAACTAGCAACTACTATAAGCAAAACCTCTCTAAAGTCCTTTAGTGTGGCAGCTGCTCATCTTTAGATGCAGGAGAGCAAGCTGCGCAGAATCTAATTACAGGTGGGAAACTGGAATAACTTTGTAGGACAGGAAGCTGTGTCACTGCCAAGTGACAGAACAGCAGAAGACAAAATGACTTCAAATACCAATACAATTTTCACTTCAGCTGCCAACACAGAGTTCACACACTACAAGGCCATGAGCAACCACCCCATCCCAGGTCTGGCTGCAGAGGCAGTTGATTACAGCAGATAATTCTGCAGTCACCCTGGGAGGAGGTACCCCAGGCTCAGCTAATTCAGTAGAATCTACCAACCTTAACTGTCTCCAAACTGTACATGCCTCATTCAAGGCTGAGATTCTCCCTTCTTTCTTACTGGACTGCATTGAATTAGCTACCTCTTGCAGATGGTCATTTTAGTGAAGATTGATTAAAAAAAAGACCACATTAATGACATCTGCCTCCTAGGTGTGATTTGTCTGAAATAACTAAATTTGCCCCTCCACAGATGACAATTTCCTTGACTTTTCTCTTAATGCCAGAGCACACAGGCAATGATTTCCTGTTACCTGTCCAATTTTTCTTTTTTTTTGTGCCATTATCTTCCTAGTTTTGCTATGCTTCTGAGAGTAACCTGATATTTTCTCTTCCTTTCTGTGTCCTTCTTTCACCTGATGTGAATGAAGAACAATTTTAAAAAGCTGCTATGCTACTATATTTCTTACTTTTCATGCAGAATGGAAAATTATAAATGTCCTTACTACTCATGTATTCAAGGAATATCTGTCTCCCTTTGGCCCTCTAATCTCTCAGACCAGTTTCCTGAAAAACTGTATCTTCCACATGTTTGAGTTTACTGGTGTACTTCCATAAAATCCACCTCTGTTTCTCACTCCCCTAGTTACTGGCCAGATGATCTTTTCAAACCTTTCTAAACCAACTGGAATCACACAACCATTAGAAAAGAATCTAACAGCCATTAGAAAATTGTTCCAGTGGAGGTTTCAACCTTGAAAGAACCCAGTGTGGCATTTTTGACAATGGACATTTTGGTTCTATGTTAAATTATTAGTTTTAAATGAATGATCCTGTAGGCAGACTACTTGGGCTATGAGAATATCAACTGATTATACACTGCTTAAAGTAGCATTGAGAGGATTATGCATTATATTTTCTAAGGACTATAATTGCTCCTTGGAACAAATTGCAGCATCTCTGAAGTGATTCACACACATTAGGCCCAAGGAATAAACAGCGTGATAAAAAGCACATAAACCATTTCAGATCACATTTGCACAGAGAAAGTCATTAATCAATCACAGTTCATATGAGATACTGGCATCCCCATGTAAGAGGCAGACAGAAGTCTGGTGATATTGAGTCATGACATAACCTTGGAAACCTCCTTTCAGTTGCACCAATAAGCAATCATTAAGAGTTCCTCATTCTTAAAACAATTATTTAAACTATAATAAGATCCAAGGGTTTTGATTTTATCAAGAAGTCTCTAACCACAAAAGTTATATATTTTCTCTTTTAAACATATGTCTTCTGGTATCTCTTTTCTCAGACTTTCAATATTTTTTTTTAGCTTTTATGCAAATTGTAATAAATACTTAACCACCACTCATTGTCAAACCTGTTAGTTTTCAGACAGCCATCTCAGGTACTCTAGCATTACATATCTTGGCTCCACTTGGGCCCTTACACCTTAATTTTGGTTCATGGATAGCTTCACTTCTTCACTTAAATTTTATAATTTGTTTTGGGTTCTGTGCAGCCACAGCCAAACTCATGAGCTACTTAAAGTGATCAAATCCTAGCTGTGCCTACAGAACCTGCAACCATACAGACTTTTAAAGAATATATGAGTACACTTACTGCAGACCAGCACCTTCTATCCAACCTCAAGAAAAACCCAGCGATTAACTTTTCCCCACTGTTTATTGTGGCCCACACTTCAGCAGTGCCACATCTCTATCTAACGTCCATGTCAGATGCCGTGACATCATCACTCTGCAGATTTCCCAGCTGGCCAGGGCTCCAGGGATTGCTGATTCCAAGGAGCCAAATGCAGACAGTGACTTGGTCACAAAGATTCCTTATACTTCTTAGACTAACCCAATACTCAGTGGTGCATTTACTTCTATTTTTACAGAGCTCAGATTCTTCTGTTTGAGCCATTGATCTTGTTAGCCTTTTTGTTTGTTTCAAGACCATCCAAGCTCATGAATGCAAGAATCCGTTTTGAAACCCAAGGAGGCCAACACAGATGGTTTCAACCATGTCAGTGTCAAGTCACATTCAAATGGATTTCCTTCTCCTTCCACAAAAGCAGCTATTTTTAAAAACTGTAAAGCTGCACACATCTGGGAGTGCTTACATACTAGTAATCCCTATAAAGTATATGTTGTCATTGCTAGTAGGAATTCCCTCTTCCTTGACCACAGGCCAAAATAACACAACTTCTTTTTGAAGCAGCTCCAGTTTATGTGGGCTTAATTTCAGGTTTTTGGCCATACACTCATCACAGATTATTAGTAATGTTTCAGTTCCGAAAGTTTCTACTACACCACACAGTCATCATACTATGCCATAAATACAGAGACAAGCATGACAACAACAGATATTGTATTCTTTATTACCCTATCTGTTTCAGCTCGTGCTGAAGAAACAAACTACAATGAGGAGTCAGGGATAGTGAACGGCCACATTTCTTGATACATTTTCAATAACCTCCATCAGCTCTCTTCTCTGGTGGCATTACTTGGTCAGAGGACTACTGAGTGGCTCAGTATTCGTCAGAAAACAGCTTATGATAACCCCATTCATTACATCCATGTTGGCTTTTTTTGTCCCTTTAGAAAATATTAGCAATGTTCTAGAACAAGAGTTTCTCGTTCCCTTTCATGTTTTTTTCCTAGTCCCCTTTCTAACACATCCACAGCTTCATTCTATGCAGCAACCCTCCCCTTTGTTGAGCATTTGCTAGTTTTGAGGGTTATTTAGCAGAACTGTCAAAGAGTTTCTATTTCAAGGAATTCTGCTAATTTCATCCCATTAAGAAAGGTTCAAGACAAGACAAAACAAATCCCTCCTCTTCACTGAGCTCCTACTCATTATGTCTAGCTGCCATTATGGTTTCTATCCCTGGAGCCACGAAACATTCAGTGAAAGAAACAACTTTGAAAGCATACTGCTCTCTTGCAATTTGCCTCACCTAGCCCACACCTGCATGAGGAACTCACATGGATGAAACTTCAGGATGTTTTCCCTGACACTTATTAAGAAGTTATTTATCATACAGGAGTCGAAACTATTATTTCAGTCCTTGTATTTTTGCTTTCCAGCTTTCTTATCAAATTTTACAGGTAAAATAGCCAGGCTCAGCTAGCTCAGTCTTGGCAAAATGCATGTTATCAACTACCTGATGTCTCAGGAAGCAGAGACATCTGCAAGCCACTGCAAGCCACTGCAAGCCATGCGAGCAGTGGCTTGCAGTGCCCACAGCAGTGTCCCACATCTGTACCCAGGACACAGATGACACTGCTTACTGGGAACAGGTCCCTCTGGTAGTCCCAGAGATGGCAAAATGATGAACCAGGTCCAGAGACCATACAGGCTCTCCAGCCTGTACAAGAGAAAGAAGTGGAAATGAGGTTACAACACATGTCCAAAGTCAACCCAGACAACAAAGACAAGACAGAAGACAGGCAATAAAGAATATCTAAAAGCATCCATTTGGGAGACAAGCTACCTACAACACAGGTCTGAGGTCTCTCCAGGAGTCAGGGTCACACCAGCAGTCCCAAGCTGGAGCTGAAGTGAAGCTTCTGGGTCCATGGACACGGTTGTGGACAGAGGCCCCAGGGAGGCTGGTTAGAACAGTTAAAGCCTATTGGAGCTTTCAGATCCCTGATCTTTTGCAGTTTCTATTTATTTCCTACATGTTTACTCCTTCGATTTCATTTTTACCACATCTACTACCAGGTTTCCTTGCCCAGAGTCAACATGCCATGTTATTTTACAGCCAGAGCTGTGTTATTGCTCTCCAGCTGTCTAGACCAGAACTAAAATTTTAGGTTCACCCTTGCAACTTTATTTGCTGCTTCTATTTTATATCCCTCCATTCCTCCAACAACTGAGTAACTTTTCATATCTGACACTTCTGAATGTCAGTTCTACTCAAATTTACAGGTATGTTTTTTGTGTCCAGGTCATTGTTTTCTTTTTCGTTGTTTTGCACAAAAAGACCAAATAACTGAGTCTGGAGTTTTTTCCTCCTTCATTTGCATAGTGGTGTGATTTGATTGCTCTCTGACCTCAAATTGAAGCTCCCTTCTGGTGAGTGGCAGTACATTAGCCATTTGCTACCATGATTGCTCCAGCTTGGTCACACAGGAACAGAGATCATCAGTTTGCCCCTTGGAAACTGGATCCTATTTCAAGCACCTGCACAGGATCTGCTCACTAAGAAGCTGATATTTCTGACATTTATCTATCGGTAAGTTGGCTCTATTACAAGTCACAGATGACAGGCTCACAATTTGTTTAATTAGGATCAAATGTGTAAAGTAAAATGGCATGAATTAATATCTTTTATCCCAGGCTCAAGTCTTTTACAGACCTTTGCTGCAAATGTTTACGCGAAACTAGCCCTCCCATTTAGACTTACGGCAATTGCCCAGTTTTTCCTTCCTGTCTCCTTCTTTGCCTCACAGTCAATTCAGCAAACCAGGCATCTTGAAACTTCTTGAAAATGCCTTTGACTTGCACTTTAAGTCTCAGGTTTAGGTGTACCGCTGCATAAGAATTTAAGCCATTTTTATGTCTCCTACATTCACATTTAGAAACAAAAATGTCAGTAAAACTCTACCTGACTCACTACAGTAATTTAGTACCAAATAAAGACAGCAATCCCAGAATTTATGTCACACGGTTGTGAACCTATTCATAATGCCTAGACTAACATTTTCGTATTTCCACAATTCATGTCCGTCTTATGAAAACACAGCTTCATAGAATGATTTGGGTTGCAAGAGGCATTAAAGATCATCTAGTTCCAACCTGACCACCATGGGCAGGGTCACCTTTCACTAGACCAGGTCGCTCAAAGCCCCATCCAACCTGGCTTTCAACTCTTCCAGGGATGGGGAAACCACGGGTTCTCTGGGCAACTTGTTCCAGTGTCTCACCATCTTCACAGTAAAAAATTTCATTGTAACATCCAATCTAAATCTCCCCTCTTTTAGTTTAAAACCCTTCCTCCTTGCCCTATCACTATTTCCCTGTGCAAGAAGCCATCCTCTCTCTTATTTAAGCACCTTTAGAGGCGTTTACTACACTCCAAGCTGGAAGACTGATCTGTGCTTGCAACTCGTGGGTGTCACTACTCCAGGCAACTCGTGCCTTTATAACGCACCTTTGCCACAGGTGTCTGAGAACCCTCATTTCTCCTCCCTCTCCACACACACCTCCAGGACAAACCTATTTTTAAAAAATCTCAGTTGCCTTCTCAGCAGTTCAAAGCCACCATGAGTGCTGCCTAGTGGGCGGCGTTGAAGGCCCAAGATCTTTACCCGTGGATTTATTTACGGCGGGCTGGGGGGGTCTCCAGGGTTAGTGCGAGCCTCCCTCACTCCCTCCTTCCATCTTCTCTCCACTTACCCCGGGCGGAACACAAGCACGCGGTGCCGGCGGGAGCCGCTCCCGGCCCCGCTCCCGGCCCCGCTCCCGGCGCCGCGGCGGCCAGCGGNGGACGGGCATCCCCCGGCCCCGGCCACCGCCTCGTCCCGGCGGCCGAGCAGCCTCCGCTGGGGAGAAGGGGAGAGGGAAGCGCCGTGTGACCTCCCCGGGGCTCCAGGTCCCGGCTGCTTGGGGCGGCCCGAGAGGCAGAGCCGCTGGCCTCGCCCCGGTGCTCGGCACAGTCGGGAGTCGTTCGCCGCTTCGGGATAACGCGTCTCTTTTTTCCTTCCCCCCCCCCCCCCCCCCTTTTTTTTTTTCCTAACCAAAAATGCCCCCGTACTTTATTTGGTAATTTAACGGCATATGATTTAAATCAATATAAAATTCAAATACTTTTGTGCCACCTGTTGGATTTTGCCACTAATTACATGTAGCTGGAAGTGCTACGCGTACGGCTGTGTTCAGCCTGGGAAGTGTTTTCCTTGGTGCCGCCGAGTGCCCTTACGAAAATACTACTTTGTTTGTTATTTTGAAATATTTTCTCTCTGGGCACGCAGATAGAGCTGTTTTTTTCTTCATAAAAACCTAACCTATAAATTACGGACTGCATTCAATGAAGGCACAGTGTGATGCAGGGCTGGAGTCAGGGTTCCTGTGATAATGCAGTAGTAATTATTTGGGAATGTTATTAGCAGAGGAACTCCAGTCTGAGGGCCCGGGAGGCAGAAATGGCTGGTTCTAGGTACACAAAGCCATAAATGCACCTGACAGTATCCGTGGTTCAGGAAAGGGAGCAGTACTCCAGGCCTGTGCTTTCCTCATGCCTGTGAATACACAAACAAGTACCGGCACTACTGCTCAGACTATCAATCATGGGCGGTCATACAACACAAAGCATGCCAAGTGTTACACAGCTGAGACTCTCTCAAAAAATAATTTTGTCTGACCCTTCTTCGATAGCTGCCAAGTCATAATGTCAGGACACATTTTATCGTATAAGAATAAGCTGATTTCATTTCATATTGCAGAGGACAGATTTATTCATTATAGAGTAATATTTTTCAGAATGACCAGGGATAAATGAGCTGCAAGTAATACATTCCTATCAGAATCTGAAAATTAACCAATGATTTTATCTGGGTTTCACTGGAAGAGAAAATTAATGACCTCTGGGTTATCAGCTGTCTTACTTGTTATTCCTTATCTGCCTGTAATCACACCACAGACACCTTAGAGTTCTTTGAGATCAAGAGGTGCAGAAGCAAGTGGAGAAATGCCCGGAGAAGGAGTGGCTGCTTGCTCTTCTTCCCAACTGTAGGTGCAAAAGACTGCATGTGGGAGGTCTCCATGATGGCTCTTCCTTACAATGGCAGGTGAAGGGCCCGTCGCTGCTTCTCACGACTGGTGGGTTACGGCCATCTCTTCAGCGGATGGCAAAGTACATTCGAACCAAGAAACATTCTTCCATGGCAACACCAGAAATAAGTAAAGCCCCAAAACTGATTCATTTGCCTCCACTTGCATTTCCTTACATTATTTTTCCATTTTTAAGCAGACGGTACGCAGGACAAGTAATGCATAAAATTGAGGGTTGTCATTTGTTTTGGTTTTGCATACAAGTACAACTATCTCTTTGGTATGTATGTTTCCATAGTGTACTCTGCTTTTACTTTAAAATGCAAAAGTTTAGAAAGATATGAAGCATTGTTTAGTGAAAATATAAATGGTTTGGAATTTTTTTGTGCTGTTTAACCCATTTGATGAGAAAAACTACAAAATTAGTTTACAAAATTAATAAACTATGTCAGGAAATAGCATGTACAATACAGTATTTCAGTGCTGACATCTGTCAGTCTGATTCAGAGAAGGCTTTAGTGATGTATTTGTCTAAGTCTTCTATTAGCAAAGAGTGACTTTAAACTGTTTCAATTGACCCCAATTTTATTGACTTTGGTTTTTGCGATAATCCTGCTTCAAAATCTTCTGTGGTTTTATGAGAACAATTTTCCACTGTTCAAACAGTCATAAATGCCCACAAAATTTACAAGACGACAGAAAAACACACCAAGTAAAATTAAAGTATTTACACACCACACCAGTACTTTGCTCTTGGCAAGTGCATAACTGACTTCACAAGATGCAAATCAGTGCACATTACATATCACACATTGTCTTTTTAGACCAGTTTGTAGGCAACATGAGCACGTCCTGGGGCCCCAACACCATAGCTGGTTTTTTGTTCAGTTTCTACAGGCTCATAAATAGCACCTCAGGCTTTAGCTCCTAATGTGGTAAAAAAAATATTATGGCTTGCGATAAACTGAAATCCAGTTATTTAAAAAAATACGCAACTGACTTTGCTTTCATTCCCATTAACTTCTCTCTCATGTGGATTATATTAATTATTTCTTGTCAATTTATTTCTACATATTCAAACAAGCCAAGAAGCAAGAAAAGCAGTCTTACACCATTTAAGATCTTTCCTACAAGAAAAAAAAAGGTTTAAAAGAAGAAATTGCAGTTCCCATTTAACTAGTACTTTTAAAACCAATTGAAAATAAGTTGATGAAATCTCTTTTGCAGTGGAATTTAAGATTTAAGGAGTCTTTCTTGGAGTGAAGGAGTCAGTAAAAGTTTAGTCATTGTAAGCCAAAATCCAAAGAGAAATACATCAGTCTGGGAGAAAACAGTGATTTTTCTAATCCTCTTTCTTAATAAACCTGGGTAGATTTCTTTGGTACAGACAAGGTTAGGAGATAAACATTTGGCTTGGTATTGGTACCAATCCTTTCTTAACTGAGGAAAGAACTATCAAAGAACTAAAAGTGGCACCCTAAAATAATGTCAGAGACCTGCAGAAGTCATGACACGTATGATGCCTCAGCTGCATAAAGTCACAAGAAATGCAAATGCAGACATTCAGTGGGAGGGAGGGAGGCCAGGAGGGAGGCTGGAAGGGAGAAAGGGAGGGAGGGAGGGAAGGAGACCTTCACTCACTGGCTGATCCCTTTGAAATTTCAAGTGCAGAATGCAGTAGCCCTTTCTGGTGGCAGACGTGCCTGGAGGCATGTCTTCCCAGAGAAGGAAATCCTGCACCAAAAGAGGAGGAAGGGAGAAAAGAAGAAGGAAGGTAGATGGTTCTCTTTCAACTGGAAGGACCATATGGACTAATCTAGGAAGCCATCTTAGTTGGGAAATGTGGCCCATAGCCTCTTCTTCCTGGCAAAGAGCTTAACACTACCTAGGTTGTGACTTGCATCAAAAGACATCCTTTCCATGATTTTTATTGCTGTGCTATGATTTCTCAGCTCATAACATAATTTTAGTTTTAATGCCTTTGTTTTGCAGTCTACTTAGAAGGGAGTCAAGTTCCTTTTTTCTGTTCCTCTACATTGCAACAGCCCTATGTTTTTCTCTCTTCCTTTTCATTTTTTCCCTTTTCTTCCTTATCATATATTCCTTTGGTTAGCCCAGGAGCACCAATTTTGTTAACTGCTCTGCGTGACACATTGCTCAATCTATGCCCTTCCTTGCTTCTAAAGCAGACAAAAAAAAGGCTAATTTTGGGGGGAGAATAGTTGAAAGCATAGAAGAATAATATTTGATTCTTGGAAGAGCAAGAGTTGCAACTGCAATTCAGGCTTAATTTTGCCTGGAAAAGTGGTTCTGCAATGACTCCAAACAGGCTGTAAAATATTTTCAGTAGATGTGGAAATATACTAGTGTGGGCAGAGTTTGGAGAAATGTGCAAAGACCTTTCAGAAACACATGGGATGTCGTTTTCCTGGTTCGTAAGGGACACTTTTTAGGTGATGGTCTCTGTGGTTCAATAACTGTGGGAGGAAACCTGACATTAGAAAGTGCATCCATCTTCCTGGACAAAAGAAAAGATCAACTTCCCAGAAACTTTTGTCATGGAGTCAATTCTTACACAATGACATGTAATGCTAAATAAATCATTTTTTGAATTTCAAATTGAGAATCCATCGCCCTGGATAAATGTTATTCATTAGGGGGGAGAGCAGGGAAGAATCACTTAAGAATAATTGTCCACAAGTATTCAGAAGAGAACCTGATTTGTCACTCCCATTTTGAAGTGCCAGTGCAAAAGTTGTTTCTGGGTTTTAAAATCTCACCTTTGGCTTTCGAGTAATATGTGTATGGTTTAAAGCCATTTAGTGAATGGAGGTGTGATTTGGTGATGCAAGGCAAATGGCACAATTTAAAGTTTCGTTAAAATCTACTCTCTTTACAGACTTAGATAGGGCCTTTATTTGTTTTAGTCATATTTGGCTGTCCTTTTCAGTATAGTTGCCAGACTGATATTAACAATTAATTATTCAATGATTAATGATATTAACAGTTAACTATTCAATGTGTCAAAGTAATGCCATCACTTTGAATTTTGCAACACAGTCTCTTCAAGGTAAGGTCTTTTTCAGCTGTTTAAAAAGTACAATGACCGGCTATACATTCAAGCAAAAGAAGCTGTTCTCTCTTGCCAAAAAATGTTACCATATCGTCCATCACTTCCCTAAGTACCTGTAAGCTAAGGTTGTATTCTTCTCTCCAGTTCACACTAGCAGAATTTATCTACAAGTGTCAGCAGGAAACACTCAATTTACCTGACAAATCATAAAACAATATTTTATGTTGTAAAGAAACTTTGGACTCTGCCAATGTGCCAGTCAATAGGTATGTACGATGAATCATCAAACAAATATTTCAGTGCATGTGGAAAAAATAAATCTAGGTTCAGCCCACATGCCAATCAATCAGAGATTGCCTGAAGAATCATGGAACACATTTGGAGACAAGTAAAAAATTTCTAGGCTCTGCCAGGATGCTGGGCCAATCAATCACGGTGTGGCTGATGAATCATGAAACACACTCTGCAGCATGTCAGCACACATACGTGGTTGGCACAGTCCTCATCATCCCGAGTTTGTCTTGCCATTAAATTGACTGAAGGTGAGTTATAGGACTGTTGTTTCTCCCACCTACTGACCTCTGCAAACAGCCACTCTTAAATCCTCTTGCCCTGCACTTCGTTAAAAGTGCAGATTCAAGACAAAGGTTCAACATGAGAGCAAACATGGTTTCGATGTCAGACGAGTTGTTAACATGCTGCTGAAAGCTGTTGAACATGTATTTTGACAACAGAACAGACACCTACAAGAGTGTTATTCTCTTCAAAGTTTTCTTTGCTGTTTACATGGAAATTTAATATAAGATGTAATAAATGTATAATCTATTGCGTGATATTTAAAAAAAAAAAAGGATAAAAAAGTAAATCTGGACTTTTTAGTCACTGTCCCATTGGCAATCTTTTTACGTAAGGAATTCCTAGCTTTACTGGCATTCATTTATCAGATGAAGGTGGGAGGGCACTATGGAACTGTGATAATTTTGTTCTCTTCTCTCAGCCAAAATTGTTCAGCACACGATATTTCTCCTATGTAACAGTTCAGCCTTTTACAACTTACATCAAAGTCATACATGTGAAATTAACATTGTCTACAATTCTCTTCTCCCTTGTCTTGTGATTAACCTCCATTACAAATATTTTAATAGTATGCTGCAAAGCATTTTCCCTGCTTACATGAATACTCATCGTGTGTGATATTCTCCACTTAAGATTTCTGAGTTTAAAAATGTATTTTTGAAAAAGCAATTTTTTTACTGAATCCTAACTCTTGCAGAATTTGAGTACTCGTTGTATCCCTCTACGTATTATTTAAGGGTGCATTTTTCTAGACCAAGGCAGTACTTACCACAAGAGTAGGAATAACATTTGCATAAATGAGAGTGGCAGTCATATTTGAAAAAGTAAATAGGAGCAAACAAAAACCCCATACCCACACCACATTTTTCCATAGTCAGGAAGGCCATGTGATGAAATAGTGACAGTTTCTTGCAGGTATTTCATCAGTAGGTGTTCCATTTTTATATTAAAAGGGACAACTTGGGTCCTGATTCCCCCTGAGTATGCTCTTCAGTTCCTTATGGACTCTTTAGCAACACCATCATCATCATCATCATCATCATCATTATCATTTTAATAAATAGATTTCTCAAACTTTCCTAATGATTCTTCAGATTCCATGCAGCACAGCATGTACAAATGTCTTAATACAGCATTCAGAAGCATCCCAAACTGCGGGAAATTTAATTGTAACCTCTTATTCTACCACATATAACATTATAATTAATTTGATAGAAAGAAGTTTGGTTCCCTGTGAAAACAGACAGATAAACCATTACTGATTTCATAGGAGTAGATAAAAAAGAATGTTTATAATAAAAATCTCAATTGTCAGCTAAGGGAAATTTTGAATGATGTTTTATGTAACTTCTGTTACTTCTTAGTACCCATTAATAATTTTCTTTTTTTCTGATGGTTATTAGCATCTCTATTCTTATTCTGAAACTAAAAATTTTGGTAGCAACAGGGCATTAAGCTGTTTAAGTTGCAAAATGTTCTATTTGCAAAAATATAAACCACAGGAATTATAGTGTTACACCTTAAATGTAAGTGGATAACTATAGTCAGTTCCCTTTGATGTCAAGGTGGTGGTAAGAATGGTGCAAGATTACATCTCTGAATAATATGATACTACTGGAAGAAGTTCTGGGAAAGGGTCATAAGTTCTGAAAAAAATATGCATGTGCATATATTCATTTTCATGTACATTCTGAGCACAAGTGTATATATGTCAGACAGGTAGTTTTTTGAGGAATCAAAGGATAGCTGATACCTTTCACCATTCTTCATAAAACTTAACTTTTGTCACCATTAGAGGGTCCCTAAAATTTGCAAATATAGTCGCATCTCAAGTTAAAAATGTACTGAGAGGAATAAATAACAATGGTAAATAAATAATGAATGGACAACTTACATAAAAAAAAACTTACTTGTGATTCTACAGTTTTTACCTCACTTTTCACTCTTTGGAAAAATGTATTAAAAATATACTCCTCCCATGCTATGCTGGTAATATCAACCAGATAATTAAACAGTACGAATCACTGGGGATATGCCCAGTGACATTATCAAAGGATACAACCGTTTATGTCCATTATTTTAAAGAACAAATACTTTTCCTACTGTGGTCAGTAAATTCCCACTTCTTTATTTCAAGGTGAGTTGTGCCACACTGTCAGTCTTGTTTACTTATGCTTCACTGAATTAGGCTGAGGAGGATGCAGAAAAGATGACTATAATATTTATGAAATAAAGACCTCGTCCAGTTCTCTCCAGGATAAAAATATGCTTTAAAGACATCTGCCAACTTCAGAAACATATTGATTTGCCAGCCAGTGCTTGTTAGAGCCACCACTGAGAAATAAACAACAAAACTTGGAAAAGTGAATCCTTCCCAAACCCAAATTTTGCAAGGCTTATTGTATACAGATGCTGGTTTATTCCAGCAAATGTGTGCCAGATATGCACAGCTGTCTTTCTGTCACTTTTGATCCACCTCAGTATGTCTCCCCTGCTAGTTCTGTCTGTACCTTGTTGAAGGTGTTAGAAGGGAAATAGTTCATTTCTTATTTCAAAACTTTCACTTCTCTCGTATCCATCCCCCTCATATTTCGGTGGGGCTTTTATGTCTCTGTTATGTAGAGGCCACAAGTGGATGAGAAGGTGTTCCAACACTGATTGGATATAAAAACTCATATCTGAGTTGTCCATGACATTAAATAAAGGCCTAAAACAATAATAAGGTGGAGGCGCTCTCCTCTAAAAAAGCCAAATACTGAGACTTTTCACTTAACTGCCTGAAGCTTATGATTTAAAGGCTTGTTTTCTTTGTTGGTACCCCCAAGCTGTGCCCAGTTTCTCTACAGACAAAAGGATAAGAAATGTGGTGACAAGCACACACCCCTTTTATGAATCAGAGAAACAGTGCTCTTCTTGTTCCCTAGGCAGTTGAAACCTGAGCCACAGTTTTACAGCTTAGCACTTACCAGCTGGCTTTCACGTGAAAGGCTTTTAAAATACATACATACATTCATGCACACACATGCACAGAGTAAGACATTTTTGATTCTGATGACAGTTACAGAAATATAGAAAAAATGTCTCTAAATCATGTTTCTTGTTGCAACTGAGTCTCTTTCCTTCTTCTCCTGTGCACCTTGGACAGGGGGAACAGATTGTGCCTCTCCACTTTTCATCAATCTTTTATGTATTTGAAGGCTAATGTCATATCCCCGTTCAGACGTTTCTTCTTTAGGATAAATTACTCCCAGGTTGTTCAACTTCTCCTCACAGCTGATATTTCCAAGAAGCCCAGGCTGGATATTGTGCTCTTGCTATTACTTGGAGCATGTTGATAGAACAGAAGGTTTACTTGTGTATCTTGGCATGGCATTTCCATGTTTTATCATCTCAGTGAGGTGTTTGCCTTTCTTTGTGAGAGCCTGGCATTGCTTCCTACCCAGTTCACCCACCAACCAGTCCAGTCTTATACTTGGTAGAGTAGATGAATTCTTTAAGTACCTCAACTATCAGCCTAGATTGAAACCAGGGAATCTGACACATTGAGTTTTCTCTACTTTAATCTCTGGATTTATTTGGGAAAAAAGTGAAATAGAGTTGCTCTAACTTTGCAGACATTTGTATCTGAACAAGTCATCCAGTACCCTTTGTAGGTAATGGCAATAAAAGGAAACAGGCAATTCTGTGGTACAATTTGTCTTGCTTGGCGATGCATATATCAAGTAGGTCAAATGAATCACACACTATCTGATTCAAAAGTCAGGAATGTTAACAAGGAAAATTGGGAAACAAAGAGAAACAGGTTTATCAGGAGAGATGGAGAAAATACTAAGAAGAAGAAAGTGTTAAGGAAAAGACAAGGGAGAAGAAAGAGGATATAAATTGTGAAGGCTTCATTTGTCTTTTAGAAATAATTGCAAAGATCAAGCAAACAACAGCTGTGTGTGAGTACTGAATGGAGAAAATGCAAAGTGAAAATAAGCTACAAAATATGCAATAATATATTATTGCAAATGCATAAGACTGTATGTATTGAGACATTCTCAACTAAGCAACTTAACCACACACATGGAGAATTCTCAACAGCAGCTGAGAAGTAGAACTTTCTGTAAAGGAATATAGCATGTCTTTTGGAAGAGGAAGTTGGTTTGTCATGGCAGATGCAGTAAACAGAAATAACAAATGGATGCATGTAAGAAGCAAACTTTTGGTCTTTCTTGGTTAGATTCTGATGCGTGAGAAAGAGGCAAAAACAGAGAATGGAGGAGAAAGTGGAGTGAATTTAGTGGAAAGGAACCAGAATAAAAGGAAAAGAAAAGCAAAGAGGAAGAGGAAGAGGAAGAGAAGTGTGTAGAGGGAAAGGCAAACACAAAGCCATGGCTGAATTATATAAAGAAAAGCCAGTCAAATAAGGTTGGATTAGTTTTATCTACCTACAGGAAAAAAAAATACTGGAGAAGCATTGCATGTAATTACACTGAAAATATGCTTTTGCGAGTCACTTTTATTCTTTATGGGAGAAAAAAAACAAGTAAATGTATTATAGGAACACTTTTGTACTTGTCCATCTTGAAATATCCCAGAACGACATTTTACATTATGATGTATCTTTTGCAAGATGTCCTAAGCAAATGTTTTAAGTGTTTCTTACTCAAACTAGTCCTTAAGTAGATTAAAACAGTAGAAAAATATATGAAACCATTGTAAAAATTGTTTCAAGTTCTATGCTTTCATTACTTTAAACATTTTACCTGAAGGTTTTTTTATATTCTTTTCATGCAGAGAAGAAATTGGCCCAAGAAAAGAAACATTCCTGGATAATGGGAAGCAACATGTGTGTATTTCTAAAAACAGAGAAACTCTTTGAACATCTTCCAAAAAACCCAAGTATATGCACACATTCTTCCAGCTAAAAGGAGAACCAACATTTGCTGTCTTCTTACACATTGCTTCATTTTATCTTTTGTATTTATACAACTACTGCTTATATCCTGCAGTCGATACATTAAGAATAGTTTTGGCTGGGTGTTCTTTCTCCCCACCCCCCCTTCCATGGTGGATCTTAAGGAGGAATTTTATCTCAGAGGAGAAGAAATTTATTTTTAGGTAATCCTTTCAGATGGGAAAAAGGACACTGCTCATTATAACATATCATAATCACAGAGTCTTCTACCTTGTCTTCTGGTTCAGCCCTTGAAAGTGGAGAGCAACAAGGAAGAGAACAGTGCCTTTCACCCTGCTCCCCACTCTTAGTGTTGCTCACATTTGGAGAAGCTGGAAGGAATTGCTTAAAGAATAAGGAGATATGAATTACAAAAAAAAAGAAAAAGGAAAAGAAAAGAAAAGGAAAAAGAGATAGAAAGCAACTACTGCTCTGCTTTCTCCTTTACTTCTGCAGTCATTTCACACTCACAGTCTCTCAGTCAGTGAATATGAATGAGTCTTGGAAACAGAATAAATGCCAAGGTGTTACCTCCTGACAATAAGTTGTATGTTCTTCCTCATTTCAAATTATTTAAATTATCCTCATATTAGCTCGTAAAATTTAACATTGGAGCACAGTTTAAGGAAAGAAATTTTGTGACATCTGAAGTAATTGCTTCTCAGAACCAAGCTCAGAAATACCCAAAGAAAGGGGAGCTACTTCAACCTAAAAAAACCCTGAAATTGAACAAGAAGTAGTTCTACTGAGGATGGGCAGTAAGGGGCCAGACGATGGAAGCTATGCTCACATGGCTCAAAAACTTAAACTTGTGTCCCACCATGGGATATTTAGGATGCAAATATTCCTTATAAACACCTTAAGTAGTCAAGAGAGTAGTGAAACACTCTTAGGAAGCTAAATAAGTCATTCATGGAACAGAGAGCTTCAGAAAGAGCACAGTCTGCTTTTCTCTTCATGCCAGTTATTATTTCAGCCAGAGATGGCTTACAAATGAGGAAGACAAGCCAAAGGCCAAGGCCTGAAATGGCTCACTTTTATTTCCTCATTTTTGCTTCTTCATTCTAGCTGCATTTTTATAGTGTTATAAATTGGAAATGCATGAAAAGTGATACTAATGGAAAGCAACATGGTACATGCCAAGTACATTGACAGTGGTGGTTGGAAAATGGGAAGGTACTGAGGAAAGGTGAGAGGGAATTTGGAGGGTGAATGAGCAGCATTTCACAAACAAATTTAGTCAGTGATGTCAAAGAGGCCAACCATATGTGGTTTTGTTTATTGCAGGGCGAGGATGCAAGTCTTTTATTTAAAAGGAACATGTAATTGCATAGAAAATGCCAGAAGAATTAAATATCACTTGTATCATGTGTGAAACCAGTCTCTCCTTGGAAACTGCAGTAGACCTGCACAATGTATGGAACATCCCCTTTTTTGTCTTCAACAGCAGACTCAATTTAAACCTAACCTGGTATATAGAAGTAGACTAAGCCTACAAAGTCATCTATCTTACTAGGTAAATTCTGTCGGGTGATTTGCTGTGCATTTTGATTTTCAGAAACACCCACATATCCATTTCTCCTCTAAATGAGACAACAAATGGGTCATGTGTCATTGAAGGGGTCAACCTAGTGGTGTTCTAATGTCCTGAAATAAATCACCTTATAATGCAGAGACTCCTCACAGAGAACTTTCTGTCAGCTTTCCTAGTTAGAAGAGGTGCTAACAAACACTATAGGCTTTCAGATGGTCTCATTAAGGGAAAAAAAGCAGTCTCTGATGATATTCAGTCACAATCTAATTTACTATTTTGGTTTTTTATTACAAATATTCGTATTATTTTTCTTTAATCTACTTGGATGAAGTCAGAAATATAATTCAAGGCAATATGGTTTTATATGTTTGCTCCAAGTGTGAATGAAGCCTTATGTACTCATTCAGAAAATAATTATATAAGAACCTAAAAGAGCAAATACATAATTCATGTACAACTTCTGTTTGGGAGGTGAATCCTCTAGAAAATCTAGTGTCTTCCCAACATGGATAGGCAACTCTCACACTTTCCACTGTTTTGGACAGAGCCTAGAACAAAAATATCTATCATCATTGCTGTTAGCATGGGAATTGACTGACAGGGGGCATTGCTATGCTTAAAAAAATAGCAGGAAGGTATGTCAGAGAGAATGAAAAGAGAAGAGCATCAGCTTTCACTGATTCCGAGCCTCACCTGCCCACTGGTGTGGAGAGCTGGCAGCAGCTCTTCCAATGATCTCCCTCTGAGCCATAAATCTGCTATCATGTTGCCCAGTTTAAAGGAAAGGCTTGCACCAACCCCTTCTAGAAACAATCTAACGTACCAAACAAGTTGGATTTCAGTTTTAAGAACATTTCTGGTTGCTGTTATTGGCTTGTTACTCAAACTTTTTCTAATCATGAACATGTTTTGAAGCAAAAAATAAACATTACAGCCCTCATTTCCTTGAGAATAAAATAACCTTTATGCCAAGGTTACCAGAATAATTTAGATAAAACAGACACATCAGAGAAGACCAATGTTCAGTTTAGTCCAGTATTGCTTGCCAAGAGTGTAAGTACAGGACAAGCAAAGTGGGATTTAACAGTCTCTTCCATAAAACTGTCCAAGCACCATCCAAGCCATGTGACTTTTTAGCACTCACAATGTTCCATATCAGGGAATTCCACTCTTTATTTTAGTGTTAGGGAAACTACAGCCTCTTGTCATCTGCTTTGCACTTATCAGTTGGTGCTTTTCACTCCTAGGTTTTGTAGAGAAGGAAAACAGAGGACAGGCAGCTCCCCTTCTATCCACTTAATGGCACTCATCATTTAGGCCTCTGTTGTGTACCCTCTGAGCCATCTCTCCAGTCTGCTCTGTGGTTCCTGTGTGGCTCAGAACCATCCCAGATTTTTTATTGTCCTTGTTGCCCTTGTCTGATCCCCCTGCAGTTCTATCATTTTATTTTTGAGATGGAGCAACTAGAAGTACACAGTGTGTTCAAGCTCTACATGCCTCAGGGACTCATCACCATCAGGTGGTGGCAGAGTAATGTTAGTCTTTTCTTCTGTTTTATATTGCTTTCCTTAAAATCCCTAACATTCAATTTCTTCTTCTCTCCTTTCTTTTTTTTTTTTTTTCTTTTTCTACGGAATGACTGTGTTACCTCCATGTTCCACAGAGATCAAAACCTTTGTTTCTGGGTGGTAATGATTAGCTCATGATACATGCAAAATTACAATTTTTCTCCCATGTACATTATTTTATGTACATCTATGGTAATTATCATCTCTATTTATTTAGTAATTCAGTACTGTAAGATACTTCTGCTCCTCTTTGACAGCTTACTTTCCCTTTTCACTGCCATAAGTTATCAGCAATAAACTGTCACCAAAGTGTGACCTTTTCTAGATCACTTATAAGTTGAACAGCATCAACTACACCTCAGTTGCAACCATGTTCTTCTGAAGTCATCAAGTTCCATAGAAAGCATGAAATTTTATCAAGTCTGTCTTTGTTTATCCTTATTATTTACTGAGCATTTATTAGTTCTAGCTTAAGGAGGCAGGTTGTCAGGTGGTGTGTAAACAGACACTGACAAGCCCAATCTTCATTCTTTTGGGACTCCTACAGACATCACTCTTCGGTCTGGGAGGTCAAAAGACAAAGGCACCTACAGTGAAGCAAGAAAGAAAGTTGAGAAACCATCGTGGGAGACAGAGAGCAAGAGGTAATGACTTAGCGGAATGGGAGACTGAAAAAGAAGAAAACCTGGACATAGCCCAGAACTGCATGGATCATCAGTTTCAATACCAGAAAATGACAAAGAGGAAGTAGGGAAACAAAAGCAAATAAAGAGGTAGAGGGAGTCTCCAGAAAGATTCTCAGTACCAAGGGACAGAAGAAAAAATCACCCTCCAGAAGCAGAGGAAAAGGAAGGTAAGGAAAGGAGGGATTAATTTAAAGGACAACTGTCCCCAGTCTTTCCACTGAAAACTGTACAGGATGCTATTTTTTTTTTTTTTTTTTTTCAAATAAGACAACATAAGAGAAAAGTGGAGTCCTACAGGGTATAAAATCACCAGTTATTCAATTTGCCATTATAACCTGGCAGAAATCTCACATCAGCTGACAATGGCTTTGGTAGAAACTGCAGAACAAATATCTGTGTAGCTCAGCAGTGCTGTAAATTTGTGAAAATAATCTGGAAGTAAACAGCCTGTAAAAGAAAATGGTTACAATCTTTCCTAAATCATCTCCAAAGGGAATTGCCCATGCTGCACGTATGGGCACTGCTTTATAAGGCAGTACTTGTTAGATAACAATTTTCTCAGCAAGACCCAATGGATAGAAGATCTAATTGACACTGTCAAAAAAACCTGTTGCCACATTTCTAAACACAGCAGTTGTTCACAAAGCACTGAAATCTGTGCATGTCACAAAACCTCCCTCTGATCTGTAAAATTTGCTCACAATCATTATGTTTGAGTCTAGGGCTGATGTTAAAAATCTTGTTCCTAATGCAGAGCTGTCTCCAAATTGCAGATGAGAAAATCATTTAAGAGACGGCAAACTCCAATTTGGAACATGCTTCACATTTTGGTTTTTGTTTCTCGTTAGCTGAATTGATATTTCTTGGCTAGTATTTTTATCTGATTAACTACCAATGAGCATCAGAGTGATAACTCTAAAACCTTTGCATCATTCACTGTACAGAGAGTAGTGCCAGAAATAAACCAAGCTTTCCAATTATGAGCTGCCAAATTCCTTTAGCCTTGTTACAGGAGATCTACTCAGAATGACAAATTAATTCATTTTCACTGCCAATCTAGGCCTTGTCGTCTCCACTGAGACTGTCAATAACTGCCAATTGTGATGCTGAAAATTGTGATACTTTGTTAGACAGTTGGCTTGCTTGCTGGTGTCAAGGGGTAGGAAGTATATTTGTCAAATTTCCATCAAATTTTTGTCCTACAGAACTGGTAAAATCTTACACCCAAGGAAGTCTTTCCTGTCTGTATATGGAACAATGATCCCAAAAAATATATCTTAAGAATGGAAAATAACTGTCCAAGAAATCCAAGAAACAAAAGGATGTCTTTTAGAGGTCAGAACTCTCAGGATAAAATGATAAAATCACTGTCAAAAAATATGCTCTGATAAATTTTTGAAAAGAAAATTTATAAAGCAAAATTCTTTAACTGCATGAATTAAAAAAAAATATTTTCAAAAAACCAAGAGACAATAAGAAGTAGGTGAATAGGAATGGAGTAACAATGAGATGGAGAGTAAAAATACCTGAGATATGGTCCTCAAACTAAATCAATAGTCTACATTAGTTTCTCAAAAATTATGAAGTTAGCAATATGGGGGATGGTAAATGAGAATGGGGTCAGTGGAAATAGAAATTAATTCATTTTAAGTAGAAAAAAGACTGTAAGATTTAAATGAGGGCAAGAGTGGGGAATAAACAAAAATTAACTTGATGATCTCCATCCTGATATTCTGAGAAAATTGATATTCACAATAGCATTTATGGTGACACAATGGGTTTGACATAATATCATCTGATTGAATTACAGTGTATGCAGTGTATGCAATGTCTGCAATGTCTGCGTTTGAGGAGAAAGGGGGAAAGAAGTGGTCAGACAAGTTTGTGTCTTGTCATACATTATATCATTATACACGAGACATTAGGACAGAGTTTGAAGTAATTAGAAATTAATAAAATGGAGATAAATAGAAAAGGAGATAGAGTGCAATACGGATTTAGCACATTAGACAGTAGCACAGAAGCACACAGTCAGAGACATAATGCTTTTAAAAAGAGAATGGGAATGAAACACACCACAGTTACTCAAATTGATATAAAGTGGTTGGTACAGCTCAAGATGGGAAATTATTACTTATATGAAAAAAGAGAATGATGTCCAGAAAATCTATAAAAGGGGAAAAGTAGTGGGTAAAAGAAAGACATCAGTGAGTAGTACTGAAAGAGGATGTTTGTGGCTAAAGTGAGCATTAGAGTAAGACTTTCTTATGGATTGGTTCTAAGATACTTTTCTATTTATTCAGCATTTTCATTCATTGTCTTGTCACAAGAAGCAGAAGGGAGATAATTAGATATACTGATGACAAAATATGGGGAAGAACTGTCAGTAAAGAGAAGAATCATGAGTTTCTGTAGGAAGTATTTTAATATAATCAGATGAAATTCAATAGGGGAGAGTCACAGCAAGTCACTTAATAACTAAGATAAAGCATTTCTGCTAGGACCTGGTTATTTAAAAAGAAGTGAGAAGCAGAAATACCTGGGTGTATGAGGCAATCACACTGATCTGCTCAGGAGCATGATGCAGATGTATAAAAGAAATGCAACCACCAGATGCTCTGGTACTAATGATCTTTAGTGATGAATGACTATTGATAAAGGCAATGGGAAGCAAATGTTTGTCAAAACAGAGATGTTTCAGGCAAAAGTGACTAGTGTTTTTCAGTAAAATTAGGTTTTGCTAGTGAATTTCCACACAACTTCAGCAGTGCCACAGTCCTGGATTGTCAACAGCATTCTCTCTTGGGTAACCTCTCAGATTCCTCATGGTACTTTTAAATGACTTGAGATAAATGGCACATCCAACCTGTACCCAGTGGCCAACTGATGGCATGTTTTCACTTCCCAAAGCACTCTCAGTAGAGTTTCTTTTTATTGTCTTTTTGACTGCCATAGTTACCAAGACTTTTGTTAGCAAGCACAAGCTGCCAGCTCTACATCTGGGCAATTTCTACATTTCTTTCTTAACCCTTTTTTGGAGCTTTGTAGCATGGGATTCTCTGAACAGCTGGGCCTGCTTGGAAAGAGCACAGTATCTAAGTATTTTTTTTTTTATTCCCAAATGTTTCTAATCAAGTACTAATGTGGAGGTGGATCAAAGGTTGACAGGATTTCGAACACAAAATTTTCAAACTTGTAGCTAGCTCAGCTTAATAGGTCCATGGGCTTCCTTCACACCTTTTGACATGGGCATTACCATAGTGGCTCTTGGAATGTCTGAAGCTGTGTCTCAGAAGACAATAGGTGCTCAATAGAGGGAGTTTCAGTCCCCAGTGCCTTCATTTTTCTTGCATTTGGCACTCTTGCTATCTGCTTAAAGATAAGCAGAGTATTCTCTGAAGAGTGTCTTAGAGTAAAAGCAACCAAAACTCAAGATTTCACTTCCACAAGAAAGATCTTCCACATCCCAGACACTTTATGCAAGACTGACAATACATTATAGTTCAGGGCTTGAATGAAAAACACACTGCGGTGGAGGAGAAAGGATATTGTCTTTTCCTTAAGGAAAAATTAAAATATCTCTTTACCTATTGCTTGAACAATATGGAATGCAGAGCCATCCTAACTCCTGGCAACTCTTTGTGCTTACCTAGAACCTGAGGGCAGCATCTCAGATGATCTCCAAGGCTGGGTGAGTCTTAGAAGTTCCCTGGAAACACAGGGATCACCCTCTCACCTCACAGTCTTTGGATAAGTCCCCAAAAGCTGTGGCAGCACCTTTACTGCCAGGGCAGACACTCTAATTCCCAGCAGACTCTAAAGCTCTCTGCCTTCCCTCTGAAAGGTTTGTCCGAAGTATTGTCTGGAGGAGGTGGGTTATTCAGCCTCAAGAGGGTCAGCAGTGGCTCAGAAGTCAGGCATCTGTTTAACGAGTCTTTGCCTTCATCCTCACAAAAGCATTTCAACAGGATATTTTGCCAAAGCCTGGCTTGATTTTGTTGAATTGGTTTTAAAATATTTTACAAAAATATTCCTAGAATTTTTATTGCCTGTAGGCAATAACTCTTCACAAAACATAGATAACACTAATAATACAGAGATATGTTATAATTCATGTAATAATATGAATGGCTACTCATAGAACTGACTTTGTAACACTGCCTGTGAAATTATGAGGCACAAGTTGTCAGAGTTTCTCTGTAAAGTTCAAAGGGAAAAACTCATTCTTAGCATAAACAGCAAACTTTTTTTTTTTCCCTGACTAAATCAGGTAGCCCCCTGCACCCATTTGCAGTGTTTTATATCTATTGCCATTACAGTGCTTAGCAGTTTGGGTTCAATGCAGATCCCTGAGCTTATCTCTAACCTCTGTTTATCTCTCATCTCAGCTATGCAAAGATTAGTTTCAGTGAACATTGAGATGGATCATCCCTGCAGACTGCTAGCTTCTTGTCGCCACCTCCTTGCTTCACAAAGGCTGAACCTTAGAAATTTTGTTGGCCTTTTTCCATCTTAAGTTCCCTCACCCACAGTCTGTCTTCCTAAAAGATATTTCATGCTCTGTCAGGATCCTGGACAACAGAGCTGCTTTTCTTTCACACTGAAGAGGATCTGCTTGGCTGGCACTGCTCACTGCCTAGCAGTAGGAGACGATATTGTGTGTCTCACGTACGGAGCTGTCTCTAATTAACCAAACGTCTGTGGTTCCAAAGATGAATGTGGGTGCTGGGAGCCTCAGCTCTATGATATAAGTCTGTGTGCCATCTTCAGCATCTTGCTTCTGGGCTTAAGGAAAATGTTTTTCTAATTTCTCATTCTCAGTGGAGTTTCAGTGCTTGTCAAGTAAGAAGAGTGTTTTATCAGCTGTCCTAGTATTTCAGGCATTATTCTGGCAAAAGTCTCTCACTCTTTTCTCAACAAAAGATTGAAAAGCTTTACCTTTATAATCATATCTCTATTTCCCAATATCAAGGTAATTATATATGCAAAATATCTTTGCCTGGGAGACAAGTATACTTTGTCACTGAACTCCATGCTAATAGCACAAATTTGTTCAAGTTTTACGGCCTGCTTTCCTGTTAAGCTCTCACTTTTTTGCTGTCTCAAATCCTCATTAACCAACTAGTATTTCACATGACAGTGAGAACTGCATGTTTCAGCTAACTGAGCCAATCTACAGATTTACTGAGGTAAGAACTCACAGCCTTACAGACTTCTGTGTGGATCATCATACATCTCTGTATGATGTAACAAAAGGCCATATCTAACCACACATATGCATTATCAAGCTGTGGAAAAGTGGGCCAAGGCAATCATACAAGGACGAGGACAAACTGATGCATCAGTCAGATAATTAGCATTCAGCACTGAGGGGTATTTTCCCATTATTTTGTTACAGAAGGACTCTGCTATCCCCCGGTACAAATGCATTTATCCTGCAAGATAACTTTTCCTTCATTTGGAAATCCGAACTCATTGCTTCAGCTACTGATCCACTCAACACATTTCTTGTTTAGTACACCTTCGTCTGCACCTTCAGGTACCTTCCTCTTCTCTTCTGTCCAGCCCCCTGCTTCGGGTGTCACCAAGGCCATGAAGTCAGAGAACAGCCAAAGGCTCACACCGCTGAGGGCTCTGCATCCCGCTGAGGGCAGGATCAGGACTAAGAGTATAAATGGGGGCAGCTGAGCTATGACCCTATTTCCCTCTTTTGTACTTCATCCAGGACAAAGAGGATGCCTGTAATGGACAGTTGAGCATTATAGCATCTCAAATGTCATTCATTAAGTATTCCCTCATACACATCCTTAGTCTTCAGCACCATTAATGAGGTGTTCTTGAAAGGCTATAGCACAGCTTTCTGTAGATTGGTAAGTTACAACTGAACAACATGATCATAGAGAGGGCAATGCCAAAAAGCTTGATGAGAAGAGCTGTACATAGTAGAGTAAGGAATTCATAGTATTCCATTGAAGACACCATATGTCCTTCCAACAGTCATCTTTAATAAAAGAATTTAAAGCAAGACTTGTTCTCAGTGTTGGTCTGTAGTCCAGATTTAGTAACAACCTTCATTTTGAGAACAGCATTTTTAAAACATTCAGAAGAGGAAGGAAAAATAACACAGTGCTATTATAAAAACTAGCAATAACAGGAGCTAAGAAAAAATCCTTAATTATTAATTTAGTCCTAGGAACAGTTCTTCTGAAGTGTTAATAATACCTTTGAGCTGAAGAGAGGACTGAGAAAAAATGCTGCATGCGTAGCTGCACATGCAATATCAAAAATTATTCTATCTTTTTCATTTCAAAATACCAGATTCATCAAACTGAAATATTTTTCCAGAACTGTTTTAATTGCAGCATTTTTCCCTTGGACTTGGGATTAAATTTTTGATCCAAATGAGAGAGACAAGCAGAAACTATTCCCCAAGTGACTGTTGAACTGGGACGTGGAAGCCACAGGTGCAAGTTCCTGTCTGTATCAGACAGAAGGAATTTTACTGTGGAGCAAGTATTTCATTTCACATGAGTGCCTCCAGTATTGCTATTCTGAGAATAGCTCTTTTTTTATGTTTTACATCAAGGGAAAAAATGTTTCAAACTCTCTTGTTCTTTTTCAATATGGAATGAACACAAATTTCAAAATCTCCCACTTCTTTTTTTCCCTGAACTTGAATTCTCATTTTTCAACTAGCTCTACAATCACATGGTCCATCTTATATTTTACTGCCAATCTTACACATGTCATAAACAGACTCTCCAGCTACAGAATGAATTATTTATATGAAGGGAGTGAATCCCAGAACATTGCAAGTTTCCTGCATGAATACTTTTGTGCCTCTCGTTTGTCACACACTTCATCCCATATTTGGCTCTTGTCAGATTGAGAGCAAAGGCCACACTTGCTGCCCCAATAGGAGCATCTTCTCTTCCCTTTTTTTTTTTCAGAGCCCAGAGGACATAAAAATATGACACTGTTATACTAGGAGTGCTTTAATACCCCCTTTGTTTCTACCCTCTCCCTGTGCTTGAGGGGAAGTAGGGAAGATGGAAAGATTTGTTCTTTCTTAATGTCTTTGCTCATGGGTAGGGTAAGTTCTGGCACATCACCCACATCTGTCTGAACATCATGCTATGCTTTGTACAGGTTCTATGTGGACACAGGGACAGTAAGTGGAATAGCTTTATATTTTCCACAGTTTCCATGAATTATTAAATGGGAAGGAGTTTTCTACAATTTCACTAACATTTCACTATGTGTCATTAAAGGTCTTTTTATTCTTAGTCCTATAAAATTATCTGATTTAACAGTCAGAGTGCTCATTGAGGCATGTGGCTTGCAACAGACCCCAAGTTGTCAGGTCTTCATTGCACAGAAAGACCATACATCTGAATTCTCCCTTTTGAATTGCAGCATTCTCCTCCAGAACTGCATATCTGGAAGGGTTTGTAGAGAACAGGAAAACCTATGAACTATGAAAAAAGTTCCTAATGAAAAGCAGTGGAACTGCAGAAAACAATCTTTGAAGATAAATACCAATTATTGGGGGATACCTCCTTTCAGCAATACCAGGAACAAAGCAATGTAAATTACACACAAAAGAGAAATAAATTTAACTTTAATAGGGCCAGAAGTTCATGTGTCTGTAATAATGAGCTTCTCAGATGCTGCTGCCTCTTATGTTCTACCCTTGCTCCTCCCCAGCTCCAGGATGTGGCTCCAGGTTTTAGATGCATCTCACAGGAGTTCCACAACCTGTTGCCTGCAATGGCCCTGGTGCATCTCCAGAAGGCTTTGAGTGCTTTTTCTGCCTTAACTGGCAGGAGCAAAGCCTTCTGGGATAATTAGTGCTGCTTCAATTGGACAGGTAGCGGATGGGAAATAAACAGGTTCAAGAGCTCAAGGGACATCCGTGTTGCTGTAGGCAGGGAGGCAGTGGAAAATAAATATAGCTAAGCAGTTGGAAAAATATTTATTTATTTATGTATGCTACTTTCCTTTTGAGACGTGAGATGAGGACCAGCCCCAATATGAACTCATTTTTTTCCTAAGCAGTTGCCAGCTCTCTCCAGCCTTTGAAAATCACATCCCATGTAAGTCCGTGGCCAGCTACAGTGATGACCCATTTGGAAATGCTTTTCCTTATTGTTAACTGTGAAAGGAGATAATTTGTTACATAAATAATGAATTAGATGCGTATTAATTTAGAACTGCTTGTCTGAATGGTTTGCAAAGCAGCTGTGTGATTTTAGGCAGTCATATGCTGTCAATTAACAACTTATTCTAAGCCAAATCTGTGTAAGCTTATTATGTGTATCACACAGTGTGGAATTTCTTCATAGGTTTTACTAATTCTAGCTGTATACTATTGGCTGCATAGTAGTTTTAAACTGCTAAAGATTAGTAAAAATCCCAGTTAAATTACTGACGGGCAGAGGGAACTTCCAGTTGCATTCCAGCTATTAATCTGCTAGTGATACTTTTCATGTTGTTGAGAAGTTGGGAGACCTCATTAAAATCCCCAGGCTTTCTTTATGGAAAACTTAATACAAGCCCAGAAAGACAACCTTCAGACTGACTATTCATAATATGTTACCATTATTTTGTTCAATCAAGAGAGAGAGCTTTTAAGTTTATAGTTAGACAAGCAGCATGGCTTATTCTTACAAGTCTGATTGCTATGTGTCTTTCCAAAAGAAATATGCCCCAAAATTTCAAAGAACTGATCTTGTGTCCTTAGAGAAGTTGGAAATATCTGAGACAACTAATTATTAAACAAAAATAAAATGATTAGAATAGATTAATTGAAACCTTTGACAATTTCCTTTTATTTTTTAAGTGTACTGTATATGAAAACAGTAATTCCACATTTTGATTTTTCTGATCTTATCAAAAGATAACAAGACCTATAATAAATCTTGAGGGACTGCCTCTGAGCAGTACAATTATTCAAAGCTTCTCTTAACAATGCAAGTTTTCTCTACTCAATATTTCTAAAAAGATAGTCCCAAACTTGCCCTTAGTATTTGCAATATACAGCACTGTATAGTTTGGACTGAAGTACACAAGGATGAACATATCTGGGTTTCTGCAATACTGTTCCTTTTCTAAGAATGTGGTCATTGCTAAGGAAAAAAAAAAGACCACCTTTTATGCAAACTCCAGGACATATTTTGCCACAAAACTTTAGCCACAATCTCCCAAGCTTATGGAGCTTTAAGCATTTTCACAGTAAGAATTGCTCAAGCTGTGTATCAAGTCCTTAATAAAATCACTTATATTGAAACTCGTTTCACTAGAAAAATGATGCAGAAGCTTGGCTATGAATCATGCAAAACTCAAGCACATCAAGCCTGTGAATTCCTGTGCTTTCCAGTGTCATAGCTCCCCAGCTTCTCACTCACATTGTCTGGGCACCTGACCCACAGCCAAGCAGGAGAATGAACAACTTTGTGTCATTGTTAGGAAATGCATCCTACTGTAAAGAAATATTAGAAGTTTCCCTATTAACAATATTCTGTTTCTCCCCACAGTGGAAGGAAGGTCTGCCTTCCATTCAACACAGTGTGAATATGCTCAGTCCTGACTGCTTTACTCTTCACCTTGATGCTCCTTACTTTCTCCATTCCTCTCTTCTCCATCTGAGGTTTTTCTTCTATTACCTATCCAGCTCCATTTTTCTCTCCAAAAAATCTATCAACTCCTTCAGAGACAAATAAAATTTTTCAGCTCTGGAATTCAGTATTTCTCCTGTCCAGACACATGGAGAAAAAAAATATTCCTCTCAAACAAATATTAAAAAAAACATAGAATAAGAAACCCTGCATAAAAGTATAGCCAAAATGTCTTTGAGATGCAACTGCCTGCAGACAAATTTAGTCAACAAACAATGAGGGCCAGTGTGACCACTCTCTGATCGCTCCCTTAGTAGAGGAATTCAACTGCAGTTAGGTGGGCAAAATTGCTGATAACATGATGTAAGAGTAAACAGAACTGCCATAAAACTGAGAGGCAACAATTTTTAAACTTGATAGAAGTATTTTCTTGCACAGAAAATGTTTCACACACAGTTTCCCTTGGACTGAGATAACATTGACACCAAGAGCTTAGAGCAAGACAGAGAAATACAGTGATTTCTACATGGAGTATGAACATCCAATTACATTAGACAGATTTCAGTTCAAGACTTCAATGACTATTAGCTGATGTACCAGAGTCAGACCAGGATGAAACTTTCCTAACAGCAGATTATTTCATAATTTTCTGTAACAATTTTTTTTTTTTAATTCTTTTTCAACTGTAAGCAAAATAAGCAGTATCATATTAGATTACATGTGGATATTTCATGTATGTTGGGAAAAATCACAAAGTTTCATCCTGACTTTTTTAAGTCAAAGTTCTTCTTCATAACTAAAATGAACTATGCTTACATTGGATTTCTTCCTTTCTGCATCCTTTTTCTCGTTTGTATTTTCTGTCTCTCCATACCTCTATCTGTGTAGTATAACCACATACTCTACTTCTCCCCTCAAACTGGCAAATTCTGATTCCTCAGCTAAGTTTCTCTAGTAAGCAAAGCAGCCAGTAAAATTAATAACATTTTCATAGCATTTCTTTTTAATTCATTCTATTGCTTAATTTGCTTATATGATTCTGCAGCTGAAGAAAAGGGATAAAATGTCAGACTATTGTACAGATCCAAACCAGCCCCTTTGAACTCTGATTTTACAGCAGAAGCATCAAAGAAGAATTGCTACTCCAAGGCTTTTTATCAATAGAAACTGTAAGAAAGAAATGATAAAAGAACATATTCGCATTCTTACCTCAATTCCCCATTCTAACTTCAGGAAGCTCCTATTGAATTTGGTGCTCTAGGATTAAGCCTTTGGGCCTAGATCCTCAAAGGTACTTAAATGTTGCAAAGCTAACTTTTATTCCTCGTGTGACCTCATGGATTTTTCAACCCAAATACAACTTCCCAGGCAATGAATATTAAGAGTGATTTTTTTCTTTCCTTACTAAAAAAAAAAAAATAAAATCAGAAATCACCAGAGCAAGGATCTGCTTAAATCGGCCATGTCTGAAGAGGAGACAAGTGGGACTAGACATAGTCACCTGCCTCTGCAGTGGCTCAGAGTGACCTAAACAGCATTCACTTCCACCTGCTTTCTCGTTATTTTGGTGTGCAAGGGCTGGTTGATGTCTGTGCATATGTAAGAATGATTGACATGCCCAGTCTGACTCCTAAGCAAAAACAGTAAGTAAAAAGGTAGAATGGAATGGGATGGGAAGGAACGGAATGGAATGGAACAAGAAGAGAAGAGAAGAGAAGAGAAGAGAAGAGAAGAGAAGAGAAGAGAAGAGAATATTGTCAGTTGGAAGGAATCTACAGTGATCATCTAGTCAAACTGCCTGACCAGGGCCAATTCACCTGGGTAATCTGATGCAGGCGTGTTGATTTTAGAGCCAACTTACTCAGTTGTTACATATCTGTCCACAGAGTTGCACTGTTCAATGCAGACCAACCAGGTCTCCTGTTGAGGCCGTCCCATTGTCTACAAATTATGACATGTAGACAGCAAGAGAGCAGACAGCCCATAATTAGAGACCTCACCTGACAGATAGGAAGGTGACACTCAAGCCCTTGACTTGGAGATTGGACATTGATCTAATCTAAAACCCAAGTTTGGGCTGAGGCAGGGATCTCAGCCACTGTTAACACTAAGGTTGACCTCAGCATTTAGGCTGCATAGTGTGTGGTCAGCCAGCTACAGGATTTAAACACCCATCCTGTCCAGTGGCAGCTTTCCAGAGATTTTGAACACTTCCGTGGGATGTGTGTGTACATGGGGATGCTGAAGAAATACCTCTGGGGATCTGGACCTCAGTTTCACTAACCTGGAGAACCTGTTTTCTCTTTCCAGTCTACTGTGATAAGTCAAAGGCAGAACACTCTTGCCTTGAGTGTGGTCATGCCTCATCGTGATGGAGACTGTGGGTTACCACCATCAGGCGGCTCTAATCTCCTTGTTGGGGTGGGGCAGGGCATCAGCCCTCAGCACCCCACTCTCCCCTGCCCTTGCAGAACAGTTGCTTCTCCAGCTTCCTGGTGTGAACCATGAAATAGTGGAACCAAGTTGTATTGCAGCTGCAGAGGGATAAAGAATTTCCAGCTGTACCTAACCTGCTGCTGCCTCAGATTCCCTCCCCAGCTGCATTTGGCAGACCCACCATCTTTCACTGTGCTCCATCACGTCTCACCCTTCTCTGTTGCTCCATTTTTATGGAAATTCATTTATAAAAGGAAGACAGTTATATTTATAATGTAGAGCATGCTGGAATACTTAATCTTTCACTTCATTTTTTTTCAAGTGTGCCTTACTCAGACGTGGACTGATAAGATGACAAGTACTAAAACAATCTGTGAAATGATGCATGGACTTTTAAGCAAATTAATAAGTGCCTTGGAGCAAAGATATATATAATCACAGAAAAACCTGACTCTTTTCATAGGAGATATATCCCTGAAATACTGTTTTATCTTGTTAATTAGAGTTAAGGGGTGGAAACACTGGCTTTCACAAGATTAAAGAGAAAACTTTAAATATTCAGATGGGAATTTGTTTTATATAATATACTACACACACACTTAAATATGAAAGTTTGATCCTTTAATATTTAACCAATGGACAGTCCACCGAGACATCTCTTTCATTTCCACTGGGGTCCTGGTACAAGCACCAGCTAGTTTTAATAGACATCACACATTTTTAAAAAAATAGGTGCAGTTAAGACACAGTTCAGCTAAGAGCCATGGGGCACAATATGTTGCATGGGTCAAAAGCGCACGTCCTAAAGGAACTAGTGAACTAGAACAGTGTCTTTGTTATTAATCCGGAAATTGCATTTTTAGAACATATATTGCTGACTATATAAGTCTCCTTTTTTTTTTCTTTTCTTCCAGTAATTTCTTTTTTCACATGAACAGAGCAAACATCTCTCTTTGTTCCTTATAAAGATCTTTTAACTTTCCTGTTCCAGCTCTACAGTAACAATCCCTTATGCATCTTAACATTTATGCTTATGCAGGCTACAAATTTCCGTGCTCATACTCATACCAGACACCTTTAATACACACTTCCATCTGCCAGCGACCTGCCCATGACCTTCTTCAGAAATGAAAGGTAACTTGGCTAGCTCTATTTCTGGTCCTTCTGAAAAAGGATTGTCAGGTCAAATTGTGACAGTTTAAGTGTGATGTCTGATATTGACTGCTGTCCAGCAGGGACTGTAAGCGCTGCGTCTCCCACTTCATTCAGGACCTTACTATTGACTTGCACTATCGTCTTAAGGTTAGTCTTTTATCTCCTGTGCTTCCAGGCAAAGAAATAAGTGGCACTGGAGCAAACTGCTGTACTGCAGCCCAGGGACACTGCTCTTGTGGAGCTAGTGGCTGTATGACTTCAATGCCCACAAATTAGATGACCACGGCACAGCGTGTCAGAGACAGCTGTAATTGCTATTAAAGCATGTTTCTATAGCTCAACTTTAAGCAAAATAACTTTTCCAATATACCTATTTCTCTGTGTATCTGTGTTTGCATGTCTATACTTTGGACAACATGGGACAACTTCTTTAAAAGAGAAGTCCTTGTACAATAAGGCAAGAAAGTAAGAAAGATGCTAAAATCTAGAAAACAAAGAAACAAAAAACTAAAAAAATACACTGTTGAATGCCTTTTGTAACTGTATATTATTGCTAAAATATTGTTATTTCACCTTCTTCTTCCCCTTGCCACCCTCCAGGCTTGTCAAACCACTTTCCTAACACCCGTATTTGTGCTTGCCAGTCCCTTCCCAGAGCAGTGTGTGTCCTCATGGTTATTTCACTTCCAGCTCCATTTTTTTTACATAAATACTAAATTTGGGACATTAGGAGCTTTGAAGTAGTCCCTCTAATGGAGTAGGAACCTGAAAGAGCTTTCAGGTGCAGGGGATCTCTGCTGGTTACTGCCCAGGGTCACTAGCAAAAGGGCGGAGAGCAAAAACCATTTTACATTCCTATCTTTCTCCCTTTCAATTTAGTGGATCTTCTACATAAATAAAACAATTTTATATAAAAACTGAGTGCTTCGAGAATTACAGAATTCAGTTTGGTCTGATCTTTGATGCAACTTAATTTAATAGTGGAATACCAGATTCCTCAAAATATGCAAGTTATTTCTAATTCATAAATGTCTTGTGAATAGATGCCATTTGAAAAATAATTTGTAAATCAGCTGCACTACTATTTCTATTGCATTTAATTGGAATGATTGCTATTTGGACTGCAGATACAGCTTCCATTTAAGTGGGTGGCAGTGCACCATCTGCACCATATTTTATCCCAGGATAAAACCATACTATTTTATTTTTCCTGTCCACTTGCCAGGTGCAGTTTCTCACTTAGATTATCCCATAGCTGGTATTTTCTCTCCTCTCCTTCTTTCAACGTGGAACTCTACCCAAGCCTTGAGGAAATCTTTGCTGAAACAAATATGTCAACTGTTTTGTTGGGGTTTTTTTTAAATCTGGATTTTAGCAAAAGAAAAGTTGAAAACTCCTGCCTCATTCCACAAATGAAAACTTTGTTCAGTGTTGGCTTAGAATAGCTCAATCTTGTTCAAAGAGATTAGCAACAATGGGTTTTCAGTTTTTACAGTGTTAATCCATGATTAATCTAAACATATTTTAATGCTCCTTGAAGCACAGTATTATTTTCCTAATCCCAAATTTGCCTCATTGATCCCATCCTTGCTTATTTTTCCCACAACAGTGCAATTTATACAAGACTGTAGCTAAAGTATTTATAGTTAAATCAGAAATTGATGATGATGATGATGATGATGATGATGATGATGATGATGATGAATGTAGCTATAAGAGTCAATAAGATAGAAAGTAGATCTCTTTCCAGCCCTTCAAACATGGCCATCACCCAGAAAAAATATTGAGAAATGAAGTGTTGCTGTGATAATTTTCTACTTACTTAGGATTCTTGAGTATTTACAGATGCTGTACATATGCCATTTCATATTAGTGAGAAGAAAAACAGTTAACAAGATGTCATAAGATACTAGTTTAAAATTTTGCTCACTAATATGCCTCATGTAAAAAAGAACAAGATTTCAGAATGATAAGGAGATTTTCTTGCATTTTGAATTATACCATGATATTTCCAGGAACACAGTTTTTAAATATTTTTTCATTTCTTAATGAAGTCTATTTTCTATTTCTGAGTAGACCTCATTATCTGTAACAGTAATGGAAATGACTGTGATAGTCACAAAATATGCCTCCAGGCTCACAAAGTATCTCTAGAAATAAAATGCTTTCCCATAATTTTTTTTTAACATTTAAGACCTATAATAAAAAACAAATGTAGGTTAATGCTAATGGTTTGTTCATGGCTTCTGTTTAAAATTAGAAGGTTCAAATGTGTTTGTTAAATGTCTCCTATGGTTGATGCTTCATAATATCTGAAACATCCACCAAAACCACTGTGAAGGTCAGGGCACAAGCATTATTTAGCCTCTGTTTTTAATGTGCAGATTGTAAGCAAAATCAACCTCATGAAAAGAGCTGAAAGTTTCAGAGATTTTGCTTTGCATTAAATTTCCAATGGTCCTCAGTAAAAACAAATCATATTCTTATCTGTTAATGTTCCTACTTCCAGATTGCACTCCTTTCCAGACTGCACTCCTTTGCTATAAGTTATCTTTATTACTGCTAAAGGCTTTATACTCCCCAACAATATTTAGGGAACCCAAAACATATTTTTTAACCTTTCTGTGTAAATATAATACCCATCCTACCCACCACTGCTCCTCCAGTGACTGTACAGGTTGTTTTAGCAGGCAAGATGTTTTTCAGGCAGGATGTTTTGGCACGCTACTGTCCTCCAAAGACTGAGTACAGCCGTGCTACATATAGCCCCAGTGGCTTTCCAGTGCCATGGTCAGATGGGTAGGAAGGAGCTCCTGGCTTTGGGGGGACAGGAGCAGGCAGCTGCCCAGGCTACCCTTCCCTTTCCCAGGACAAGTGGCAGCAGCCACACGCTCCATCCGGTCTGTCACCAGTTTGCTTCCAGTCAGAGTCTGGCGTCTCTGTGGCTGATGTTCCTTGCCTTCGCTCATGGAGGATGTCGGAGTTCTCATACCACAATAAAACCTCCAGTGACACCTGAGTCAGGACATCTGATAGGAAAAAATTGAATGCTACCTATATGGAGAAATACCCCATCTCCCATTGGTGATGACTCCTAGCTTTTCCAGGGACTTTTTACACTGAGGTGAACAAGGACACCTCTGTGGTTTCCCGTTCCATATGGGCCCATTCTGGAGTTTATTTGCTTTCTAGCAACATCTGCTCATATTCAAGGAGAGGAATCCCTCAGGGAGCTGTAATACCCTTCCCCAAGGCTAGCAGCAGTTGGGGGAAGGCTCTGGAGTTCTCACTCCCTGCAGGAACGAGGAGGGTAAGAATGAAAAACAAACTGCAATGAGCCAGGCAGAGCCCAGGCAGATGGGTCTTCTATTTGTATCTCCAGAGAGGCCATGCTCATTCCCAGTTATCCCAGTAAAGACGTCAGCCTTCCAATTCTTAGAAGAGAAATTCCAGCCAAGACTTTTTAGACCTGATCAAATTAAATTTGAGGGTATAAGAGGTTCAGAGGTTTTAGAAATAGAATACATTATTTACAGCTAGAAGTATTTATTATTCAAGCCATTCTATCAATGCTAAAAGAATATTTAATAGCTAATGTATTAAATCCATATTTTATGAATAGTCAGATAATTTTGATTCCTTTTTTCCTTTTGTCAACACGTTTAAGCGCCGTGATGAGAAATAGCTTATTAAGTTCTTGTCATAGATAAGATATCTATTTATTCTTCACAGCTCAGAAACATGCCAAAATAAAAATGAATAAATAATATTTTTCATACCTTAACACTTTTATTCTTAAAACTTAAGGTAGTGTTTGTGAAAATTAAAAGTAAAAATATTTTTAATATTTAATGACTGCATTCAAAGTTCACATCTTGTATGGCCATTGAGAAGGTAGGAATCCATTCTGCTCTAATATCGGCTGTAAATGTGGGCAGAACTGCCAATATTATCAATTCAGAAAAATATCGATAAATATGTGAATGACGAAATCTTTGCTGTCCTGAAAAGAAGAAGTAGCAACTAATTCACACATCAAAAGAACCTTGTAGGAGATTATAAATCACAGTAGTGCAAAATAGAAATAGAGTGTAATAATCTTAAATTATGAGCAGGATATATTTTTATTAAATGCTTTACCCACTATGGAAAACAATTCACAGAACCATAGAATGGTTTGGGTTGAAAGACACCTAAAAGGTCATCTAATTCCAACCTCTCTGTCATGGGCAAGGACACCTTTCATCAGACCAGGTTGCTCAGAGCCACACCCAGCCTGGTCTTGAACACCTCTGGTGATGGAGCAGCCACAACTTCTCTGGCCAACTTCATCACCATCACAATAAAGAATTTCTCCCTAATACCTAATCTAAACCTGCCCTCCTTCAGCTTAAATTCATTTGCCCCTTGTCCTGTCTCTACAAGCCCTTTGGAAAAGTCCCTCTCCAGCCTTCATGTAGGCCCCCTTTAGGTACTGGAAGGTGCCCTAAGCTCTTCTCGAAACATTTCCTTCTCCAGATTGAATGTCTCCAACTCTCTCAAACAGTGAGAACAGTAAGAACTGAGGCTGCAATATTTTCCTGTTTCTATATACTGCAGCATCTTTTTATTTGTTGGTTTCTTTTTATGCTCTTTCACAGCACTTGTTTTCTCTTTTATTTGATTTATTGTACTCACCACTTCCAATTTTCACTTTAATTTTTGTTCTAATGTCTGAAAAATTTGCAACTGCATTCTCTTTAGAATGTCTTTTCTTCTGAAGCAGACAGGATGCAGCTTGTCCTGCCAAGTGGAACTAAAGTTTATTAAATATATTGTATATATAATACATGTAATATAAGATAAAGGTCTCTTTGTTGTTGCAACAAATAGTGCTAAATGCTGATTTATTCCAGGAACCAGTTTATTAATAGTTCTCAGCCTGATTAAGGGTAATGGTGCAAGGAGTTAGCAAGTGAGTGTTCTGTGAGTAATATTTACCACGTTTTGTTAAGAGTGCAAGAAGACTGTCCAAAGGAAAGAAAAAAATTTTCCTGCTTTCTATAGTCTGGGAACCCTCTGAAGGGAGAACTGCACCCTTCCTGGACACAAGCAGCACAAAATGCTTCTATGACATGAGGGGGAACTGACATGGAAGCCTGCAGAAGGAGAAAGGATTTGGCACAAAGAGGGGGCCTGTGTCCAGAAGAAAGCAGACCTCCCTCTGGCATTATGGAAAGAAAAAGACTTTCCTAAGCAAGGGGTTTGAGCTAACAGTTTGACTGTTTTTGGTCTGAAAGGCAAGTGAGGGGGTCACCTTCTCCTGTAAGGTGACAAGCAGGAAAAAAGGAATTCAGAGATCTGTGTTCAAAACTTATTTAATATGTGTTACCTGACAGATCCATGATGTTCCTATACAAAGAAAATTTTTTCTTCTAGTTAAGCAAATTTGTTCTCTGATAAAATCCGTCTTTAGAGGCAGGGAGATATTTAGTGCCCCTGAAATGACTCATTGAGGAAAGGGTGAGCCTTCCCACACTCTGGCCAGTCCAAGGTTGGGCATGTGTAATTCTCTGTTTATTCTCTGCAAATGGTTTGCCTGCAGTTAAACCTGGGTATTATTTTGCACCTTACACACTTCTGGACAAACAAAAAGTTGGACAGCAGCATGTCTGACATGTCTGTGATGATCTGTCTGGCTTGAGCTATAGCACAGCTTGTGGTGGAAAAAGGGGATGTGAGTGATATACTCAATTCTGGTAAGCTATGTTGTTTATCAAAGGATACATTTTTTTATAATTTTATGTGGGTTACAGCAAAAAGGATGGCTGTTACTCATTTAGACTGTCACAGTGCTTAATTTTACTCATCTACCCACCTGCATAAAACCAGCAAATTTTATCTGATGTTATTTGCATCAGACCCCTAAATTACAACAATGTTACTTACTTCAGACCTGAAAAATACTGACCAAACTTGAGGTTAAACTGGAGAAAGATACAGGATCCCACCTCCTCCCTAAACCCATTTTGTGAATGACTAGTTACAGGTATGTCAGAAAGCCCTATTCATGGGGAGGAAGCAAACTTAGTCATGTTTGGGTTTCTAGCTTGTTTCTGCTTATATTAAAACACACCACATTACTAGGTTGCTCCAAAGTTGACCAAGTTTTTGAGTTCAAACTGAGTATTTTACCCTATTTTAGCAAGCCACAAGACTCAGTATCTTCTGCAAATTTTACATATGTATCTTACGCGCTTTTCTTAGTAGATTTTCTTCCAGAATGTTGATCAAAATGTATGGGTCACACAGAGCTGAAGAATCAACTGGCAGTCAGTAGTCCTTCATACTTCCATACATATATTAAAAAGCAAAACTTTCAATGAAAAAGCAAACTTTCAATGTGGAAGAATACGTGCTCAAAGTCTTGTAGTAACAGCTCTTACTGAAAACATTATGCTGCATCAGCGCAGTTGCTCTTATCAATTGGATTTGTGCTCGCTTAAAGAAAAAAAAAAAAACCACCAGAACTCCACTCTAATATTTTCAGGACAATTTGCATCCACCAGGAGGATTTTTAGCATTTTCAGTTCTGTCTTTTGACTTCATGTGCACAAGGTTCGGCATATCACCACCAGGATGATCAGTCCTATCCCTGGCTTTGGTGGCTCTTTATTAGGGCATTGTGGGACGAGGTGCATTGTCCTGATGGCCACCACAGCTTCAGAAATCTCCCAGATGTCTCTCCATCACACCCCTGTGCACCTGGAGAGCACTCTGCCTTGTGTCTCTGCTGGACAACCAGCATGAAGACCATATGGTAGTTTTTTATTTTCTTATTTATATTTTCTGTTGTTTATATTCATGCTCATTGCTTATTTTCCTTTTTTTTTTTTTTAATACAAGAGGTACCATATTAATGGTTACTTTAGTTTATTTATTGCCCCTCTGCTTAAATAATTGAAGAAAACCTTTCTGAATTCTACCAAGAAGAGGATAAAAATCCAATATCTGCTAGTACATGCTATTTCTAATATAGGCTGGTCAGTGCAGAAAGTATATGTAATAGGTGAAAAAATGTCCTTTGATTCTGCATTTCTGAGGATTTTCAATGTGCAAGTTGTCTTTTGTCCTTTCTGACTGTTGCTGAGAAGAGGATACACACATACACATTTCCCATGGTTTTTTCATAAAACATGTCAGAACAGGAGATGATTGGTATAAAGTTGCCCTGCCAATTTTAGCATATCTTGAACAAAATATTTTCCAGACAGAGTACTGAAGTTATGTTTGTTTGTTAGTCTATACTGGTAGAAATACACATACTTGTTTGTATTTGTGCACATTTGTGGTTACCAGTAGGCATCTATTTCTCTGCTGTTACAGGATGCTTTGATGCAATATTTTTCATAATCTGGATGAGACAATGCTGTTTAAATCAGAGCCAAAAAGCATATCCTTTATTTGAAAACTATCTTTTCCTTTAATATTTATTCTGTAGTTTCATTTCATTGCAAAGAGTTTCCTGAAAACTTCTTATATGTTTGAAGTGTTTTTCCACCTAAGATTCGCTTTTTATGCCTTGCACTTAAGATGCATTCAAAATAATAACTAAATTAATGTAAGTTCTTATCATCTCGATTGATTCATCTGTTCAACATACACCAATTTAACTGCTCCCAGTATACTTCAAGAATTTATGTTATAGTTAGGCACAAATATTTCTAAAAAAACCTGACATTTTGCAAACCTACATGCTTCTAGTCTTACAAAGAAATTACAAAACCATCACAAACACTACTAGAAAATACTTTGCTATAGATTTCTACTACTTTGTTCACTCCTAAACATTCTGTGGACCATGTTCAGCAATAAATAACTACGGAGACTATCTGTTCTTTTTCAACTGAAATTGTGTAGAGTTCTAATTTTAGGAAGTGCATTTGACTGTGTTAGATTAGTATAAAAACCAAGCAGTGCATGACTAGCATTCTGAAAGACACTGATAATAGCGGCTCCGGTGTAATGCACCCATCACGTGACATCCAAAACATACACTCATTCACAAACTACATGTTGAGGATTTGGCTATTGTGTTCAGACTATAGCTGCAAGTCCCCTCAGAACAAGAGAAGGTTTGTAGAGTATGAGAGATCTCCTCTGTCATTTAGCCAGTTTATCAAGCAGAGGATGTTTTTTTGCCCTGAAACACATTTACTGCATTTGCCACAGGTTCTGCTGAACTCAATGACAATTACACCTGCAAGTCAAGGAGCAGACTGTTTCCATAGTATTTATGAATCATGATGGAAAGAAATGAGCAGTATGCACTACAATTGCCAGCTCTTATACCTAAGCCAGAGCAAAAGCCTTGTCACCAAGAAGTGCTGCAGCTGGGACAATAAAAAGGATGATGCGTGAGACTGCAGGGCATTGCGGCACTTTTCGCTCTGTAAGTAATTCAGAAGGATGTTGAATAATATCCACAAGAGACAAATATCTTAAAAACAGATTCAGGAAATTATCAGCCAAGAATTCCACAAGAATTAACTGAAAGGACCTGCTGGCTGATACTAATCTCTAGTACAGCTTGCAACAGCAGAAAGACTTCAGATGCCTAGAGAGCATTAATTTTGTGAAAGTTCTCAATAGAAGGGCAAGCAGATGACCTGCATAACCAAAGACCAGAAATCCTGATATTAATCCAGGAAAGATGAATGAAAAAGTCATGTACAATTTACATCTCAAAGTATTAAAGGATACATTAATACTCTCACCAGTCATCAGAGCATGTTGTTCATCTTGTCAAAAAAATTGCTTGATTATTTGAGGACCATGGATCACAAACTAGTTTCAAAAAATCTGGGTATCACCTACAGCAGAAGATATTTCTAGTAGGGTCCATATTTAGCCTAATATTAGTCAACATTTTAACCAAAATCTGTAACTGTCACTGATCCAGCTGAATAGCAAATGAAACTGAGATGAGGGCAGGCCAGATATCCTGCCAAATCCTAAACAGTTAGTCAGTCATCTGCTACCCATACAGGCTGGGGGATCAAGGAATTGAGAACAACCCTGCAGAGAACACTGGTGGATGAAAACCTGGACACGAGCCAACAGTGTGTGCTTGCAGCCCAGGAAGCCAACCACATCCTGGGCTGCATCAAAGGAAGCATGGCCAGCAGGTCAAGAGAGGTGAGCCTTCCCAGCTACTCTGCCCCACCTTTACTGCCTCCAGGTGTGGGGTCCTCAGCACAGGAAAGACAGGGTCTGTTAGAGCATGTCCAGAGGAGGTATGAAGATGATACAGGGGCTGGAGCACCTCTCCTGCAAAGACAGGTTGAGGGTTGGGGCTGTTCACTCTGGAGAAAAGAAGGTTCCAGGGAGACCTTAGAGCACCTTCCAGCACCTAGCAGGGGCCAGCAAGAGAGCTGAGAACAACGTGTTGAGCAGGGCCTGTTGCAAAACAAAATAAGTAATGGTTTTAGACTAAATAAAGTTCCATTTAGACTATGTATAAGGAAGAAATTTTTTAGAATGACACTGGAGAAACACTGGAACTGGTTGCTCAGGGAGATGTTCCATACCTGGAAAGATTCAAGAACAGTGAGGCTCTGAGCAACCTGATCTAGTGAAGATGTCTCTGCTTGTTGCAGGCAGATTGGACTAGATGACCTTTAAAGGCTCTTCCACCCCAAACAATTCTATGAAATTCATACAGGCAAGGCACAAAAAGAATGTTGACCATAACCACATGCTAAGAAATTGCATCCACGTAAACAGATGTGTGAAAATAAGTTTCCATTATGGTGACTCAGAGGCATCTATGGTCTGCAGATACACAAAGAGTAATAAATGGGGCAAAGCCACGGTGATTTCAGCTACGCCTTATGGCCTTTTTGAGACTAAACTGGAACACCTCCTCCTGCTTTGGTGTTCTTATTTCAAGAAAGGTGTTGAAGGTGCACATCAATTATTTGAGAGCTCAAAGAAAATGTCTTGTGTAGACGGAATAAAGATTCTGCTCAGCTTTTGAAAAAAAACAGTAAGAGATGGTCTGCTTGCAACATATAAAATATCTACATGGCAAAAAAAAACCCCAGTGATTAAAAAAGAAATTTTAATTGATCAGGAAAGGTATAAGAAAACAAAACGAAACAGAACAAACAACCAAACAAAAAGACAAAACAAAATAAAACAAAAAAAAAAGAGAGAGAAGGAAAACCAAGAGCAAATCAAAGCAGAAAACCCAGTAGATGAAAGCTAAGCACAAGGAAATTTAAAGGGAGTGTACTCTAGTTGTTAGCTGCAAGAATGATTAATCCCTGGAGCAAGGACCAATGGACATACAGTTTTCCCACATCTTTATTCCTTCACATAAAGATTTAAAGCTTTTCTGTAAGAGCTACATAAGTCAGATGTAACATAAGCACTAATTAAAAGCAAGTTATTAACCTCATTACAGAGGTAGATGCTCATATTACACGAGAGATCAGACCAGATGACCTACTGATTCTTGCTGTCCTTCAACCCTACGAATTCATGGAAAGAACTGAACTGCTCTTGTTCCAACTCAGCTTTGGTGAGTTACTGACATGTGGGTGTTTGATGGCTCCTTGCTCCTCACAGAAAGCCCACTGCTGGGGTGGCCATGCATGGATCACATGCAAATCCTGTGCCATCTCCTTTCTCTGAGGTGCAAACCACGACGGTCCTGATTAAAAGCAAGATCAAAAAATGACCATTAAGAACTTAATTAAAAATATCTTAATTGCAAACAACTTTCTGCAATGTGTTTGCTCAAACAGTCTGTTCTGCAGCTGTCACTTAAGTTGTTCAGAGCTTCCAGCACAGCATTACATTTCTTTTGTGTGCAAAATGTTTGTAATGAACGCCATTATGTAACCTGCTGGTGAAATAGCTGTGATTTCATGGAAGATATTGTAGAATTTGGTACAGGGAAAAAGGAAGAATATCTTTTTAACTCCCAGTTAGAGCTAATGATGACTGACTGTCAGGAAAGAAATATGAAGGTATATAATTATTGGCTGGCATGCCTCAGGCATCACCCAGGTGTTAACAATTCATAAAGGCTGGGCATGCAAGGACTAACCTCCTCCAAAGGTTCTTTGGTATCTATCCCCCAAATATTTTAATACTGCTATTTGCTTCACAGTATTGTTAGACTAGCAACAATTGTTTATAGCAGGATAGTAACAAGAAGCACACATGTATATAGGGGTTTTTTTCAGATATTATGAATTCACACCCAAGATAATTCAAGTTATTACCTGAATTGTACATAAACATAAACAAGTGCTAAACTGCTGGTGAGTGGTTCCTAAAAGTAATTCTTTGCTTCAGTAGCACAACTCAAATGACCAAATGTTTGCTTACATTACAGAAAGTATGCAATAATTTCTTCTTATTACATGAAGACTCACGATAGAAATTCAAAATCAGATCCTTTAATTGTGGTTAAATTCTGATTTAATTGGATATTCATTGCTCAAATGTCTTAAAAGTTTTAGCTCTCCAAAAAGGAAGTTGAAAGCTTTCACTGTAAAATTAGTTCTCAAGTATCCTATGAACAGCCAGTGGTGACACACTGCTGCAATAAATTTACAGACAATCTGTAGTCTGAAAGTTAATCACCCGGATTATTCAATTTATGCTTACAAATAATAAAGCAATAGGAGAAATCTGGATCAGTTTCTAAGTGATTCATAAGCATGGATGGAAAATGTAATCCCAATAACTATCTGACGAGCTCTGACACACACAAACACCCACAGACTGGCACACAGTGCAAAAGAGTTCATGTGGTTGCAAAAGAGTTTCTGTTTATTCCCTGCTTTGCAAACTTAAATTTTTCAAAAACCTTTCAGTCCAATAATTTCTGATGCTTACTCTTCAGTGGGTTCAAGGTATTTTTTGGTCTAGGGCTTGGCTCTTTAGAAAAGTCTGAAAAAAAATACACAGTCATTTTAAAATAAAAATAAGCTAAAAGATATTTTTTCCGTCATTAAAAAATAATATGTGGAAAGGAAGTTGTCCTATTTCCTTTAAGGCCTGAAGGCCAAAAAAAAATATTTAATTTTAAAATGTCAGCTTAGCAATATAGTATTTCTCTATATGCACAGTGGGCTTCTAAGAAATATTTGGTTAAGGGCATGATTCACTTCAGACTGATAGTTACTTCAAAGGTTTTAACTGAGGCCCTACAGGTACATTTGGACAGTGGTGAGCTTTACCATGCATAAATCTGTAGTTAAGTACACACAGAAATGCCAAGTCAAATTAATTACTCCAGCATGGTCAAGGTAATTTTTAAAATTCTTCAAAAACACAGGAGTCATCCAAAAGCCCTTCTTCTCCTAAGTCCATCACCTTCTGCAAACAAGGCTGTCCTGAGACCTACAGGGCTAAGCTCTGGAAGATGTCACAGCCTTTATTCCTTTTTTTACACTTCCAATTGAATGCAATGTTTCTTTACTTTCTTTACCCTTGCTTAATTGAGCTAATCAAGTGAAGTACCCATGCTGAGCCCGAAGGGCCGCTGGGGATGTGGCCAAGCTCAACAGGCACCATGCATGAGGAGGTCCAGTTGGACACTGACAGCAGCACAGCCTTGGTGTGGCTCTGCACCTGGGCTAAATGCTGTCACTTCTGTTGGCACGGATATACCGCTGCCACGTCTGGACCCGCGTGGCCAGATCCCTGGTCAGTGCTGTCTGAGCAAGATCATAACTCCACATGCATTATCTCAGTGGAGGAGAGCTGGATCATCTCACCATGTATCCAGAAGCGTGCATTGCATAGGGAGTGCTAGCCTAGCCAGCCTATGACTTATCAGAAGAGTGGAGACAGGAGTAGCTACCTGCTCACACCGACAGATACCAAGCAGAGTTCTGCCCCAAGTGCTCTTTTTTTCCTCACACACCATCTTTAACTCCTGCAGAATATATGACTTGCCAGATGAAATCTGACATGTAGAAAACAACTTCGCAAGAAATGTCGTAAATATTCTGCTGATCGAGAGGGGTGATATTCCTCTGAATGTTCCTTAACTCTTCAGAACAGATATTTTATGAAGTTTCACATTTCAAAAATGGAATTTAATCTGCAAATTCATTTGCCACTTCCATTTCCAAATGAGGGACTATTTGAAAATGTAACTCCTATGTATGTCACCGCAAAAGTGAATTTTTGGAAGAACACATTAATATGTACAAGTCTCACGTAGATCATGCACCAGTTAGTTTAAAAGTATCCTCACTTGATTTTAGAGGATTGATGAATTCTGCTTTCTGAAGGAGCCTTGTCTCATAATAAGAGCCCATTCTGAAGCATATAACCCTTTCTGTGATGATCCAATTATGAAATCTCCAACATCCTTAAATATTAGTTTTATGTTTGAACCAAATTCTCTTTAATTACTTCTGTAGCTGGCTATATTTGTCAATGTCTATTTTGTCTTTTCTACCAAATATTTTCTTGTAACAAGAAGAGAAGGTCACACCTATTTCCTTTACTATTTTTTATTTTGTGACTATCAGAGCATGCTTTCAGGCACAGACCTTACATGTAATGTGATTGAGAAGTACCAGACTCTTACTGTTGGTATCATTTTATCACGCTACATTCTGTTTCTTTTTCTTGTTGAATTTTAATGCATACAAGTGCCTTGGAGTAGATTGGTCATTGAGTTTCATTCAACATAATAAATTTTTAGCTGGTAGTTTAAGCTTAAAATCACAGCTCTTAGATACAGCTTACCTCACGACCTTTAACTCCCTTTCTTCAAATCTGTTCGTGCCACCCATGCACCCTAAGGCACCAGTGTCTGTTGCAACTCTTTAATTGCTGTCACTCCCTTGCCTGTTTCTTCATTCCCTCTTCTACTTTCCCCCTTTTGCACCTCAGAAGGGGTGTGGTGCATTTCTGTGGCAAAACGTCTTCAGAAACAGTGCTTCTTAGCATTTCTAGAATGGGTTGCAAATGTGCAGTGCCAGATTTCATTCCCCTGTAACTCTCACCAATCACCCTTGTCGTGTTTTTAAGCCCAGCTGGAGATTAAGCATCACGAAGCCTCTCACTCAACCTCTCCCTTTTCCCCCCACCCCTGTGGAATGGGGAGGAGAATTAAAGTAAAACTTGCATGTTAAGAACAGTCTAATAATTAAAAATAAAGTAAAATACAGTAGTAATTGATGATGATGATGATGATGATGATGATGATGATGATAATAATAATAATAATAGTAGTAGTAGTAGTAGCAATAATAACAGCAAGTGATGCACAATTCAATTTCTCACCCCTCTCACACCAGACTCCCCTTCCCAAACCTTTGGCCATCCTTCTGTGTAGCCCTCAGTTTATATACTGGGCATGACATGCTATGGTGTGGAATATCCCTTTAATCAGTTCAAGTCACTGTCCCAGCTATGTTCCCTCCCTTGTTTATGTGGGTTTGGGGTTTTTTATGTACCTCCTCACTGGCAAGAGACAAGGAAAAAAAGCGCTTGACTTAAGATAAACATGAAAAGTAAAAAAGCCAAAACATCAATGTGTTATCAGCCCCATTCTCACTCCAAATCCTAAACACAGTGCTGTAACAGCTACTGAGAAGAAATTAACTCCATCCTAGCTGAAAATAGGACAACCCCACAACACCTCAGCTCTTTGTTCTCTACCCCATCACCTCAGCTGCCACAAATGTGAAACTTATCCACGACTGAGGATGCATCCTACAGCAGGATGAAGGAGTCAATTGCAAGGGGAGGCAATTATCTTTTCCCAGAGTGGGAACAGTACAGAAGGAGCTGATCCTACAGGTGTTCAGTGCTTCACATCTGGGGAGCGCCTCTGGCTTTCGGTATATCCCCCACATCACGTGTGTTGTAACCCAGGTAGTACAAGCACGAAGAAAACAGTGGTGGGCAAACTGAGAAACTCACAGCTTTTGCATGCCTGTAAGGAGTGAGACAGTCTGTGCTGCACCAAATCTCTGCAGGTGCTTTCTCTGAGGGGCAGCTAAATTGAACCATTATAGAGCTGCCACGGGCAAAGAACACAAAATTGGGCAGTTAGCACGGCTCAGCTGACACGTGTTAACTTGCTAGGCTGCATGTGTAAGGCCAAATGTTTTCTATGCCTTGCAGTACACTTTTACTACACATCAAAAATTACCATGCATCATCTAAATAATCAGGCTTAACATTAAAAAATAATTAACCCAAAACACTTTTACTACAAATTTTCATTCTGTTTACTTGTCCAGAACAGAACAAAGGAAATCATTCATGGAATATATTTGGGATCATGATCTCTCCTCTGTGGTGAGGAATGGACAAACCAAGGTTTAAGAAATTTATTACAGAATAAGAAAGAGACAGCAGGAATACAGTGTAGTGGCAGCTGCAGCAGCTTAGCACTGTGCCCTGATGGCACCTGCATGAAGTGAGGGGCATAGTCATGCTACAGAAACCTCCATAGCCGAGCAGAAACATCATGATCCCATGAGGTCTCTTCAAGAAAAAAGCACTTTTTGTCACTGTCTACAAATGCAGCATCACTACTTAGCAATCATGTCTCTCCAGGGATGGCACACAGGAAAAAATACTCCTGTCATTTCCCCACCATAGAAATCTTGGGAAACAACCCATTTCAAGTCATTTCAAACCTGAGGCCACTTCAGCAATAGCCCACTGAGATTTACAGTGCCAGATCAATAGGGTATGGAGTACCCAGAAGCACCACTGCTGTGATAGAATGGACCATCACCCAAGTTAAATTACCTTGTTTCTCACAGGTTTGGTCTTGGATGATCATCTTCTTTACCCCTGTTTATCAGAGACTGTTTCAAAGATGCTTCAAGAATGCTATCTGTGGCAGCCCAGTGCCAGCCCTTAGAGGATTTATGAAATAAGGGTCATGGTTTCTGCACCTATTAATAACAAAATGAGCAACAAGAGTAAGACAAAACCTACTGATTCAAAATTATGTTCATTAATCTTTCTGCATTAATCACCCTGCTGCATGCTGCACCTTGTAAAGCTTGTATATCTTTTTGTAACTAGCCTCAGATCACTTTGTAGTAGTCCAGACTGGATAGGAAAGAGGCATAAATGACAATGTAACTGCTTTTTAATCCCTTTATTCCATTTGTTAATTTGCCATCATGCTAAGTACCAGCAAAACAATGTTTTTCAAATGCCACATGAGTGCAACACATCAATCATGACAAGACACAGGACACACAAATATGCTTCAGGATGCAGACTTCACTGTTCTGCTGCTTAGCCTCTGGTTTGGTGGGTTGGTTATTTGTTTGTTTTGTTAATGGGTGTTGACTAAAAGATTTTTTTTTTTTTTTAATCAGGGCATGTTTTGCATTGCTGGGAAAGTCTGGGTGGAGTTTTTGGTCCTCTCTAAACATTTTTCATTTCCAGAATTTCAGAAAAATAAATTATACACACATGCAAAAATAATTAGATGGATTAAAAGAAAAAAGGTTTTTTCCAGTTGTGCACAATCATTTCAGTACAACAACTCAATTAAAATGCTGTATAGAAAGTACATTTTCCAAAATTTCTTTCTCATTAAAGCAGTTTATGGTTTTAATAAGGAGTAGAAAGAACCTGTGAATAATCTTATTATTTGAAGGGATGAAATTTTAATACTAATTTTCCAGAATTTTAATTAATTAGGTAGTTTAAATTTCTTTATTTATTCATTACAGTTTCATACTTTACCTTACAGTTTTGGGTGAGAGGTATTTGAAGCCTTAGGGGAACAAGTTGCAACACAATCCTACTCAAACCACACAGACCAAGTTTCCTGAAGAAATGCATTTCATTGTCTGGTCCCTACTTACATTCATAATTACCACTAGAATAAACAAGAGTTAAATAAAGCTACTGTGGGTTTAAGTCTTTGTCCATTATAAAAAAAGGGGATGAAACTGTCCAGACGTAAATTGTGGCTGTTGGCATTCTTTGCCTTCCTAATCCTTCCTGCTCAGCTCACATGTCTGAAGTTAGCAGGCATTTAATGACTATGAAATGTGCTTTTCCTTCTTGTGCCTCCTTCTACAGAAGAGAGGTTAGATTAGTCTTGTTTTGGATTCATCAGTGCATTTAATAACTGTTAATTTATGCACTGCCTTCTCATATTGGCATGATGGCAGAAGGAAGAGGGTATCCAGAGCCTGAAACACAGATTTCAAGCTGAGAAATTCCAGCTGAGATTCGCAAACAATCTCTCGGGGCAGTGCGAGATCCACTGCAGTGAGATGGGATACTGCAGCGTGCTTGCAGGAGGAGCCAGCTGCCGAGTCCAGGCGGGCTGATCTAGCAGCCGGGTTGACCACATCAGCCTTTGAATGGGCACAAAGGGCAGGATTTCACAACTTCTGTTTATGTTTATACTGTTTGCTAGTAATAATAATACAAAACCTGAAGTGAACCGAAGTACCTGATAACTCAGTGTCTAAGAAAAACGGGGCTGGTGTGGTGGTACTTAATGTTGTTCTGTCCAATCATCAAGCATCTCATAAATATTCAAAATGGGAAGTTCCTTCTAGCTCTGCCCAGCTCTTCTTGCCCACTGCAGGTCTTGCTGCTTTCATTTTTCTTTTAGGCATTATGACCCATTTTCCAGGCTGTGCTTTAGACTCTGCAAAGTTACAATCTGGATAGCTAAAGAGATGCATAGGGAACTTCAGAGGTATTTTGAAAACGTTGAAGATATGGTTTGCAAATTCAAATTAAGGTTGTTGCTGGATGTGTCACATGGCATCTGTACAGAAGAGATGCCTCAACTTAAATTGCAGACAGAAGCCTTGGGGAAGCAATTGTTCTCTTAAGTGATTAAGGACTGAAACATTTTTTTTCAGAAGCCTTGCAGCAACTGCTAAGCTTGCCAAGAACACTAGCCAACAGCTTGTTTTGAGTAGACAGAAGTCATGGCAGGAATTTTCAAGTCTTGCCAAAACCCTCATAACTGCAAGCCTGATAATCAGATATACCCACAGGTGAGAAAGCATTCTCACAGTGCTTTGTAAGAATCTTTTTCTGTTCAATTTGCTCTTGATACACAATAGCTAGATTTTTGCAGTCAGACAGGGTGTTTTCCCAGCTTCTAACTGGTACTCTTAATTTCTGTATGGATACATCTCATGTTCAGATCCTTGGAAGCAGCCTCTTTTGCACAGCATTTGTACAGTTTTGCTTGTGCTGAAAATGCTGCTCAGGAAATTACTGTTTCACTGCCTAGTTCACCAACCTTCAACACCATGTATTATGAATCATAAAATATTAATCTTGAGCCTTTAACAACATAAATAAGAATCTTGTTTAAACAAGAACAAACAATCACCGCACAGTTATGCTACTGTGAATTAATTTCCCATTACTTTGATGGTGTCAGACTTCCAGCCTGGATACTTTCTTCCTAGTTCTTGAACTTTCAAAAATAAAAATCACAGTAACAGAGTATAACAGCATAATTTTGTTTTCATTTTCATGACAGATATGCGGATAGCCAAATGCCTAGATTTCAAGTTTACTTCAGTATCTATTGACTGACACTAAATAATTGCATGCTTCTAACTAATTGCTCTATTTATTTAACTAATAACTTAATTTTAATATTTCTCTAATTTTAAGTATTACCCTAAAATAGCAATTTTTAGCCAGCAAAATACATAATGAAAGGAAATGAATTACATTTAAAAGGCATCAGACTTTTAACACCTCTGCTAAGCATCAGATCCAGAGAAATAATAAATAATGCACTATAGCTCATGTTAATTCTAACATTATTCATTCATGAATGAACAGGAATAGGTTGCGAACTCAATAATGACACTTTTTGAGTATATCCCTGGTAATGTAAAAACTGTGTTGGCATTTTGGGTTGATTTTTTTTTTCCATGAAATGCAGGTATCATAAAACAATGTGCAGGGAACTGATGGGATGGAGGACACCTAAAATAGTGCTATGGGTCTCTTTAGTGAAAGCATGTGGGGGAAAAACCCCTGTATTTTCTACAAAGTTTGAATACCCACAAGCAAATGTGACAGTATCTTTATATTAGGTCACATTCAAACCCAGCACAATTTCAAGCAAGAAATTTGGACATGACGTAAGAGGTTTCCAAGCACTAAATAAAGGGGATGCTGGTGACATAATTTTTAAATGGGTAGGTTGCCTTTCCTTTTGTGTTAACAGAATTGTTATCCACCCTCAGAAGGGTTCATATAGACTGCTATAATTGTAAAATCCCAAGAATTCTAAAATGTTTAGTCACTTGGCTGCATCTTCCACGTAAGCAGCATTTACATGAAACCAAAAGATATATTTACTGAATGGGTTATGCTTTACAGTGAAAAGAAAATATGAGGTTTGAATTTAAAAATATCTTTCCAATTTCTACTGTAATTAGGTTGGTTTAGGTTGGGCTTGGGTTTTTTTTTAACAGTATAGAATTTTTTTATTAAAGTAATGACCACCTTATAAGGTTAGAAGTCCTTAATTTCTCTTCCAGTTATTACAACATAATAATATGAAAAAGAATAGAACCTTCTTTCTTACTAACATATTTCCCTGACCAAACAGCTGTTTTAAAGAGCAGAAAGAAAATGTGTACACATGAACATACAAAACCACCACTCATATCCCGTTATACTATCATTCTATTTTCTTTTACCACTATATTTCTAGGTGCCTACATTTTCAGAACATGTGTTCAACACCTATGCAAAATATAAATAAAAAGGGACTGACTGTAAGAAGGAAAATCATTGTGGTCTAGGCACTTCTATGACTTAACACAATTTCATTTGAAAGACTTAATAAATAGGCCTTCAATTAAGTGACATGCAAAATAGATATTCATTAATTTCCAATGTGAGGTTTGCATACACAATGTCTACATGTTCACAGTTGGAAAGTACATCTTGATCTGTAGCTACTCTAAAGTCTAGTTCAATACAATGTAAATTATCTTACATATCCATGTTCCTGTTGCACAAAAAAAAAAAAAAATAAAAAAGCAAATTTAGCAAAACTAAGGAGATTATTTCTTTGAGCAAAAGTGAATTGTCACTTTCGTTGTAGAAAATGCTATTATTGGAAAATGTCACACTAAGCACAGAGAAGTAAGCCCATTTTATGGTAACTTAGTTTATATTTGAAGTTCATTATAGCAGTTTTCATATATTGTAAGGGGCTCTATTATTTTTAAACTATGTGATTTAATGCCCTAGAAGTTTTAAAGCATCTTATTTAGGTAGAACAGTCAGTCATATTTTATAAGAAATGGTGTTCCAGTTCATGGAGAAGTAGAAATTCAACTTAAGCATATAAAAATCATTTTGGTAGCTGTAATTTAACTTTACAAAAATGAACATATAAAACTTTATTCAGACAAGAAAATTAAATTTTATGTTCTGGTGCAGTAAACCACAGGCTGTCAAATATCTTTTGTTATTCCAAAAGTGCTGTGTTTAATTATTTTTTTTACTCAACTTGAGTGCAGTAAGGCTACATGCTCTGTCTGGAGGAAAGGAGAATGGGGCTTTAGTGTGAAAGATGAGTCTGGTGAATACTTTCATGAAATAATAAAAATAAATATGTCAACTTGTCATTAAAAGAAATAGGTTGTCATTCTTTGTTTATTAGTCCTGCCTGCAACCCAGGGTTACCTACTGTGTATAAATAGGTTTGCTAGATAACTTGGTTTCCTGTTTCTTTCTAAAAACATTTGGAGCGATTTGCTCATTTATAACTCTTGTTAGGTGAAAAGTTTGGGGTTGCATTGTTTCCCTTAAAATCTGTACATTTTATATAATAGAGGAGAGTCTATTTTAATTCTGGCCTATCCTGATACTATCAGTCAGAAAAGTAATAACAGTGCAGGGTAATAGCTGAAGTGTTGGGAGAACTTCATAGCAGAACCAGAAAGAGCCTAATGAGCACATATATAAAAGGAAAAAACACATTAACAAAACCAGAGAAGGGTCGGTGGTCACAAGAGCCACAGAATTGCTGGATACACTGTAGGCTTCTCCTGAAGCCTAATATAAATGTCTCTATTATAGCGTACACCTTACAGTGACACTGGTCCCTTTGTTCCTAAATACAACCTTGTGTAAAGATGGAGCGCTGTAATTAAGGGAAATAACTAAAGTAAATTACTATTTACAGCAAGTTGAAGTAATACAGTGCTTATTTTTTAAAATGTGCCTGGCTCAGGTGACTTTATTTAATCATGCTTTCAAATATTTCTGACACAGACATCTATAGGTTTGATCTGCTTGTAAGAGATGTTTTGAGAGCTCGCTTCCTGCCTTTGCTCATGGCAGACAGGGAAAGTTAATAAATTTAGGACATCCATTGAAATTATCACTTTCTCCTCTACATGGCCAAACAGGCAAGATATCTCATCCAATTTCCAAAGCCAAGACAAAAGGAGGAAAGACTACAAGGCCCCATAATGAAAGCACTGAAAGGTGTTTATTTTTGGGTACTGTCTCCCAACCCTGGGACTCTCTCCCTGATGAGATCTCTGTGTGAAAAGGCACAGTGCAGTTTTCAGGCTGCAGCTGTACCTTCTGGTATGCTAGAAGAAGGTAGATTTTGATGCCTCAGTGACCAGATCTCCTTCCAAGTAGTTTGCTAAATTCCCACTGGCTAGGAACAGCAAAGCTGGAAGTGCACTAGATGGAAACCTGGGGCTGTGATAATTGTATAAAGGCCTGCTGAGATTTTCCTGACTGCTTCCAGTAAAAGAAAAGAGTCCCCTACCAGCAGCAGTAAGTCCCACAAGAAGGAACAGTACAGTATGTTCACTCATAAATGAATAACACTTATTTTATGACATGAAGTTATAGATCCAGGTGCCCTAATGGAAAGAAGGCTTAAGCAAATACATCACTGGGTAAAAAATTTGCCATTTTCCCCTCAGATATGGCTTAACTTACAGCCCTGCTATGTGTCTAAAAGAAAGGGTGTTCTGTAAGCATTTAGAATTGGGGAGATTATTTTTTTTTATTTGATTTTATAACTGATACAAGCAGGATTTTGTGAATTTAATCTTTTCTGTTTCCACAATCTGGAAAAAAAAAAAAGAAATCAGCTTAAAGGGTGCTGTGATTGACCAAAAAAGGTGGGAAATTACATTCCTGTGGCAGGAGATCAGGAGAGGAAAACCTGAGGGATCAGATTCTGATCTCCCCTGCACCTTTCTATCATCATGTAACCATCTCAAGAACAGCTGTAATACTAAATATAAGTGATTAATCCAAATAACTTCCTGATCTTTTATTACAGTTTTCATTTTTAAAGGCTATGCAACATTGTATTACAAAAATGATAAAATCCCTTGACCATTACCTGACTTCGCACACATTTCCACAGCAGTGGAGAATCATCTGAAATCCCAGGAGCACGGAAGTAAAAAGCTACTGGAGGTGACAAGCTGGGCAGACCTAGCTGTGGGGATTCAAGGCACAGCACTGGTTAACCAGGAAATGCCACAAGAATGAATCGTCTCTGTGCTCACAGAGTGCCTGATTTTGAGACTGCTGAGCATTAGACAAAGCAGAACTGCAGCTGTAGGTTGGTCTGCACTCAGAGTGTTGCTCTAAGATGAAGGCTGAAAAAAGTACCATCAAAATGCTTTGTGAGTTCTCAAACAATTGAGCTCACTGTCACACAGGTAGTGGGAAAAACTCTGGAGAAGGGAGAAAATGCACCATTCTGTGCTCTATCAACATAGTCCAAGTATCCCTGTCTCAGGGTAAAGACAAAAACAGAAAGTCACGGTATCTTTTCTAAGGCAAAAACCTGCACCTGCACCAAAGAATCATTTATTCCAGCATCACCTTCCTAACAGTATGTGCCTGAGAAAGGCCATGTGAACAATGTACAGGGTAATAATGTTCTCCCTACTTGTTCTCCTTACAATTTCTGCTACTGGTTTGAAAGATGATGAGCAAAATTAAATATCCAGGGTGAGCCTCACCGTAGGATCTGCAGTTTTGCTTACTCTTGCCTGCAGAAGAACCCTCAGCCTTGCATAGATGGAAGTAAAAAAGGGAGAAAGATGCCCCCCAGACCAGCTGAACTGCAGGGTGATGGTGGAGCAGAGCAGTGGTCACAAGTATAGGGACATTAACCACTGAGAGTTTAAAGCTGTTGAGTAGGAGCAGGTGTCTTTAAAATAGCACATAAACTGGACATTGGCAGTATTATTGGAGTTAAATGAGTGGCTGGAAGAGTTTATCAGTAATCTTGGATGACTGCAGAGCTGCTATCTTGTCCCTGAAAAGCAGTAGGTCAAGTGCAGTGCAGCGGTGCTGGTTAGCCAGAGGCTGGAAAGGGAGAACCAAGCAGCAGGAAGAGCTCTGGGGTAAAAGGTGGGGTTGGCTGCACACAGAATAAATGTGATACTGAAACTTTATCCAGTTCTGCTTGTGCCCCAGACATGAAGCGCTGTATTTTGACCCCTCTTATCTGTGCATCTTGGAGGGAAGGGGCAATTTAAAAATAAAACCATTTTTTTTTTCTAATGCTTTATCTCTCTGTACGCTACTTAGAAGAAATTAGAGCTATTAATCAAAATTTTAGCTAAAAAAAAGATTTTGGCTACCATTTATTTTCAGAACAATATTCCTGGCACAGGGGAAAGCCATCACATATAAGGCCTTCAGGATCCAAGATTGCTAATTACTGGCACAGATCTCCAGTCAGTGTATCTGTTAGCATCCTCCTCTCTGAGTCATTTAAAATATTTTAAAAGAAACACAATGTAATGCTGTAAGCATAGTTAGTTTAGGCATATTTGATTTTGACTATGCTTCCTCTTCCTGACCTATCATTGACCAGGAACCTCTGCTTCCAAATGACTTTACTTTCTATACCTATGCCTTTCTTTTATTTTTCAAAGTCATGAGAACCATGAAAGCAACTTGATTAAAAAAATGTCCTTTTGCTAGTAAAAAAAAAATCAAATTGTTTTCACTTTTTATGAAGAAATTCTTACTACTCAACTACAAAGCCAGTCAGTGAAAGGCTAACTTTAAACTCACGAGATATTGACAAATAAAGTGACATATTCATGTTTGTGTACTAAGATACAGTAGTGGTAATCAGCTTTTCAAATAACTTATTCAGAAGCATTTTCATTCAAAATATTTTTATCTCTCTCTGAAAAATGTGGAATGGTTATAACTAATAAGCCTGCATTTCATACAAATTATTAAGCAATTAGAAAGTGGATGAAAATAATTTTTTTCTCAGAAGAACTCAGCACATTAAAGGAACAGCTTGGAAAACCCTTTTGGATTATTTCTAAAATCATCTTAAATTGTTATATGATAAACAGCATTATCTGGTTTTGATACTTTTTAAGGAAAAGGGGAAAAAAAAATAAAAGCCATTCAGACTGAAAGTATATTTTGATATTCAGTCCTGGAAGCATGTAGTCAGTACTGTAAACCAGGATTTAAGGTGTTCTGATCTAAATGCAACATAAACATTCATATTATATTTTGCTTTTTTTACAAAGGCAGAAGACTGCTGAAGGACAAGAGCTGCAGCAATGAGCCTCTAGGAGAAAACTCAATGGAAAAGGGAGTAGCAAGAATTGACTGATTTCTAGTAAGAAGTCAGCTCCAGCTGGACACCTCTGTGATGAGATTGATGATTTTAAGGGGTCCAAAAGTCAGAGGAATCCAGGGGATGGCAAAGGAGACGTGTAACTGTGCTGATGATGCGACGCAAAGGGAAAGCGGCAGCTATGGGAGGGCTCAGGAGAGGGTAACTATCAGAGACAGGGCAACTGGGTGGAGAGGTGGTGAGAATCAAACAAAAAACCCCTGAGCTCCTGTGGAGGAAGAAAATTAATAAACAGCATTAAAAAATCTCGGGTAGTCAAAAGGCCTGGGAAGTGGCAGTCAGATGTGTAGATACGCGTTCCATCAGGGAGGAGGAGGAGTGCTCCAGCGCTGAGCAGCAGTGGAGAGGAGGAAGGCAGCACGAGGCATTGCAGCCCTGCCTGCCTCTGCCCCGGTCAGCCCCCATGCCAAGAGGGGACCCCAGTGCTGGGTGAGCCAGCAGGAGTGGGCAGAGCAGGCAGCAAAGGCAAAACAGCTCCATGCAGCACCTGGCTGTGGAGTGAAGGGTGCTCCACTTCCAGGGGCGGCGTTTCTGAGGAGAAGCCAAAGAGCACATCAAGGCAATTGGTGTGCAATGATAGCCAGCATTTTGTTCAGGGCCTGAACCTTAGCTGTGGCTGAGCCTGGGAAGAGGAAAATGAAAGCAAGACAAGAACATGAATTATTAATATTCCTATGTTATTGTGCTTAGAAAGCAATAGACAGGGAGCTGGATGGAAGGGATAGGCCTTAAAATGGGGAAGCTGGGGGGTTAGATGCACCTCAAAAAAGTTGAGATGGAGAGGTGGAATTTTATTTTTATTCTTACAGCTCTGAAAAAAAAACAGCAACCACTTATCCTGGTCAGGAGGAAAATGTAGAAGTCAAAAGCTATGGAACTGAAGGCTACAACTTAGATTTAAATTACATCAGAAACACAACAGACACTTTTCTTGTCTGGAGCATTTTGATCTGTGGCAGCCATAACAGCAAAGAGTTTATTCAGACTTCATTAGTCTACTTCCTGGTATTTTGCCATTTGTGATTTTATTTTCCTTGTGTGCATTTAATCATAGCTTAAATGCCAAACTATTTTGCCTGCCTTCCTACCACTTGAGTGTAACCTGTGCTTTTGAACACCGTTCAGAAGCATTTGCAGTTCTGTGTGCCTCTGTATAAACTCATCATCTGCAGCACTGAGATGCTCTTAAGGAATAGCACACTGTTTCAGCCAGCCTGGGACTTGCAGGCCATCAGTGGGAACTGGGCAGCCAGCACAGACAAACAAGGATTCTTGAAAAAGCGAGGCACTTGACACTCCTGCCTGCCTGCCTGCCTGCTGTTTGGCACTCTAAACATGGGCTGTGGAGAGGAAATGTGCCTCTCTGTTTCTCCAGAGGATTTCTGTGGCAGTAGCTTCCTCTGCTCACTGCACAGCAACTTTTCACATAAGTGAAAAGAAAAAAAAAAAAAAGGAATGCAATTTATAATATATGTTTTTCACAATAACTAGTAATACGATCAATAACTGGCAATAGAAATGTTCTGCTAGTGGCAAGGAACATTTTATGGTCTCAGCTCCATCAGCTGACATTACTAAGAAATATACACCATGGTTTCCTTCACAAGACAAACAATATTGCAGCAACAAATTCTTTGTGTTTCTTACAGGCTTGTTGTAATCTTTATTTTATTTCACATTTTATTTCACAGGATATAAACATATGCTTTATCCCATCCTGCAGCACATCTACAAAACTTAACATTTTAATTTATGTTTCTGCTGAATCACTCCAGTCCAAACTTGCTAATGAAGCTTTGGGGGTGCCTTAAGGATGGGATATTTGCTCCCATCTATAAGTAATATTCTGTAAGTCTAAATCCTCGCTGGACATTAGAGTCTGGCATTAGAACCACAAATAATTGCTTTTGCCTTTCACACAGGTAAAATCAGAGATCTGGGGACTCAATCACAAGGGCTGCTGCCAGATATTCCTACAGAAAATGGGTTGGCCTCAGGCAGTCAGTGCCCAGGCAACACAGAATCTTGTAGAGATGAGCCCAGAATTGCTTTAGGAAATAAGGAAGCATGTGATCCCCAGACAACTTGGATAATGGGCTTCCTTTAAAACATTCTGCCTGTGGTCTCCAGGTTAGTTCAAATAAAGTTTATAGAGGCAAAGTTCTGGAAGGTACCTCAGGGGATCATCTGGTCCAGTCCCATTCCCTAAAGAAAATCTACTATGCTTATGTTATTCTTGAGAAATATTGTCTATGCTTTGGCACCTTCATCACTGGAGGTCTTTTCATACAACCAATTTATTCCTCTGTCTTTACCACAAGGAAACAGTTTTAACATGTGCCCTATATATTCCTTTCTGAATTTTAAACCCATTACACCCTGAGTTACCCACCACAAATTTTAAAAGTTGTTTTTTTTTTAAATCAATGTTCCTTTTGTCTTGTCAGAAGCTTTTTGTACATTTGAATCCTGTAACACTTCTGTTCACCCCCAACTCCTAGGTCAGTACATGCTGTGGACTATGCATTTGGTTTTCATCCCTATTGTGAACCTGGCCAAAACACCAAGGACCTCTGTCAGCTTGCAAGCTGGTTTTCTTTTGTGGGAGAGGAGGCACCTAGGTGTTGACAGAAGGCAAGGGAGAAGGATGTGACTTTCCCACAGAACCCACAAGGCCAAGGTCTGCAGCCAGACCCTGGGACAGAGGCAAGACTTTCTGATTCCCGCCATGTCCAAAGGGGACCTGCAAGAACACACTCCAAAGGCACCATGAGACAAAGTGCTCAGGCAGGATCTGTATTTTATGAAATAAATGCTACTTCTAGACACTACTGAGTGAAAATAATGAAGTTCTGGTCTCTCACTCATGAAATAAGTGTTTTCTATATCCAGTTCACTGTGGCAATCACTATGGCTACACAAACAAGCCTGACTCATCCACCTGGTTTAAAAAAAAAAAAATCCAAACCATTAGCTTGTTTTCCTGGACTGGTTTTCTTTCACTCCTACTACCTGAATTCGACTGACATAAGGAGAACAGCAGGGCTTCTAGGCTGGAAAAGGGGCCTGTTCCTTTCAATGCTGCCAGGATGTTGGACTGCCTCCCAACATCCCACAGGCTCTTCCCCTGTTTGATGGGGAAGTGCCAGATATGGTATCTCGTAAAGCACAAGTCTATACATCAATGCCCCTTCTGAAGTCAGGGACTTGATCCTGGGTGTCACAGCCCAGAGCTTCAGTGGACAGGAATCCTTTAGTTAGAACCTGGAATCAAAAAAATATTCATGTCCCTCATCACAGCTGACTTCAATGAAAACTACAAATAGCTTTGTGAATCTTATTTCCCTGTCTGCTTATCTCCTGTCTATTTGGTACTGAGGTCTTTTTAGTATGTTTGTAGAAGGACTACCAAATAGTTGAACAACAGCCACTGCTGACATGAAGAGCGAAGCCCAGATTTGGTATATACGCACAAAATTTTAATTACAAAATGTTTGGTATATACACTGATTATCTGGGGAAAATGTCACCAAGCACATACAAACAGATCAGAGAACCAGCACTTGAGCAACAAGTGATTGTTGATCTTTTAATGCTGTGAGAGGAATATATTAAAATATTTCCCAGGAGGATAAGCATGATGGAAAATGGATGGACTGAAAGGAACTTGGAGGTCTGACATTTTTGCATGATGATTTTGAACCAAAAATATAGGTGAGAATGTACAGATTGAAAAGCCACAATAGGAGACAAATGACAGAAATTTTTGTGGGTGTTTATTGTTAACTATGTTAATGCAACACAATTCTTTTCAATGCCATTTGCAAACCATGTATGACTGATAGAAATTAAATGTGATTACTCTTCTGTTTCTGGAACTTATCTCAATCTTATTTGTTTCATGAATAATAGGTCCAAAAAGGTAAAAAAAAAAAAGGAATTTCTTCAATAAATTCTGTAGTTTCTCTACAAAAAGTGCACCAGCTATTAATAGGTACAGAGGTACAGCTACTTTTTAGATACCAGGGACTTCTGATGAAACATACAGTCCATACACGGAACAAGGCTTTGGAAGTATTCCAGTACATACACAATCATTAATTACATCCTTTATGTTGTTGCTATAAGACAAAGACCAGGACAGCAACAGCAAAAGTATTCTTGGAAACCAGACATCCAAAGAAATGCTGGAAAAAAATCCCATCAGGTTGCCTGTATGTAGACACATAGCATTTCAGCTATAAGCATTTATTCCTGCTAAAAGGAAAATTCCAAATTAATTGTGTAGTATCTAGTTTTATACACAGCCTTTCTGAAACTATATCCCTTTCAGCTTGCTCCAATATGTTAGAAAGTGAAGACCAAAGGGCTGGCTCCTGAGAGTCAATAGAAATTTTTACTTTTCAACAAAGATATTCTCAATAATCTCTCTTTTATAGCTTCTCAAAATATGCTTGTCCTTCTGAATGTTTTTTTGAATCTTACATATTGCTAAACTCAGTAAGAAGCACTTGTATGTGCTGAACATCTTCACAGCTTTCATCAGTTTTGTTTCAAGGGAAGAGCATGATGAAGTGTTGTAACTGTCACTGGAAGAGAAAAATTGAGTAAGAAAATAAATATAAATCAGAAATGCTGATATAGGTTAATATATTAGAGCAAAAGAATATCTGTCTCAGACTTCTCAGCCCTTTGCCTTTACTTAAAATGCAATAGAGAAAGTGTATCACCAGAGACAAAATACTGGCCTCCCTTTTAGGCATGGAAATTATTTCAGATGAAATAAGTAAAACAACCACAAAAAAAATAATCTTACTTGCCCTCTGTAATCAAAGAAAAACTCTATCTCACTAGCAGTGGAACACTCTTTTCTCAGTATGTTCTCAAAAACAGTTGATTCTTTCATTTTCTTTCTTTTTTTCTAGAGGTTAGTTTGAAATTAATTAGCATTGAGGTTCAGAAATATCTAAGGGTTTAATTTCTCTGTGCACCTCTTTGCAAGGTCAGTTTTGTCTATCCCAAAACTCAAAGGGACACATGCTTTCTCCTTCTAGGAAATTACACTTAATAAATTTTGTGCTCTTTTATTTTGATTCTGTAAGTATCAAAATAAAATAATAATTTAAAATAATCATCTAGATCCATATATCTCTAAATAAATGAATCACAGAACTTATACTTGCCAGTCCAATACTGCAGAAAACTAGAAGCCTTAGTTGCAAAAAGGACTTGCACTGGATGCTGCTGATACAGAAGGAGTCCCATCAACGTATTGTTCTACAAAATTATGACTTAATTGTTGGAGAAGAACCCAAAATGTTACTCACAAGCCCCACCAGCACTGAACACACACAGCCTCAGGAAATATAAAGTTGATCTTAAGACCAGCAGTAGCAGCAAAGTCTGATATTCTCCATTGCATGTTATTTACTTGTCAGCATTCTTGAATGCTGAAAATAAATACCACCAGCATCAGGTATTACCCAAAGAACTATAATTGGCAACTGATGCCTCTCATCAGAATTTATATTTTGTCCCTATGTTCATGAAGAATTGCAATGTCCTAGCAAAGACAACAGATGTGTCTCCTTCATGTCAGAGGTAAACTTCATGATGCACTTGAAAACATGTTCCAGGCATCTCCACATGTGATCTGCCAGATCTCCCTAACTTACTGATTAGAAATTCATCAAATCTTCCCACCAATCCCTAACCTTATTCCATTGTGGCTTTCAGCACAGAGATGTCACCACTACATAAATCCATAGATTTTGAGGCCACAACTCATCTCTGAACTACTCTGGTATCTTGTGAATGAGAATGTCTGTCACAGATCACATTTGAAACCAGTGGCTCCCTTTGGAGAAAAAAAAAATCAAGATTAAGCGTTGGACAAGTGGCCCAGTCTCTACATAAGACCATTGTCCTCATGATTATTTACCATTCAGTTAACCTTTCAGCAGTGATCTCACGTGAGCTCTACAAACAGAGATGTGTTACACCATGCTGAGCCCGGGGTCTGCAGAACACCATGAGAAACACCTACACTCCAAAACAGCTTTCCATTGACAGCTTCTCTTCTCAGCCAGACAGATCTTAATCTACTGAACATGTGTTTTATTGACATTGTATCGTGATAGGAGTTTTTAAAATTAGAACAGCATGCTGTACAAAGTCAAATGCCTTTTAAATGCTTTGGTGCATCACGCCTATTTGTTTATCCACCATATTTATCATCATCAAAGAGCAGAAGCAAGTTTGATTAACAAAGATCAATTTTTCATGAAACCATTCCAGCCAGTATTAATTTTATCCTGCACTTTTTGTTTATTTATGAATAAATAAATAAAAACACCACAGGGCGTTCTCATAATTTGCCACACCATGAAACCACCCCTACCATTTCCCAGCCCTTGTCACATGTCCTCTCATCATCTCAGAGAAACAAGAGGGACACTCTTTTTCCTGGAACTTTTCCTAGTTTTCCAAAATTTTTTAAAAGCAAACATTGCTGAGGGCACATAATTTCTCTTCTCACTTTGTCAGGTCACTTGCATGTCGGTTTGGAAAATCAGAGAGAGGTGTGATTTAGTTTTTGGTTTCTTATATTTTGAAGGCAACATTAGACTTCATTAATTTCAAATCACAATATATATCACAAAACACCATCATTTCTACTGTAGTCTATCTAAGAAACTAAGCTGGTTTTAAGAGCAAAACTTATTTGCTTTAGCAAATCATGGGGAATAATTGAAAACAAAAGTATGGACTGTTTCTGTATGTAAGGTCATCTGCCACAGAATCTGCTGAGGGGGAAAAATGTCCACCATCCCAGTAAAACAAAGGAACTGGGCAAAACAGGTCACTATTGGATTTCTTCTCACACTCTGGGAAGAGGAAGCAGTGCAACAAGGATAAATCTGTCTCTATCACAAACTAAGAATTTTTTTTAAACAGTAGGGGAAAATATAACCAAACAAGGTTTATTTGCTTACAGATTATTTCTCTTTCCTGCATTTTACATGAGATTTACATAATTTCTGACCTTCAAAATCTCTGGTCACATAAGTTTAATATTAATATTGGGGCAGACCAGCTAAAATAATGAAGCTTTTTGCAAGAGAAATAGTGAAATATGTGCACAATTGGACCAGTATTGTTAGTGATTGATTTTTATCTTCACTCACAAAACAAGAAAGAAAGATAATATTATGTTTATAAGTTAAATATGTAATTTTCAGAGGAGTTTCTAAATTCTAAAATTATTATCTATGCTGCTGCTCAACCTTTAATGACCCGAATCTCTTTTTTTTACTCAGGTTTGGCAATTTTCTGTATGAAAAAGACTTTCAACATGGAAAACAAAGATTATCTGAAAACATTGAAATGACTCCTTTTATTTTTAAAGAAATCAAATTTTGTGAATAAAATTATCTCAAAATCTCTGGTACCCTTATTTCCTTTGGAAGGACTCTATTTTGGAAAATGTTGGCTATTGTTTACAGAAGACTCAATTCACTATAGCAACAATTAGCGTCAGAGCATTGAAATCCAGCTATGATATACTTTCCATATGAGCAATAAATTTCTACTAATCAGCCATTATAGTAGCTGATATTCTCCACTGTAAATTCTCACAATACATCCCAGTTTGGTTTTTGTGTCCTTAAACTGAATTCATTCCCAGCCTTTTACTTAACAGAAAAGAACTCTCAGAGACTATATTTGGCAAGAAACAGTACAACAAACCCCTGACTGATTCATTAAGGTTTCAAGTGAAATCTTTTCAAGAGGAAGCATGACTTTCATAAAGATCTGTCATTCAGTAGATGCAATTTTTAACCTCAAGTCAGTTTCAGAATATGAAAGCTCAATATGCAAAATGAGCTCACAACCATTTTCAGTTTCACCAGTTTTAGAGAAAATATATTATTAACGTGAAAAACATTAGCACCAGTGCATATTTTCAAAAGCTAGAACAATTACCAGATTTCATTTTGCAATACCTTTTCCAATAAAGTATATCATTCAAATGTATTTTTAAAAAGAAATAAGGACCAATTAAAAAGCCTTCTTTTGTCCCCGTGAACAAAAAAATTCCAAATACCATTTGTAATCAGGACTTGTAGTCCTAAGAATGTCTTTATTAATGAGCAGACAGACCTGCCATGTATGAAATGCTGAAAGTCCAAATCCAGAGATGCACACCTTCTGACAAAGAACTACTGCACTTCCTTTGCTATTGTCTTTGAGCTTGCAAAATCATCCAGTTTCAAGAATTTCCTATAAATATAATAAGTGCTGTTATTGTCAGGAAAATTACATATGTTCTGTTATTAAATTTTAAATTGTGGATGTCTTGAAAGCAAATAAAGATCTTTCCTCTTTCTCTGAGAAAAGAATTTTTAAAAAAAAAGACTAGAAAAAAATTTTAAACCTTATTTAGCTTCCTTGGATTTAATTTTTTCTGATTTCATGGGCGGGGGGGGGAGGGAGGGGAGAATCCCACTAGCAGTGGTAATTGCATAAATGCTATAGAAAAAAAAAAAGGAATGAATGAATAAAATAATTCAAGCAGTGACGTTTACTACCTGGACCAGATTAGTTTGCTGCAAATCTAATTTGCATGAGATACCATTAAATATAGGGGAAAATGTAGCTTATGCCCAGAACAGCTTATAGCTCAAATACAAGTAAAACTGTGTGAATAAATGGAAATAAGGAAATTATAATTTATGGGCTTTATATTTAAAAAAGAAGTAATTTTGAAGATGTTACTTTTCATCTTCATTTAATTTTCTTTCTTGGATTACTTCTAAAGTGTGGAGGTTTACCTCTTCCAGCATGATGATCTAAGCACCTTGTGGGCACATATTTTGATCTATTGTAAAGTTCTGTGCACTTTACTAGAAATTAAAGTGTTATTACAAATAATCTCAGTAGCAGTGAAATCTCAACACCTCTAAGAGATCAACCAAGGTGTACTTCTGATGCACTTATAAGATTACTTATTCATCATGCTTCTATTGAATACAATAAAAAATAAGGTGCATTATGTTAGAAAGCATTTTATTGTCTTCTTCTGTATCTCCTTTTATGCCTAAACTAGTAAATGGACTTCTTTCTAATGACATTGCCATGTTATTATCAAAGTGCATATTGTACTGCCCAAGATGAAAGCAGCATGTTTGGAAATCCAATTACAAATTCTTTCAATCAAAAATACTGTGAATGCATTTGAATATTTTTTGACCTAAAAGAATTAAGACTACAGGTATACTATGTATTTAACATGTCGCTATTTTTTTCAACTTTCCATTTATTTCTAGGTTCCCCTGAAAACACAGTTAAGTCAAATTCAAGTAACTCTGGCAGTTCTGAACATAACATTACTTTTCCACAATAGAAAAAACTACATACTTTTTGCATATGGTGCCTATGAATAAAACACTCGAGACACTAACTGTTCAATCCAGAAATTGAAATTTATCTGCTGTTGTCAGGGTTCCTGGGTCTGTATTGCACAATAGGAAAAGGAATGAAAAAAGGCAGGCATGAAGGTAGCTTACTCTTCTTCAATGCAAAATTAAATCTGAAGTGAATTTGAGGAAGTAAAGGTGTAAAAGTAACCCTTTCAACAGCTAAAGTTTCAGGTTCAAGTGATGGCCATATCACTGTGTTCAGTCGTAGAGAAAAACTACAACCTTCCACCTGCCAGTCCTGCCAAAATCAAACAGGATGGACAGACAGGCCATGCTCTTCTCCTCAGCAGTAATAATGCTGCTGCAAGCCAGATCAGACTCTCGGTTGCATTCCTTCAGCCCTCCAAAATGCTTTCTATTAGATTCTTGGTAACACCTTTGAGTCATTTTGTGCTATCACATAAAAAAGAAAGAAAACTCTTGCCTTGGTCATGAAGATGGTAGCAGCAGCAGACTGTCCTTTCACTTTTCTATTCCTACTCAAACTGGGCATAAAATAAGGCATTTTAAGTCAGGATTCACATGACCCACTTTACAAGGAGCCCTTAGAGGTGCACATTTCTCTCCTCCAAAAGAAGCCAGAGATGAGGAGTGCAAATTTTTGCAAGAATACTATCCCATTTGCCTCTGGTGATATTCAAGAAGGATGATTCCGACTGAAGGAGTCTTAATGGTTTATAAGAAACAGACAAATCATAAAAAGCTAACACCCAAAGTTATAAAGATCATTAGCTACAGCATGGAGCAGGCAGGAGGAAGAAGGAGGTAAATAAATGCTGTTTTGCAGACATTGAGACTTTCAGAGATGGTCCAGAAATTCTTCATCAAACAGACTCCTCAGAAAAATTACTGATTGTTATTAGATGGTTTCTTCAGCCCAAGTCCCATCATGGGCCTGGCACACAAAGAAGGTGTGAGAGAAGCCATGACAGATAGAAATACATGCCGCTCTTTGAAAATATTTGATTTCTGGGGAAAATGAGGGAACTGGACCACCGGCTCCTCAATTATCTGAAACTACATAAAGTTCAACCAGGATACTGCCTAGAAAGATGGATCCACATTTTGCTATCCAAAATAATTAAAAAAAAAAAAAACAACAAAAAAACACACCAGCAACAACAACAGAAAATCAACCTCTTTTAAGAATAAGGCACAGTTGCTTACATTTAGGATAGGTTTCCAGGCTGCAAATCCTTCATGAAACATCTGCCAGTTCTTCTGGTGTCACCATGCAGATCGCAAAGCCAAGAGAAAACCCTCAGACCTCTGTGTTTTGTGCCCTCAGCACTGGCCTCCTGAGACATTTCACTTTTGCTTCAGCAGAACTGTTTTCAACTGCTCCCACTAAGATTTTTATCTAAGGCAGGTCTACACTTTGCCTGATCTGAAAGGAAGACAATGGAGTAGCCAGGCTATAAGAGCTCTCTGATTCCTCCAGCTGTGGTTTACCTCAACTTCCTCAACTGCTCCACAGCTAACAGCTTACCTAGTTTGTTATAATCCTTCCTGATAGTAGCTAATAATTGTCTGCTACAGATGTTATCATCTCACTGCTCACTAGCATAAATTAATTTGTTAAAACAACACTGACCGTCACATTAAACCTGAGGGCACCTCCCTGTTTACCATATTCTGTCAGAGAAACATGCTATTTTTACAGCCAGTTTAACTGATTTCCAAGCCAAGCAATATAGTTCCCATAGCAGAACTAGTTTGTTTCTTTAGCAGTTCATAAGGGGCTTTTCAAAATCCAGAGAAAAAAACAACTCTACCTATGAAATCTACACATCAGAATTCGAAAATTCCTTTTAAAATAAAAATATAGATATATTTAAAAAAACATGCAGTGTAAATAGATTCTTGCTTTCTCCAAAAGCAGTATCATAAATTTTTCTTTCTCTTTAGCCACTACTAGTAGGTGCAAAGGAATTTGTAACTCAACAGAACCAATGTTTGATTAACATAAAATGAGCTATTGTGTTACACACATCTCTAAGATTTTTCTTTCAATGTCTGCTTCCTTATGGATATAAAAGCCAGCTACATGGCTGACAGAAAATAGTGTTTGGATGAACCACTTGTCTCCTGAAATTCTTTACCCACTGCAATGTTTTCTTAAAAATCACCACACCTGGCAGTGGGGCTTGGTCTGTTCTTTAAGAAAAAGGATGAAAGACATGGCTGTAACACAGTGTCAGAGTCCCCTTATGGAACAGACATAGCACCAATATGTTCTGCAATTTTTCCAGTACGAGTCACCATATCTCAGAATATAAAAGTGCAAAATGAGAATTGACAAACATAATTAGACATTCAGAAACAATCTCATGTTGTTCTTGAACAGGCTCATTAAGACCTTCAGAAAAATCTAAGCTCTGCTGAGGGCAGTGGTGTCAGTGAGTGACAAAAACTTAATTCCAGCACCTTTTGTGAATTATGTTTTTAAAGTATTTAATAAACACAGCATTTCTTATGTGCTGTGTGGCTGTAATGCCATTCTGACATTAGCTGTATTTGGGAGATATTAGGATTAAACATTTCTACTATTTTTCAGTTCTGAGCAACAGAACCAGTAAAGCATCATTGGCTCCACTAGAGAGAGCTCTTGTGCTAACATAATTATATTAATAAACATAATTACTTATTTGAAATCAGTGAAATTATCCATGGAGGAGGACGTGTTGCCACACACACACACAAGAAGAGTGTGGCCAGTGTTCCTCTGACTTAACAAATACATGCTGCAATATGTTCCCCTTGTGCTCACCTTTGGGAAGTGTTCCTGTATAGATTTTTTTTCATTTGCATGAAAACCTTTTAACATTACTCTGGCTACTCCAGCTATGGAAAAAGAAAAAAATCCCAAAACACAAACTCTAACCCAGTACCAAATTATGTCCCTCTAACAGGAGTTTGCAGCTTTCTTGACTTGGAGGCCAGTGCTCAGCGAAAATTCGGGTATTTCCGAGTTGTTAGAGTGACTGTAATCCTATTGAAATTCCATTGAGAATAAGCATAGAATGGGGCATAATTGGGTACAATATGCTGAGGTGGGTCCTACAAAGCCCTCAGTACACTTGTGGTATAGAGGACTGAGATCCCCACATTGGGCTATTTCAAGGAAAAAAACACACCAAATGTTATCACTGAAGGAGTAGGAAGAGATTAGGAAAGTTTTGACCTAATCCCAGTGGGGTTTAGATTTTAGCTATAATCACTCATCTGTCCTAATCCTACAAAGTGGCTTAATATAGAAGGATGGAAGAACCACTGGAGCATGCACAAAAGCTACAGAGAAGACTATTGATTGAAGGAACTAAGCTTCCTTTTCTACTCTGTTTCCCACTGCAATTGCTGTATCTAGTTTTATGCTTTCAAATCTTAATTTCTTTGTTGAAAATGCGCAGAATTGTTTTGCTATTTTTAATGGATCTTTTTGGAACAATAAAAACTGAATTGTATTGTTACTTACCTGAAATATCCTGACTTCAGCAATAGTTGGTAGAGTACTAGATCTAAGATTGAACATACATCATCTAAAAGGCAAAAAATTTTGAATAGTTTCTTACTATACAGTACACCAAAAGTCCATCTGAGTCTCTCCAAGAAATCTGTAACTTTTTGATCAATAAGAGAGCACTGTTCTATCAAAGGAAGCGTTAAATTACCAGTGCACTTTATTCCCCCCAACCCCCACCTTCATCAGTGCTTCCCCTGTTCTCACTTGCCGAATATCTTGGAGTTGAAAGGCTCCTTAACCCCTGGCATCCCACTTGTTCTGTTATTTGTTCAACTCCTACTTACAGCAATGCAGACTTTGGGGAGTCATCATATCACAAACCTGTCCTCAAACTTAAATACACAAGTGCTTTGGGTATCCTATTGCCAATCGAATCTACTGTGCTCCCCTAATAGGTACAATCACTGTAAAACAAGCTTTCTTACTATTTTTTTTAAAGGCATCATTAGAGATTTTTTTAGTTCATTGGCACAAAATAAAAATTTATTTGGCTGACTGCTTGTGCTCATGTCTCCTCTTCTAAGAAGCATTAGCATCACAAATAATATCAGTCCAGTACCATATGCATCATATATATCAATCCAGTACCTTTAAATTTATAATTTGCAATCTAGTATTTAAAAACAGAGCTTTATTCCTGGCTCCATGTATGAATGTAAGAGAATGTGACATTAAATTACTTACATAAAATTATTCAGTAATTCAATAATTACTTTTAGATTGCTCTGCAAGGAATTTACCACAAGTATCCACTGATATTCAACATTTATTTATATTCCTGGAATATATATCACAGTGTCTTTCATTCAGATTAATCTGACAAGTTCTACTAACTTGGAGATCAGAAAAGAAAAACTGAAGTCCTTTTCTTTATGTTCCTACTGTGCACTAAGCTGCATAATCTTGTTGTCATGTGAAATTAGCAGTAAAGATCCCTGTGCAAAGCAAACACTGACATGTACTGTACATGTGCTGAAATAAGACAGCTACCTAATTACAGAAAAAACAGGTCATATATCCCCGGCTGCTATACATAGCTAAGATGTTCAGGTAATTCCTCCTTCACAAGGTTGCTTTGTTGACAGCTGTTACACAACCAGAATTTGTTACTTTCTTATTTAATGTAAGAGTTTTTCTCTTTAATGTCTTTAAGTGTTAAACAAGTTACATAAGATAGTAATATTAAATGCAACTTAAAGTAGAGCTTCAGACAGAGGGTTACCCACCTGAGAGCCAAACATGACAAAATGCCAGCATATTATTCAACAACTAGGTTAGTCCTTCATTTTCTAGTCTTAAACCATTCCATGAAACTGCATGATAAAGTATTTCAACCTACATAATGATTCAGTACTTGGAAATACACTGACAAAGAGGGCAAACCAATAAAAAAATACATTCAAAGGCAAGTACCATTTTCTTTATACACCCAAAATAGGGATTTCCCTTGTCTCCTGAGTGTTTAATTCCTCTTTGCTACCTCAAATTTCAACACAAGAATCAAATGCTGGTACAGAGCGAGCAGTCAGTGCACTTCCAAAGCTAATGCAGAGCTGCTAACGTTGTTCCAAAACCACTGAAGAAAAATGCTGATACCACATTTGATAAAAGTGACAGTACTCGACCTCTTCAAGAACTTTGTAACACTGTCATCCTTTATTGAAGATAAAAGCAGGAGCAAAGCACAATACAGAATATTAACATGTCAATTCTTTCAGCTTCAGACAATAAAACATTTTGTTTTAAGGCTTGAGCTTTTTGGTTTGTTTTTACATTGTGAATTACAGTTTATCTTGGTTCTGTCATCTTTTTGAAGGGTGGCTTTATGACCAGCCACTAAGGCTGAGCTGTTAAGATCTGCTTTTTCCGATAATGTGTTGTTATGGAATGGTTGTTCATGAGTTAGTCAAATAGATTTAGTCCTCAGAGAAAATAGTTAATTGACTTCACTGCATTTCAAGTAGATGGTAAAATATATCAAGTCATATTTCACAAAAATTTACTTGAAAATAAGCAAATGGTTTTACTGTTGTTTTTCCTCCCCATCTGTCCTCTAAATTTTAGCAAAACTTTATTTTGCCACAGAAGCTAGTGACAGTGAAAAGTCATTTGACCTAAACATTGCAGGTACTAAATTCTGAGATACACCCTTGTATTTTGATTCTAAAAATATCAGGATATTTTTAAAGTAAAAATCATGTGCTATTGATTTATAATGTGAGCTAGATAAAAAAAGGGAAAAGCTATTGGAAAGATTTTCTGAAGCACTTCTGTATTTAAATGTTCATCAAACTGTTAAAAATAAATCTTCATTTCTTTTGAGTGTGAGTAGTCTGAGCACACCATGTCATCTCTAATGGAAAAGTCAGGTCATTTACTCAGGTATGATGCACTTACTACTGAAAAAAACATGATGATTTGTCTCTTTTTATTACATATTATTCAGATAATGCTAAATAATTAAGGTATTTAGAATTATGGAACTTGTGATATTACCAAAATAAACAGAGATGGTAATGGGATTTGGAATACTTTTGCTTGGTTTTCTTACTACCCCAAAAGATTTCACAGTAGTTGGAAAGATGCAAATAATTTTCAAAACTGTAAAAATCTCATTCGGTTAAACACTGAAATGTTACCATGTTATTCTAAGATCACTGTAAGAGAAAAGACAACACATTTTAATTACACATCAGAATTAATTTCCACATCCTTTATTAGCTGCGGTTACTTTATAATCTGTAGATGACTTTATGATTTAACTACAGAAATTACCTTGTCATAGAAAGATTAAGTGAAAAACACAGCTAAGGCAGGGTTCAGCTCTGGACTCTGAGGCATCACTTTAGGTGTTCACAGTAGGTGTCTGCACAAAAGCCGGGCGTGGGGGAGGCTCAGCTTCCCCTAAATTGAAGGAGATTTTGCCAACACTGTTGCTAGCACACGGAGCCCCAGAGCAGGTTCCAGCTACCGAAACCTGCCCAGTCCAGAGGGGCACAAATCTTCCTCCAACCTGTGCTAGATCTGACAGATCTTTTGGATGGCAACTTAAATGACAGTGGATGCCCGCATATAGTCAAATGAACAAGTCCCAGAGCCCCCTTGACTCTGACAAGACTTAGACTCCCCCTCCCATGTGAGCATCTCCACTATCAATACTTCTGCCAGTTGTCTGAATCTGGAGCTGAACCCCACCCACAGCCTCACCCAGTGCATGTACCACAGCTTTTCTTAGAAGGAATCCTCTCCTAACTTAAACTTTTAATTAATAAACTGCTTCACAAACTAAACTCTTCATATACCTGATTTATTTTCTCACTTTCATTATATTACTTATAATTGTATCTTCTTAAACCACGTGGATTTCCTGAAGTTGAAAAACCTTCAGCCACTATATTCTATCAGAATACAGCTCTCTGTTTCCTAGCACCTTTCCTCTGCAGTCACCTCTTGACAAAGCTGTGTATGCCTCACTTTTATACTCTGTCCAGATAAACCAATTTTGTCTCCCATTGTTTCCATCTGGGTTATTTTTGCTGTTCCCTAAGTTTTTCTCCCAGGGTCTTTTTAGTAATATGACATTCAGAACTGAAAGAATATCAGCTGCCACCAACAAAGCTGTGTAAAGTGTTGTTTGTACCTGGGAACTCTTCCAGGGCAGAAAACAAAATGCAGGCATTAGAACTGACAAAAGTTACTGATAGTAACTGATGTGCCAACTGTATTACAACCATCTGAATCTTTGCCTTTGTAAATGGGTGGGGTGTATCGGAAAGTAATTTTCATTCCTAAAAAAAACAAGAATGGATTACCTGAAAAGTGACTTCTATCTACTTTCCTCAGCAAATCCATTAATTAATCTTTAATCTGTTCCGAGGTAATTTTCCCAGTTTTACTCAGTTTTATTTACTCTCATAAACTGAAATTATCTGTCATGGCAAAAAGGGAGTCTTCAATCACTGTCCCACAATCTACTAAAGCGTCCAAGGTAGAATTTTAAAAGCTTGTAAATAATTTAGAAACTGAGCCAAAAATGCAGAAATTAATATGACGCTACCACAATTTCAACACAGGGATGTGCAAACAGATGCTTTGTGGATTTTTAGAAATTGCCTAATCTCTGATGCTTTCTATAGGAATTCCTAAGATTCAAGCTTTTAAAAACCACAGCAAGTATGAATAATCCCATGAGGTAATTTAGAGCACCACCTTCTGCATCAAAAGCCTGCTACTTCAAAAATAGAGATTTTCTGCTATTTGAATGTGTAAAAGAAGATACTTTGACTAGACTCCTTTTTTTAAGCTATATTTTCCTAAGATGTAACCATCTTACCTCTAAAATAACTATTACTCTTATTACTATTACTATTAATCCAGAGCTAAACCTGGCATTTCTAAATCAGAATATTGCTGTGAAATCCATCTGAAGCCACATCTTTAAATTTATTCTCAGAATTAAAAAGCACTTATTGGAGCTTTGTTATTAAATGCTCTCTCTGCTCTTGTCAATGGGTTACAAGATTTACTTCTATGTGAAATTTAAGACACTGTTTTTCACCTGTGTGCTGAATTGTCTTTCCTATCTGAGACACCGTTTTTCCAAGACACATTCCTGCATTTGAGACCTGCAGATACATTTCATTTCAAACAGAAGAGGTACAATCAGCATTTTCTCTTTAAAGACATCTTCATTTTGGCATTGGTATTCCCCTTTGGCACAGAATAACCAGAGACTGTGACTTCTTTCTATTTAAGGCAAGCCTAGAGTAAGGAATTACCTCTAGATTTTATTTATCAATAATTTCTAATTTCAAAAATACCAGATAATGGTTATTTTTACAGGCAATAACCCAGGAAACAGGCTAACACTCTGGCTTTGTGATTTTCTCTGTACTGTGTTCCCCACATAAACAATAGAGCTAGTATTGGAACTCTTTTAAAAATGCAGGGAAATAATTAATTAATGTGTCTATTAATTATTTGGGAAAAGGTGAAGTCCAAGGTGGCATATTCACAGATGTCAAAATAATTTAGGTTACTGAAAACCAGGAAGAACTGTGTGGAATTCCAGAGGCACTTTAAAAGATAGACAACTGTGCTGCCTGACTGCAGTTAAAGCTCTGTGTTAACAAAGGCATGTTAATGTACAGTGGGAGGTAAAACATTCAATATGATTTGAGCTGACGATACACCTTCATGAGCTCTAAGTGAATCGTAATCATTTGGGAGTGGAGCACAGGAGACATTGAGTCATTGTTGGCATCTCCTTTAATATAATTATTAACCATTTGGGGGACTACATTTTAAAATGTATTTAAAAATTAGATTAAAATAATTCCTGAAAAATTACACAATGCCATCAATTAGATTAGTTGGGCTTGCATTTACTGCTCATAAATAATTTTATTCCCTTTCTCATCTCTGTAATTTATTCACCTTTTTAACGTCTGTTTTAAAATTTCATTGGAAGATCTTCCAAGCAAGAGCTCCTCCGTGTTTGCACTGTGCACAGCCCAAAGGAACTTTACACAGCCTGGAATCCTGGGGACACCAACACACCACAAATTAATGCATACTACTGAGAACCAGTAGTTTGCTTAAGTTTTGAATGTTGTGCTTAAGTCTCACTGCTTTATTTGCAACAAATAATAAATAGGAACTTGAAGGTGTTCAGAGAATGTAAATGCTACTATAATACTAGATTTTCATGAAGTGAGGGTTACTAAGCATCAGGATTCTTTCCTTTGGAGAGGAAATATGTAAGAGACCAATAAAATAATACATGCAAAGCAAGAGCAACTTGTGAACTCTTATTCATCTCCTCATTGCAAAAAAAAAAAAAAACAACAACCAATAAAACTGAAGGAACATTATTGACCTAGAAAAGGAATTTCATCCTTCCCTCGTGTGAAGGGAAGCAGAACTTACTGTTATAGGTACAGTTGAACCCAACAGATCAAAATTGAAGAGGATGGAAGAGGGGCATTCAGTTGCCTGAAGATGGCACAAAGAGACATTTAATGTGATCCAACAGTATCCTAAGAGTGGCAAATATGACAGAAAACCTGCAGGAGACATGTACTGCGCTGAAAGCAGATGAAGACCAGCAGGGACACTAAGGACATCTCCACAGAGTAAAAATTCCTTAAGGATAGAAAACATTATTCAGTGTATCTGACTAAATTTAGAATAGACAATTACCTTCAAAGAAGGTTATTCTTTCAGCTTCATTGATAGCTAGTGGCCAGTGCCATGAAAAATTTGTTCATGCAGTAAGTAACACAGTACTCTTGTATATGATTTCTTGGGTTTTCCCCAAGACCCTGATATAGGTTGCCCTAAATTAATCTAGATTTTCTGCTTATCACACCTCATAATATAATTCTGCCCAATTTGTTTTCAAAGAAGTGGAAAGTTATTTTTCCAAAAGGGAACTGAATGTAATGTTGCCATCAAGGATCTGAGTGCAGACCTTTTTTCAAAACCTATTCTGTCTCATAACATTTTTCATTTTTATTTTGCAAGCATAATTTTGGATATGGTTTGGTGTCCTTCATTACACATAGAGACAGCTCTTTCTCGAAAAACGGTATCTCAAATTCTTAGTCCCCAGCCTTCTTGTGAGTTGAATATCAGGAGTAAGAGTTTTTCCTTACAAGCTCTACATGGTCAGAAGCCTGATCAGAATTTATTGTGATTATTGAGTCACTCATAACAGCAAGGAAGAGAAAAAGAACATGCCTGTAAATACAGCCTCCTCAATGGGTGCATAAGCAGCCAGGAAAATAAGAGGTAATTTTATGCCTGAGAATTTTCCCCCTCAATTTGCCACTCAGTCATATTAGTAATGAGCAGTATCTTCTACATTCAAGCTATACTTGTGCATTTAAATTCTATTTTATTTTTGCACACAAAGCCTACATTTAACCCAACGGTGCCAGTGGCTTCAAAGGAGATGGAAAATCCTTTCAGAAACACATTTAGGGAAAATCACTGGACACCACTGCAACAGAAGGAGGAATGGCTTTTTCTGTCTTTTGGGAAGTGTGGCAGCTTTGAGACTTTGATTTAACATGACCTCAATCTAGCCTGTGTTGTCTTAATGGGAAATATATTACCATCCTGATTTGTCCTGATACAGTAATCTCCATTCTTTTGTTACTAGATCCTGAGTGTACTTTCCCAGTGAATGCCAGCAGGCAAGAATCACAGCATGAAATCAGCATGTGGCAAGTTCAAAACAAGCAAAAGATAATACTTCAATCAGTGAGCACACAAGTGTTGGAACTCCTGGCCACAGGATTGCTGAAATTCAGAGCAAGTCAAAAAGGAATCGGGAATTAATGCAAAGAAAAAAAAAAAATCAGAGCCCACTAAACACAGAGGTGTTACCTTTATCAAAGATCCTGATCTGAGGATGGTTGTAGCCTGAGAGAATATCACTATATTTCTTCTCTGGTGCTGTATTTTAGCACAGGCATCCTCTGTGAACCTCTTTGAAACAAACCTTTGATCTCAACTTATGGCCTTTATATTTATTTGTAAAACACTTAATTTTCAAAGCTGCTCAGGATTTTAAAAGTGAGCACAAGTTTCAGGCAAAATAATTTAATGCGTACTTTCCAAATAAATGTATTTCATGAAAATATTTTACCAGATGTGATCGCTATTCCCTTTGTTTCCCTTATGTGATCAACATTTGCTCTTTTTTCTTTCTCTCTCTGTAACCTTTTCTACTTTCATTTGTAATTGATCTTTTCCTGAAAGTACTTATTACTCACATAGTAAATCTTTCATTGTTTGTACAAGCTCTGTGTGCAGGCAGGCCTTGAACTCTGAAGTCCTGTAGGCATCTCAATTTGCATAGCAAATGATTGATGATGACAAAATGTGATGTCATATTGGTTTTTTTCCCAACTGCGTTCATGCAAAAGCTTTGGGGAAAAAAATGTTTCAATTGAAAAGTAACAAGAAAAAGAGTCCTTTAATAACTATCATTAAATAGTGCTTCAGCACTGTTCTTACTGTTTGATAACAGAATCCCAGAATTTAAGGAAAGATGGCAAGTATGGCTTACACAGAGAAAGTGCAGCAGTGAATTTCACCCTGTCTTGCAATGGGAAAATCCATCTCAATATCTAAAGAAAGGGCAGATAAGGTCTTACAGATATAAATCCTTGCTCTTATGAAGACTAAAAAACTGAAATTCCTGATGTTCTCAGTAGTGAGGAACAATCTCTCAAACAGATACATATTTAACTGAAAAATTGCAGCAATTTCTATAAAAGGTTTGTACATGATTTAGACCCCAGGGATGAAAACAATTTTGACCCAATTTTATGAAACTACAAACTAAAATCATGATTATGGAACATTTCAAGAAGTAACAAAAACTTCAAAAATCTTGCTATGTCATTGTATAAATCTAAAGTGAATCAGTGTTCTGAATGCTGTGTCCAGATCTGATTCTGCCCTCCATCTCAAAAAGATGGAAAACTTACGTAGCAAGGTGAAAGAAACATCAAAATCATTTCACATTAGATACAATGGAGAAGTGGGAACTTTCAGGGCACTTCCCTGGAGATGGGCTGAGGCTGGGCAAGATGTTAGCTCACACATCAGGATCAGTCTCAGTGACAGTAACCAGAACTTCAACATCTTCGACCCAGAAAGTCCCTGAACCACAGACCACTGGAAGTTGTAAATCTCTGTAATCTCTTCTGTTCCTAAACACTCAGCAGTCAATATCTGCCACTGCTGAAGGCAGGGACAGCCCAGACCAGCCATCTTTCCACTATATTCTTATAGTGAACAAAGATGGAGAAGGGATGGAAGTTGAGCACATGACTCAATGCCCTGATTGGAAATGGCATCAGCTGGACTACACATCAGACAGAGAAGCCAGAATCATTTAAACGAGGCTGTCTGTTTTCCAGATGGAAAAGACTGCCTTTATCTGGCCCTGGTGCAGTAAAATGTTAATTTTGCATACTTTTAATGCTGAAGTAGTCAGTTGGTTTAACCAGGGTGAGGTGATTAACTAGACTGTGAAAAGGTACAAGAAAGGGAAGAAGAGCTTCTTAAGTTGTATAATGAAGTTATCCATCACGTTGCCAAATCAGACAGCTCTTCTACACTTCAGTATAAAAATTGGCTGGCTCTAGAGATGATTTTACTTGAAGGTAAACAAATTAGTAACTTACTGAGATGACTGTAAGTCCTTTCCAAAGAATTACAGGACCACTTTTCTATGGAAATAATTATTTACAGCTAATTTAGTCTCCCATAATCTCCTCCTCATTTTCAAAGTCCATCAGTAAACAATCAGTGCTTATTCTTAGTAGCTAAATTACAGTTCCATGGTCAGGAGACAGGGAGTACAAATTACTCCAACATAGCCTTGTCTATCCAAAACAAGTTTGTGACCACATTCTTCAAACCAAAAGGTCTAAACCCAAATATCTGGCCCAAAGAACCTCTAGTTATGGAAACAGAAAGGGATGTAGAGTAGGAAATGGGAGGTAATGACAACAAAGTGGTTAGCAGGCACCTCCTTTTTCAAAAATTTCTCTTACCTTTCTTATCTCAAAACCCCCACAAGTCATGTCTTTCCCATAGTCTAAAACAGGCATATAAATAAATAAAATCATTCACATTAAGCTAATAGAGCAATGTGAAGCAAGGCAGCCATAAAGGAAGCAAATATCCTCATTATGTAATTAGAAAATTTATTTTCTGAAATATTCCAAACATTTGCTTGAGTATAAAGCCATATTCCTCAAAGAGAATGTGTATGTATTTATACATATTTTAGCAGCCACCTCTTAAAAGGCTTCACAAGACATCTCATTGGAAGAGAAAAGAAATTAACCTAAAATATTCTGAAGCAGTCATGCAACAGAAGTGGTCCAGAAGTGTTCCCAGAGAAAGTGAATTAAGGCAGCTCAGGGAACAGTTTCCAAGGCAAGAGTCTCGGAATAATGACTTCCAAAGAAAGGACAAATACTGCTGACCAGGAAGGGGGCAGTAAACAAGAGAAGGTTAGTCTGATGGTTCTTCAAGACTGTAAGGAACCCACACACCCTGATGAAAAGGAAGTCTTGACGGCAGAGTCTGTTTCGACTGCCAGAGAAGGCAACCTACACTGACAAATAGTCCTCAACTGCACGAGGTGGAAGGTGTTCTTCCTGTCATAATGGACAGAGAAGGTTTGGGGACTGTTTATGTCACCCAATGAACAGAGAATTAGTGCCAAAAGCTCTGTGAATAACTTATCAAAATTTTATTGAACAACTTTCTGCTTTTGGTGGCAGCAGTTCCAGGCAAGATAATAAGCCATAATCCAGTATTGGAGCTGAACATTCTCCTGCCCAAAAAAGAACATATATGTCTGTCATAGTCCTCAGACAGATTTTTAGGAGCCAAATATTCTTGCTGCTGGTGCTTTATAAAATACAGATGCCATCTGATATTTGGTATTGATAAGGAGAATTTCCAAAGAGCAATTATTCCCATTTAATTGGATTTAAAGTTATTCAAAGGTTTTTTATTTTCTCTTGCAATTTTAAAGTACATTCTTGATTTTTGCAAAAGCAGTCTAATGCAGCTATTAATAAACTGGCAAAAGTTAAAATAGTGTGAAAATTACACATGCTGTAATGTAATCCCTAACAGAGTATACAAGAAGAACGTTAAAGAAACACATAGCCCAGGAAATAATAATTTTTCTACATAAAGAAACTGGAATCTGTAGAATGGCATATTTGTGTCTACAGAAATAAAAATCTAATGGTCACAAACTACATAACCAAATGATAGATAACAATGCCTGGGTCAGCAGTTGAGAGGAGGCCTCTGTCTTATTTATACAAATCATGGATCAAAGAATATGAGTTCATGGGAAAGCAGGACAAAGTTTCTTTTATCTGGTCTATTTGCCAGGTTGGTATAGGTACAGCCCATGCTACTAGGACTTATTAAACAAACAAACAAAAAACCTTAAATTGCAGTAAGCATTCGAGAGGTCTTCTTAACCTCCATTCTAGGAGTTCTCTGTTATCTATAAATGTGTGAATAGATCTTTGTCTAAAGCACTGGGTTTGGGTAAACAACAAAGATTTAGAGAATGTAACGACAGAGGGACTAAATGCTAGACAAGAATCCAATTTCTGGTTTTTGGTCTTCTAGTTAGGTGCATATCATTAACCTAATCTAATTTGCCACTGGACACTTACAGGTGCAAAAGATTTTTTTTTTTCTGTTTATATATTAGGTATTTATAATTTTGAAGCATTTGCAACAATGTCAGGTTTTAGTAACTGCAACCAGGTTTGCTTTCAGTTTAGGGCAGATTTCTTTCAGTTTAGGGCAGACTGTATTTTCAAGGAATGATTATAATTTTCTGAGCATTTCCATAAAAGGTTAACTCATTTAAATCATTTTTAAGTCAGTTGCATTCTAAAACTTTTAGATCAGTACGTTCAAAAACTGAGATGAAAAATAGTCTTTCCTTTACATATATTTCCCTTGTATCTAATTCCTCAATTATTTCTGGATTTCAGAACAGAGAACTCTTCTGCCACACAACTCTCCAGTCTACCTTTCTTTTGTCTCTGTTCAGAACCTACAGATATTTAAAGAGGGCTCGATATAACTGTTGAAAATCAGGCTGCATTTAAGTAAAAAGTTCCCTGAAAGGACCAGTTCAGTTCTACCTCTACTCTCAAGGTTTCCAATATGCTAAAAAAGAAAAATAAAAAAAAAAATACTGTAGAATTTCTAACTTGGAATTAAAATCTGAATGTTTTGACTGAGGGAGATTATTGGCATATGTTCAATCAGACTCACAGAAGACTTGAGTTCAGGTTCCTATCCTGCTCCTTTAGAGCTGAATCTTTCACCACTAATTGCTCTGATTTACCTGCAACAGAGAAGATTACAGGAGCCTTTTGCTTCTATATCTACTGACTTATCACAAGAGAAGACCAAATCCTACCTTACTTTTGTATTTGTTAAATCTCTAAATGAAATTGCCTTCCTAAACATCATTTATGAATCCCTTTCTGCAAATACTGGCATAAGGAAATTAGTTCCATCCCTTGATAGATAAAAGATTTAAGAGCTTTCTCCAAAAATGTTACCTTGTCAAAGAGATGCTGAGCATCAGCTGTGACTGACCAGAGTGGAAGCTGCTGTTGCTCAGAAGCTCTGGAAAACTTCCATGCATTCCTAAATGTGTATTTTGACTCCTGGTTTGGTTCAACAGCTGAAGAAAGAATTAACGCTGACAGATACCCAAGAGACATTGCTGCCAGAAGGGCAATTTCCTCTAGACTGGTTAACAGCAGGCCAAATGAATCTGTCTTCAATGGAAGTTTTAAAAACAAGACCATGAGTTCTGTGTTGGGGTAAATATCCTCAATAATCTTGGCAGTCAAGAAAGGGGAAAGAAAAGCAGAATCTGGAAGAAACATGGGAACGGCTATTCTGAAACAGAACTACAGTATATCCATCAAGTGTCCTATTTCTAACGTTGACTAGTACCATCTGCTGCAGAGGAAGACTAAAAAGCCCCTCTTAAACCAGCTTGAGTTCATCAGTTGGCTTATGCCCTAAGACAGGTTTTGCCTTTACGGGTCTTGTGGGTTGATATAGAAGAAAGATTCCGGGCATTTTATTTACCTGTAGAACTGCCCTTCTCTGGAATCCTGATCAATGATGGTATAAAAGCCAGACTGCTATTTATGTGTTTAAAAGTGTTTTGGGACAGGCCACATAATTTTACTCATTTCATCCATTGCTAACTCTATGAAGTTAAATCCGGTAGAGGAAACAAAACCAAATTGGTTACATGCACAGGACCTGTACCATTTATACAGATCTATATATACTAACACAAACTTTTACTTCCAAGGAAAAGAGAAATATTAGACTTCCATGGGACCTTTGATGGGATTCAGCTGCGCTGGAACATGGTTCTGCAGTGCACATGTAAAAAAGAACGAAGTGTTTGGTGCAAATGTCCTAGGACTTCATCTGTCTTGCTATTTTTTACCATAAACCTTTTTTTTTATCATCTTCTGGGAAACGTCTTCAAAGTTTTACTTCAGCCAAGCTTCTATATTAGGCTGCTTTAAGTTCCCTCTAGCATTTACTCTGTAGTGTCATCCCTAGTTGGGAATGCCGTCATTTGCTTGAAGGTAAGTTCTTTGAACTTGATTTTGAAGATAAACAATATTCTTCTCATTCAGCTTTCCAAAGCACTTCAAAATAGCTTCCAGATCTAAAGTAATGAACAATTACTATCCTTAGCGGAATTCACTAATTGCATGATTCATATATAACACAAGAAACATTCTTCATTTGTATTGTTAAAACCAACTTTCTTTTTCCTAGTTCTACCTATAAAATATTCAATTGTAAGTTGTACTGTTCAACAAATTTACCTTGGCATGTGGACTTCTATACAAATAACAAAACAACAAAAAGGAGAAGAGGAATTCAAAATAATAATAAAAAAAAAACATATTACCCTGATTCTCAGTGAGATTTTTATTTTTCTCATGTGGATTTTTAGTGTAATCAATTACAAGACAAAAGGAAACACATATGGTTCAATGAAAGAAAGAAATAGAAGGACAAAGGAATTGGGACTGGACTCCTGAACTGCAGTTTTAATGAGTGTATTTTTATAAATTCATAAATGTCCACTCTGCCTGTCTCTTTTGGTAATTCTGAAGTGCCTTTGCAAAGCTGATCAGAGTGAGTTTAAGTTCTCTAAACAGCTGGTGAGCAATTCTGGAGATTGTTTAGCTACCAAGCCACAGCACTTTGTAATTCCAGGGAAAAAAATGACGGGTTAGAGAGCCTTATACCTTTATCAGTGATTGCTGAAGCTAGGATACTTTAAAGTAAATATATTTCATTAAGTAGGCAGGAAAAAATTACCTTTGGTTTTGTTACTACTTCTACAAAGAGGTCAACTACTACAGTCACATGACTCTCAATTTGCTCAAAGAAAAATCTATTTAGGGACACATATCTCAAGGCCAGTCATAACACAGACCAGAAGAACAAGCTGTCTTCCCAGTCTTCCTGTGACCCTCTCTGTTTTCAGGGTCGACTGCAGTTCCTCCATCTGCCTTTTCCCAGCAGTGTAATCCACATAAAATATTTTAAATAGGAAAAAAATGGGTTTGTAAGTGCTACTTACATTTTTGAAGTCTTCAGCATCTATCTATTATAGCTTTTTCCGATCTTCTCAGGCTTTACTCTGCCATGCTTTCTGTTTCAAATCTTTTAAGTTTCATGAAAGAGCAATCAGCTGGGATTGATGTTTCCAGCAAGTCCTCCTCACAAATGCTTGGCAAGCTAAGAAAGCGCCGTCTGAGGTGCAGGAGCTGACAGAGTTAGGAGATCTTGCGGTACACGTCGATGTAAAGTGGCTATCTGACTTTGGGTATGAAATCCTAATGAAAAGCTGCAAGCCAACAATAGTTGTACAGGGGACCATAAAATAGATTTGGCCACTCAAGGTCTTAATTGTTGATTAAAGCTAGAAGTGACAGTGGGCAAAAAGCGAGAGATCAGCTGAGCTCCCACTTTCGAGCCTGGGCAAGCCCCAGGGTGCCTGCGCTTTGGTAATGGGAGGGACAGATTTTCTCAAGCTTGTCCACTCTGACTTCTTCGTCTGGCTGACCACGAGCAGCCAGCAGCTGGCACGGGCACCTGGCCAAACTGGCAATATCCATCCTTTCATACTTTTGCAGCTTGGAGCATGTGGAAATGCCTGCGGTGCCAGAGCTGTCATTGACCTTTGTCTCCGCTGTGTCGCCTCAGGTGAAGCTTCCTCCAGGTGACGCGCAGCAGCTGCAGTTCCCAGCTCCACCAGTGTCACTCCTGGTTCTGCTACATCCCCGAACATGCTGGGTTTGAGTGTGGTAGTGACATTTTCTTGATTCCTGGATAAGCAGTTCTTGTCCTACTCTGCTCCGCTTCCAGCTGAAAAGATAGGCTGGCATAGGAACAGAGCACATTGGGGAGCCTTGTGCAAGGCCTAAATGTCAAATGGGACACGCTCTCTGGGGACACGTGTGTCTGCAGGTGTCTGCTCTTTGTCTTTCACCTCCCACAGTTGCCTCTGGATATGGGCAAAGGCAGGAATCTGAGTCATCCTTCCAAGGCCGGCTCTGCCTTCAACATTAATGAGGATTTTGCAGGAATCCCTTGTGTCCCACTGTCTGTGTCTTTAGGACTGAGCCCTACCTGCTATGAAATCAGATGCTTGGCAGTGGAGGAGGAGTGTTAACTGGAAAACACAATGCAGAAGAAACAGCACCTTGCAACAAACATGACTTCATATCATATTTTGTGTGCAGAGGCTCTCGCAAACCTAAAAATTGAGCATACCTTTTTCCTTTGTGAACCATATTTAACCTTGTTTGACATGTATTTACAATTACATGATTCTAGACAAGTTATCCCAGGTTTACCCAGCTTTAATCTGAAGCCAATATTCTGACTTGTTTTTACTTCTTCTCTTCTATATTACTGCAACCATTTCACCACAGGTTAAAAAAGAAAAAAAAAAAAAGTTCAAGCATTTATTTGAGTTTCAAAACAGGAGGGAGAAGAGGGAGAAATGTAGGAATTCTCTACAGGTTCTCTGATTTTGTGGAGTTATTTATGCTCATAAATCCATGTGTACCTAATAAGAAAAACAGCCTTTTTGAGATAAATAACCTAACTATTTGGGAAAAAAATCTTTTGTCTGCAAGGTCTCCAGAAAAGTTCCAAAATACTTCTTAACAGTGGTTTGGAATAATTGGTGGAACAAACATATAACAGAGAGTTCAGGTTTTTTTATGTAGAATTTACTTTAACCTGGCTGCAAGTCACACATGATAATTTCGTGGATGTGTCTGTTATGAGTGTTATGGGTATTTGCCATCAAAATAAACATATCAAACTGTCTTCTACAGCCCAAATTAAAATGGTTTTTACTATTTTATTACTCTGATGAAGCAGAGTTCTTTGATGAGACTTGAGTCTTGTTGTGGCTTTAGTGTTGTATTAGATTTATTACAGTTTAAAAATGACTGTTACACTACACACGTATTGTCAGTGACTGCATTTTTGCAACTGCAATCTGCTGTGGATGTTTCTGCTCAGTGATCCTCCCACCCACCTCACACCTGCAGGGTGGGGAATTACTGCATGGAGCTATAGAAAATAGTTACACGGTCATGGCTTAACATCAATGTTAAATGCTCAAAAATCCTTATGATGTGTATAATTTCAAATGCTGAAGGAAAAGAAACAAAGGGGATAAAGATGCATTTATGTCTGTTGTCATTTTTTTATTGTCTCAATTTAATGTGTTTTAAACACAGAGAAAATGCTAAAATGCTACTTAAAAAATTATCAGTGAATATTGAAAATAAAGACCCATTGGAAAACATTGCAATTAGTCTTTAGCAGAGTGTTTTCAGTCTTCTCATAGATTATAGTTCTTCCAAGCAGTACAGACATTTCTCTACATGATTTCCCTCTGTGTTTGTACATACAAGTGTAAAGACACAGATGTGCATGAATGTACATGTGTGCATAGTTCTGGTTTCTAAACTTACTTCTAAACTTTCTGCACTAATGAATAATACATAGGCAGTTTAACTGTGGCACATATTTACAACAAGCAATCATTTTGCAAAGGTTAGAAGTTAACCCTTATCTCCATGGTACGACGACCATGGGTCTATGATCTGTTTTCAAAGCTGGGTGCGTGGTGGAGATTACAGAGCAGGAGGAAGAGTCTTCCTGCAGAACAGAGCACCTCTGCTAGAAAAAATTGGCAGGTAGCAACAGTTCAGCCTCTACATATTTCCTAACACTTTCCTGATGTTGAGTCACACTTCATTGTAAGATCACCTTGCAAATCAGAAAATGGTGATTGTTTAAACCCTTTTATTTTACAACAACCTCAGATGCTCATGAACTATAGGCCAAATGTCAAGGTATTTACTCATGGAATTAGCTCCTACTGAGCATTAGCTGGCATCCTACGTCAGAGCGTTGCTGGCAAAAGCTGCAGGCATGCTGTGACTGCTTGAGATCTTCAGCACCTTGCAAAGCCATGTGGGTGTTCAGGGTAGTGTGATTAATCCTAGGAGCAGGAAAAAGAAAAGGAAAAAAAAAGAACCGATTTGGCCCATAATCGGAGAGTCAGTCGGGTGCATGCAGCTGTGCACAATACAGATTGCAGGGTGTCACTGCTTCTATTGAATTCAATAGAAAACTGCTTACTGGCCTAACAAGGACAGATTTAATCCTAGACCCTGAAATATCTCCACATACCAGTTAATTTTCACTATAAAATGTCTAAATGTATGCTTTATCAAGCCACTTTTATGTTTCGCTGGCCCCTTTATCTTGTGTCAACCAAAAATTCATAATACCAATTTTGACTGAAGGCTGGCTTTAATTACAATTTCTTTTACAGGTCTCAACTGCTTTTTGTGTCCTGGGAAATGAGAGCAATTCTTTCTATCATATTCAGAAAGAAAATGAAAAGGTTGGTAAATGTATAAGTAATTTTAACTGATTCATTGATCTGAATACTTTTAAAGTAATACAGTAAGTATTTCTGTCACACTTTGAAGTTAAGCTTGGAGCTCAGTTACATCCCTTAGGGTTATTTTATAGCCATTAAGAATGTGTACCTTTTATCTGGTGCCTTCAATTAATTGAATTTCAAAAATATTCTCAAATGTTTTTAGAAAATCATTTAGTACCTGGAGGACATTCCTGTGTGATTTATTGTTACAGTAATTAAAAGCAGTGAGTATTACACTGGTCACTGTTGGAACTCCTGTCTGCCTTTGGCTATATTTTGGTTTAAGTTAAAACATATAGTACACTTGAGAGACTTGTGAAGGGAGGTAAGAAAAAAATTAATTCTTTTCAGATTGCTTCAGAATTTTGGCACACTTAGAAATAACCTCTTAAAGTGATCACAGTGATATTTACATGATAATTGTATGCAAGCACAATTAAACTTCTATATTAAACAATTAAATAGTGCTTTTCCTGCTATGGTGAATTATTCCTGACTACCCATATTAGTATTCTGTAGTTCTAATCAGTGCCATAAATAATTTTCAGTTTTACACATTCTGCTCTGAAGCAATTATTAAGAACTCTCAGGAAGAGTTAAAACAGCTAATGAAAATAATTAGCAGGAAAAAAATGATGGTTCATCCTGCATGGAAAGATAACCCTAACTGAAAACAACAAACGCTGCTTCAATTGCATCTTTGTTTTCTGAGGCACTCTCAGTTCTCTCCTGTGATCCTTTTTGTGCAAGAAGAGATGGCTCACGAGCAATGTTTTGCAGAACTCCTCTCTCACAGGAAGATGGGTGGGATTACACCCCCGGCCCATGTCTCTTCGCTTGTGAAGCACGGAGGAAGGAGCTGATTGCTGCATTGCTTCCCTGGAGCTCCACCTCAGCAGCACTGCCCACCTGGCCAAAGCCTGCAGCAAAGACGCAGTGCAGGAAGGAGGACTTGGTGCTACTGAATCACTTGGTGTCTTCTGCCTCTTCAGCATCTTCCAAGAGGCTTGGTTCTGCTTCTAAGTCTATAAAATTATGCTCTTTTCCTACTAAAAAATAATCCTCTCCACCCATCCACATACTGAGCACTCGAAGACAGCCTTAGCTATTTCTCTAACCACATCAAATTTTTTTCTAACACAAAATAAATATCTTTTCAAAATCATGGGGTCACAAATGGAATTGTGGCAATACTTGCTTACAAAATTCTTTAAACAATAATCGTGAACCTACATCTTTGTGGACTACAAAAGATGCTCAGATGACCACACAGGATCTGAAAATAAAGGTAGTTTATTAGCTTAGGCATGCATTTATGAACAAAAGTCTAGTTGTACAGATTCTGGCCAATACAGGCCAGTACCAGATAAACATTTCACATTTTAACGTACGCACTGAAGTCATTGTTCAAAGTAATAACCTATCCTTTTAATAAACCATCCCCGTTACACAGAAATGCCTAAAGGTTTTCTAGTGTGCATCAGTCTTTTGAACATCACATAATGAATTTAATGTGAGAAAAGGAAAAGAAATGTACCTGTATGGATCCTTGCAAATTAAGACAAACCTTGCTGCTCTGAGGCTACCATATAACTTGGCACCACACAACCAGATGAGGACAAAAATAGTTTCAGTGAAAATCTGATTTCTATCCATGTATTTACTACATTCTGAATTATATTGGCTTTCCTGTGAAATTATTCCAGTTAAGTAAATTATCTCAGAGGTTTCATGATTAAGCTAATGTGTTTCTAGGACCTTCGTACTGAACATGAGTTATGATACATGCATTAGTATATTATTCCTTCACTAGGTGTGATTTAGTAACCTCTACAGGAAAATAAAGGCCAAAAACTAAGAGATCAAGCTGTTGTTTTCTCCCATCTGTTATCTTAGAAAGTAGGTCTTCAAAATATAGATATAGTGCCAAAGGAATTGACACTGAAAATTAAATTATATTCCCTTTCTGAATGGAAATATGTGGTGCTATCACCAGTGCTGTTTGTCTAATGACATGGAAAATTAAGGGGTTTAACCACTTGGTATCATTTAATAATGGCCTTTTCACAGAAGAGAGGGCATTGCTCTAGCTACAAAAATGGGAAAGAATGCCAAAGAATGCCAGGATAGACAGGACCAACAGCATCTCTACAGTGAAAAGAGCACATTTTAATAGTTTAAACATTAAAAATGGTTGAAACCTTAGCATTATTGGTCATTTAAACAAAAATGAAAAAGGAGAAAAACAACCTAACAACGTTACCAATGACATAAAGCAAGATCTACAAATGCCCTTCCAGCCTTGGACTCTGTCCCATGGTTTTTTGGGAGTGCTGCCCAAAAGCTTTTGCTCTTGTTGCAAGCACCTTCCCAGATTTATCTGTGACCCCTGTTCCCTCAGTGTCCATCACGTCACTATGGTTGACCTGCCTGCATGTCTACTGGGATTCCAGCTTCACTTAGTCTGGTTGCCCTCCTGCCTGGCTAGACCAGTTTCTGACAGAAAGCCACCGTGCTTTCTGCTACATAGGTCGGAGTGGCAATTTCCAAGGTGTGCAGGTCAACATGAGCAAATTGGAACAGACAGACTCGAGTCTGCTCACTTCCTTTAAGCATCACTGAAATAATTAAAAATGTTGATCTCGTGGACCTGAGGTTGTTATATTACAAAAGACTCATATTAATGTACTGTTACTGGTTGTAGCTCTTAATATAAAAGATTACTCTTTGAACGACGCGTCTTGCCCTTGAACGTCATATTTGAGGGCAGGGAGACAACTGAATCCAGCAACCCCCCAGCACCTCACCACGGGAGCTCCCCCGCTGTAACTCTGCCGTCGGGAAAAGCGGGGGCGGCCTCTGGCCGAGCACCCTGCGCCGGGACGGGGAAAGGTTTGGAGGAAGGCACTGCGAGGTCCCGGTCCCCTCAAAGCACATTAGGGCCGAAGAGCAGGTGTCACCTCCAGGCGGCCGATGGTGCCACCCGGCTCTGTAAAACACGGGCTCGGCCGGGCAGGCAGGCGGCTGGACGGGGTCCCGGGGGGCGGCGGGGCTCCCCCTGCACGGGCAGGGCGCTGCCCCGGGGAAGTCGGCCGGGCTCAGAGGCAGCCCGGGGCGGGAGCCCGGGGGTAGCGCAGAGGGGACAGGCTCCCCGGGGGAAGGGAGGAAAAGTCCAAACCCGCAGTGCCAGGACGGGGACGGCACACACGCCTCCTGCACTCCCGGGGGACATCGCAGAGCCCTCGTCCCGCCGGCGGGGAGGCAGCCCTGGGCGGGCAAGCAGGGCATCCACGTCGCTGTGGGTTTGTTACTCCGCTTTAAAATGCAAAGGCTCATGGCATGATTGGCTTTCTGTTTACAAGAGCAGATGGGGAGAAGGCTCACGTTTTCTTTCTCCGTGTGGTTTTCCCACCTTGAAAGCTGCAAGGGCAATCGAGGAGGGAGAAAGGGGAAAGAGAAGAGGATTTCCCAGTTTCAGCATTCATCAGATTTACGTTGTCATTGCGCTACAAGGTGCAGCGTGTGTCGAACATTACGAGCACGGGGCCATGCAAATGACACAGGCGTGAAAGAGCCCTGGCAAGAATAAATCTGTCGATGTACAGGTGTTCCCTATTAACGTTACTGTTCAGCCTTGGTGGTTACTGTGGGAAGACACCGGATTAAAAATTCCCATTGCCACCCCACCTCTGCTGAACCTTTCTCCCCACACCTCTTTGTCTTCGCTTAATTAGGTAGGATATAATACTCTCTTTTTCTACTCCTCTGTCTTATTGAGACGTCTGCCCAGGCTCACGCCTTTAAACAGGAATGATATTGATCCCTCCTCCCCCTTCTGTCAATCCCGATTTGTCCCTTTTCCTGCTGAACAAACAATTAAGAAAAGAAAGTACCGAGCGCGCAGTGGAACTTGTCATGCACAGGCTCCCGCGGGGATCCCGGGCGCTGCGTGACCCCGGCCACCCGGCCGGAGCCCCAAGCGGCCCTGGGCGCCCGGGACTGAGAGAGGGTGGCGGGAGACTGCGCACCGGGAAAGGCATTTCGAATTGGGAGCTCTCTGCCGGTTCGCCCAGCCTCGGGCCCGTGTAACTTCTCCGCAGCAGAGAGCGGCGGTGGCAGTGGCAGCCTGCGGCTGAGGCCGGGCGGGACGGACGGCCGGACGGAGGGCCGGGCGCAGGAGGACGGAGAGGACAAGCGGGAACAAGCGCTCCTGCCCCGACCTGCTCGCAGCTGCCCTCAGCACCTGCCGCCCCTCCTCGCTCGGCTGCCCCCCCACCTCGGTCCGGAGCAAGTCCCCGGTGCCCGGGCAGCCTCTGTGGGGCTGCGCCCAGGGCGGGCAGCGACGGCGTAGCCAGCCTCGGGGGCGCTGCAGGGAGAGGGTCCCCGGTGCCGGGCGCTGCCGCGCCCCCCCTTGCCCCCCCCGCGGCCGGGGGGCTCTGGCCCAGGCAGTCCCCGGCAGCTCCGCGGCGCCCGGCTCCGCCGCGCTGCCCCTGGGCTATGAATAAAGCCGAGGCGGCCGGGGGGACAGGTACAGGTGCCCGTCTCCTGTGCGCAGGGCTACGCCGACGTCCCAGCCCGCCTCCTCCAGCGGGAGGGAAACAAAGACGGCGAGAGAGGCAGGGAGAGTTGCCTGTAAGTTTAGCGCCTTTCAGTCGTGACTCGCGGAGATAAATGATAGTTTGGAGGTGCGCGCAGTTAATCACCGCCACGGCTGCCGTACGGCGTGTGCAACCCGCAGATCATTAGGTTAAATGGAGGACATTCGTGTCCTTCCAGAATCAATGCAATTATTGTTGGCAACAAGGACAACAATTGGAGTGGCAGCACTAATTTTACTAACCTGCTATTAATTATGGTGTCCCCCACGCCCCAGACGGCGTTTATAACCCGCGGAAGCAAGCGGCGCTGGCTGCTTCTGTTTTAAAACGGGAAAAGTTGGAAGTGGAATGCCTGGTCGTGTTGGAAAGTGTTAATCAGTAGGAAAGAGTGTGATCAGTGGAACCATTCACTTGAGCGTCACTCTGGTACAGGGGGTTAGTGAAGTGGCTGTGGCGCCTGGGGACCGAAGGCTCCGTGCCGCGCCGCGCAGGTACCGCGCACTGAGACATGTCTGCGTTAGCTCCCCGCAGCTCCCTGCCACGCCAGCCAGCGCAGACCAGAGGAGAGAAGCCCTGCCATGGCACAGCCATCGCTACCAGGTTTTAGCCGAAGCCTGGCTTGATCGCAGGTAAAAAATTTCTTCCTTTGGTGGTGATGCGCGCGAGCGTGTGTGTGTGTGTGTGTGTCTGTGTGTGTGTGTGTCTGTGTGTGTGTGTGTGTGTGTGTATCTATGGAAGCGGGGGGTGGAGGGGAGCGGTGGGGCTTACCCCCCCACCCGCCCCCCTTCTCCTTCGGAGCCTGCTTTAGCAGCAAGGCAGCTGAAAACGAACTGCTGGAGGGGAGAGAAACTATCCGTGATGAATCATTTGGCTTTGTGCAATCTTTACCTAGGACAGAGGGTAAATGTATTTTAACATACGTGTGTTATTTCTTGGGAAGGGGGTGTGGATATGATATTCAGCGAGCACTAAGGTAAGGTACCGAGTCAAACTTTCTGGATTTTAAGACGAACTTTAAAAGACAAAATTTGACCTGGCAGGCAGGAAAGTTTTACCTTCTCAGGGAAGTAAGTTGAAGCTGTCGGCTGCCAGAGAGCTTAAAGGTGGTGGCGTCTGAATGCCTGTGGGTCTGCAGCACTGGGGGTACAGGAGCTGAGAAAGGAAATCTTATACAATCTTTGCTTAGCTAGTGAAAGTATAGTTGTGATGCTCTGCACCGAGCAGGTAAATATGGGCATGTTGTAGGGTCCATCTATAGCCATAGAGCAGCTGCCCAGGTCACAGCATTTGCTTCTCTTGCTGAAAAGTTTTGTGTGTGTGTGTGTGCATGTGTGTGTGTGTAGGTGTAGGTGTGCATGGAAGAGAGAGAGAGAGAGAGAGAGAAAATGCTAGCTCTAGTTCTTAAGTGTGAAAAGTTAATAAATACAAAGAACAGAATGAGCATGTGAGGCCTTTCTGCTTTAATCTAGATTGTTTGCCAAGAGGATTGAAGACTTACAAAATGAAAGCATTCAAATGGATAGCTTTGAACAAACTGATTTTACATGTAGTTGTAAACTCTGTAAATTAATTAGCAGTGCCTTCTTATGCAACTGTTCTGTTGGTCATCATGGCTCTGCCAATCCCAAGCCATGGCATGGGTTTGTTCAGGTCGGCAGCATCGTCTCACTGTCCCTCAATTCAGAGTGCAGGAGGTGCAGTTACACCTCAGATTGGCTCAGGGGAAAAAACAATCATATTTGCTATCAATAGCAAGTTTATGGGGGCTACCCTACTTGAAAATGTTGTAGGCTGCCCACAGTTCCTTGCCAGATTCCAAATGGGCAACGTGTAGAGCTTCACAGTGTTTGTCAGGCAGTGTCAATGTTGCTTTAAGTCTGTAACATGAAAACAAAGCAAACTCTACTGAAAGAGCTCGCTGAAGTCTGTTTAGCCCATAAGCAAATTCCGTTGTTGAAATATTTCCAGGAGTGGCAATAACCCCTCCAAAAGCTAAGGCGATGAAAACGCAGATAGTAAGTGTAGCTGCATTAACTGCCTCTAGATCATGTCCCTGAAGACGTCCATCAAAGCCTGAGTCCTGAAGAGGTTCTGTTTTACCTGCTGTGGCCTGTTCCAGCATCACACTCTTTCATTCTCATTCCATGTTTTTACAATAAAACTTATATAAGCATTTGCTCCAGGTTCTCAGAGGAAAAGCTCATAACCCTGGGACAGAGACCTGGCTGGGCTTTGGATGGGAAATACCTGCTTGCCTGAGTGTGCAGGCTGGTTCTGACCAGAAGGGAACTCTCCAGCGTTTCCTATTGATTGTGATGAGTTTCCTTGCTCAAACTTTGGAGAAAGCTGTGTGCGTTTCTTTCTCGAGAGCTGTTAACTGCACTGTACAGGAAAGGGGCTTTGACGAGGATCAATTTTTATTGCACAGCAAGGACTTGCATTTTCTAAATGCTTAAGGATATAGCCCACAGCATTAAGCGTCTTTGCTTGGATTTGAACAGTGTTATGTTGTTTATGTGCAAGAACCACAAAGGTTATTTTAAATCATTGTGGGGCTTAATGCATGTTTGTGTTCTGGCACCAAAAATTCAAGATGAAATATAATTGTGTTGAGTTTCTTATCAACAAAGGGCCATTATTTGTAGACTGTAAGTGAAACAAGACATCAACAGTGGGGGAGGACATAATGTCAGCTTTCAGCGTTTAAGTGTTTAAGGTTATTAAGTTTTTTTGTCGCTTTTTCTTTTTGTTTGTTTGTTTTGGTGGGCGTTTTTTAATGACTGCTTTCTAGGGAATACAGATTGGAACTGACACAAAGCTGACCGGGGGTAAAGTAATAGAGCAGGCAGGCTGCAAAGAAAAGTGACAAATAATTATCATGATTAATACAGGAAAGTTCAGTGCGAAAATGGGCACCAGAGTATTTGCATGGCGCAGTGAAAGACAACTGTGATATATAAATAGACATTTTTCTTTAATATTGAATTTCTCCTTGTATTTTAAAGTTTAATAGACTCATCTAAATATCAAAACCTGTAGTGTACTGTGGGCCACTGCGGAGTTGACATCTGTAGTGGAAAAAAAATACGACTCCAGGACATTTCCCAAACTGAAGCCTGGAAAACTGGGAGGACTTCTTCAGGCAGTTCTCCAGCTCTCCCAGCTAATTATAGTGCTTTACACCGAGCCGCTCTTGAGATAAGTGCAACTATTTTCTTCCCTAGCACCGGTGAGTTTTATTCCGGAGCTTAAACAAACATCCCCCAGCGCAGTGGGCACAGGAGGCAGAGGGAGCAGCACGGAGCACTGCGTGCAGACCATTGTGTAAACACTGGGTGTCTTTTTTTCCCAAACAATGCACTAGTCCGTCAGCACTCCGCACAGAAGGAAGCTGCTGGTACAGAGTCGCTAAAAGTATTATTATACCTTGGCAACATCGGGGTGTAATGCAAGAGGAGGAATAGAGAAGCCCTTCTGTAAAAGAAATCCAATGGCAAAGTTATTAATATTCTCAGAAATAAAAAGGAATTAGCATTTTAGTTGAGGAAATGAAAAAAGCACTTTCTTCCCATTCAAAAATCAATACAGAATTCCAAACCGATTATTTATGTCATTTGATTCTCTTTCTTTATACGTTTCTCCCGGCTACAGATACTGAGCTGTCAGGATAATTTGCATGTACTGTATCTGATATCTTTTATTTGCAAACACTCTAAAGCGCCATAAAACGCCTCTCGTTGTAGTCTAACTCGATCTGAGAACTAGTATTTTCATCTGTAAATTAAAGCAATTACGCAGCAGATATTATATTATGTGTACTGTGGTCTCCAGATAGTCATCAATCACCCTCAATCGAGCTGTCAGTGTGGGCAGATTCGTTTCTGGGAGGCAGTCTTCCAGCTGGGGAGAAGAAGAGAATATCATCATTAATTAGAGTGTGACCCTGGGGCTATTCACATGTCTGAACCCAGGAATCTCTCTGAGCAAGTCTGCACACCATGGAGCAGCGTTCGACTGCACCAGCAGCCCAGCACTTCAGCCTCGAAGCTGACTCCTCCGCTTCCCCCGTCCTCCCGAGGGCTGCCGCTTGCCCTGCCTCGGTGGTACTGGCCGTCGGGGGAGAGGTGCTGGGGCTGCCAGCATCTTCCCCCCACGGCCCGTTCCCTCCGAGCGTGCAGCAGAGGGATGATTGCTGCCTGCTTGTATGTGGGGGGGTCCCAGACCCCCAGAGGGTAGGGAGGCTGATGGCAGCGGTGGGATGGGTCGGGTAGAAGGGGGTGCTGGAAGTTTGAGATGGGATCAAAGTCGTTTTAACGTGAAAAGTCACATCTTTTCCATCATTCCCCGGAAGACGCTTGTAGGGTTTTCTACCTGTAAACACACGCCTGGAATAAAAGCCGAAAAGAAAAGGAGGATTTCTTATCATGTGCTTTATTGTCAGCGTTAGCGCTAATTTTAACTGTTGATTAAATCTTAAATGAAGACTCAGTCGTGTGTCCCTTCATATGTCTTGTTTGTAATTGAGACTAATTATTACTGTGGGGTGGGAAGAAGCAGCTGCTCATTAATTAATTTCTAATTAAAAGTGCTTACTAGCCTTTCAGTGACTAAGGAGGGTGGGGAAAATAGCTGATACAACATTGATCCTTCAGATTAAAAACATTCATTTCCTTCCCTTGCCCGCAGAAATATGTGTTGCAAGCAGCCGTTGCCGCTACCGATGAGCTTCCCAAACTTTTCTCCTCTCAAGGCGATGCTGGAGAGTTTATTTTCCATGCCAGGGGAAAGATTCCCGAAAATGAGAGTTAAACTTACAGGCAGGTTAATTTGAGTAGGTTTTGCGTGACGTCAGAGGCTCGGCTCTTTTAAAACAACGTGCTTGTGAGCTGATGCATTTGTATCACTTTTCTTCTTCCCACCTTTTATTTTTCCTTGGGTGCAAAGTATTTATTTTTGCCATCACGTCTGCCAGCCTTGGAGCCTAGATGTAACAATTATTTCCGTGTCGTAGCTGTAGCGGGGAAGGTGCTAAAATCGCCGTACACATTTAAAAGAAAAAAAAAAAAAAAGTTTAAGTTTTCATGTAAATAAATTAAATGTGGTTTTCTGCTTCGTCCTATAAGCATCTAGGGACCTGTGGTTACCAATCAATTGGTACAACAGAGCAGAGCCAGGCTGCAATAGCGTGCAGATCAGACGCCTCGCCTTGTTTCTAGATAACTGGGAGCCTCTGTACCATGTCCTATCCTCAGTTTGGCTACCCTTACTCCTCTGCGCCCCAGGTAAGACTTTTTGCCTACCAACGTTAATTGATTGAATTTCAGTCCTTATCGATGCCTTCCATCCGGGATGAGGGCGGCAGCCATCCTCTCCCGCATGCGATAGCGGCAAAGCAGATGCTCGCTCCGCAGCTTTCCAAGATGCCCAAGTTCTGTATCGGGCACCAGTTTTAAAATGGGAAGAAACACGAGGGATTTAGGGTGTTTGGGGGTGATAAAGACGCGTGGGAGATGATTATAGAGATGAGAGAGGTGAGAAGGGGAGCTAGAGATCCCCAACCCCCACCCGCACCCCTCCTTTTTTTTTTCTCTTTCACGATTAAATTCACAGTTTATCAATTAAACATGGACGTACGGAGGTCCGGCCCGTAGAAACAGAATGGGATATTCTAAACCAGCAGGTCAATAACAGATGCGTGCGTGGCTGCTACAAATCTGCAGTCAAAATAAATATGCATGAATGACTTCGAAAAAAAGGTTTAAAAACGCAGATGGGAATCATTGTGCTGCAAGAGGAGAAAACGGTGTAAACCCCAGTCTTGTGAAAACACCCCAGGAAAAGTTAGCTTTTAAATGCAGAGGGCCCGAGGAATGTATTATAGAGGATTAAGGATCCACAGTCACGGGGCGTTTGGTTGTTGTTGTTGTTGTGAAGTCGTTTTTAAAAACTGAAAAATTGCACCTCTGCGCTTCTCCAGAGCGTTTGTATCACGACTGAAGTAAAATACGGCAGGGGAGGGAGGAGGGCGGGCGACACCCCAAAGATACGACCTGATTTGAAAAAAAAAAACAAAAAAAAAAAACAACAACAACAACAACAAAAAACCCAACAAAACAAACTCAAACAGAAACCACCAAACCCACACAATCTAAAAACAACCGAACCCAAACTTAGTTACACTTCGGGAATTTCCCCCCACCCCGCCCTCAGCGCCGCTCTCTTTCCCTCCAGTTCCTGATGAGCACCAACTCCCTGACGACCTGCTGCGAGTCCAGCAGCCGGACGCTGGCTGAGACGGGGGCGGCCGCCTCCGCCCAGACCCCCGTATACTGCCCGGTGTACGAGAGCCGCCTGCTCGCTACCGCCCGACACGAGCTCAACTCCGCCGCCGCCCTGGGGGTCTACGGCGGACCCTACGCCGGGCCCCAGGGCTATGGAAACTACGTGACCTACGGTACCGAGGCTCCTGCCTTCTACTCCTTGGTAAGACGCCCCGGGGGATGCTCGCTCCCTCCCTCCCGTCGGCCCCGCGCTCCCCCCGTTCCCCCGGGGGCGGAGGCCGCTCGGCGGGACCCCCTCCCCGGGCGGGGGCAGCCCCGGGCGCTTCTCCTCCGCCCCGCCGTGCCGCACGGCGCTCCCCGCGTCCAGCGCCGCGGTCAGCAGCTGTTCCAGCTCGGCGCTCGCTCCTCATGGTAACGCAATTAAAAGTCGCGCCTGACGAGCTGGCGGCCGGGTGAGGAGGGCCCGTCCGGGCGGGCAGTTTAGACCCAGACCCAGGCTTGCAAAAAAACGATGCGCTCTTCCCACACTGCCTTTTTTCTTTTTCCTTTTTTTTTTTTTGTTCCTTTTACTGNCCCGCCCTGCCATCGCCTCCCCGCCCCGCCCCGCCAACCCCGCCAACCTGCCTCCTCGCCGCTCAGCATCTCCCGGCCCCAGCCATGTCGCCTCCCCTTCCCCACACCGACACGGGGTCCTCCGCCCCCCGGGCGGGCGGTAGCGCGGGGGGCAATCCCTCTTAACCAGGGCGGTAATTATCTTTCCCTGAGCGGAGTCAGGCTTGGGCATCCCGTGTATATTTATTAGTTTTAAACCGGCGCAAACCCCCTTACACACCGCTCCCAGCTCAGAGGCCCATTGGGCGCCAGTGACCTTTCCTGGAGGATGTGCATTAAATATTCAGTCGCAGCCCAGTGTCATCTGCGTTAGGTTCCTACAATTTCAGGAACAAAAGGGTAGAGGAGATTACTAATAAAAGGAGTAAGAGGAAATATATTTCTATTAACACTTACACCCTGGGGTCACCCAGATGAATTTTGTTTGGGGAGGACTAATAAAACGAGAGGAAAGTGGTATTTCTGGGAGTTTGCAAGCTGCTAGGATTTTCCTGCTGCCCGAAACGTTGACATTGACTTTACCGCAATTAAAGCAGGCGATTTCTTCCCTCTTGCCGCCACCGCCGCCAAGGCAGAGCGAAAATTTGCATTGCCCGCTGCTGATACTGGCTGAACCCTACCCTCTTGCTTTCTTTTCTCGGCCTAAATTCTCTAGGCTGGTCTCCCTCATAAAGCTGAGCTGTCCTCATCCTTCTTAAAACCGAGCTGTCCTAATCCATCTCCCCCCTCTCCGGCCCAGCCTCCCTCCGGGAAGTGCCGCAGGCAAGCGGCCGGGGTCAGGGCTCTGGGACCCCGCGTCGGACAGGTGCGCGGCGGGCGAGAGCGAGGTGTCACATCCCGGGGGCTCCCCTGTGCCTGCAGGTACGGGACGATGGACGGCGGGACGCGGAGAAAAAACGCTACCCGAGAGACGACCAGCACGCTGAAGGCCTGGCTGCAGGAGCACCGCAAGAACCCCTACCCCACCAAGGGCGAGAAGATCATGCTGGCCATCATCACCAAGATGACCCTCACCCAGGTCTCCACCTGGTTCGCCAACGCCCGCCGGCGGCTCAAGAAGGAGAACAAGATGACCTGGCCCCCGCGGAACAAGTGCTCTGACGAGAAGCGGCCCTATGAGGAAGAGGAGGAGGAGGAGGAGGAGGGTTCGCAGGAAGAGGCGATGAAGAGCGGGAAAGCCGAGGGTACCCTGCTAAAACCAGGCACTTAGCGGTGCGGCCGCGGGGGCTCGGCCGGCAGCTCGCCCCCGGGGCGGGCCTCGCTGGTGGGGGCGGCCGAGGGCCTCGCTGGTGGGGGCGGCCGCGGGGCAGCGCGCCGCCGACAGTGACCATATGTCTTGTTTTTGCTGTCCCTTCCCCCGCCCCCGCNGGAGGAGGAGGAGGAGGAGGGTTCGCAGGAAGAGGCGATGAAGAGCGGGAAAGCCGAGGGTACCCTGCTAAAACCAGGCACTTAGCGGTGCGGCCGCGGGGGCTCGGCCGGCAGCTCGCCNAGAAGGAGCTGGAGCTCAGCGACCTGGAGGACTTGGACGCCGCCGAGTCCGAGAGCTCAGAGTGCGAGCTGAGGCGGCCCTTCCCGCACCCGCTCCCGCATCCGCACCCGCTCCCGCTCCCGGGCGGCAGCCACCCGCCGCGGGCCGCCGAGCTCCCCGCCAAGATGCCGCCGCCGGCCGCCGCCGGAGAGGAGGAGGAGGAGGAGGAGGAGGCGGCGGCGGCGGCAGAGCGGGCGCGGAGCTGCCTGAAGACGGCTGCGGAGGAGTGCGGCCCCGACCCGCTGGGCTCTCGGCAGCGCGGCTGCGAGTCCAAGATGTGCTTCCAGCAGGGGCAGCAGCTGCTGGAGGCGAAGCCCAGGATTTGGTCCCTGGCGCACACTGCCACCTCCCTCAACCAGGCCGAGTACCCCTCCTGCATGCTGAAACGGCCGGGGGGCTCGGCCGCCGCAGCCGCTCCCGCCCCGGTCAGCGTCATCGACAGGCACCAGGATTCGCCGGTCACCAACCTCAGGAACTGGGTGGACGGGGTGTTTCACGACCCCCTGTTCAGGCACAGTACTTTAAACCAAGCCCTGAGCAACACAACAGTTTCCTGGGCTACCACCAAAGGAGCCATTCTGGAAACGGGCGCCTTGGGACGCGCGGTGGGGAACGGCGCCAATGTGCTCAAGGGGCAGCTCTCAAACCTGGCCCACCATGACTCAAACAAAGAGTTTCTGGCGTTTCCCAAATCAGGAAGCAAAATGTTTTGTTCCTAACAGGCCTGCCGAGAGGCAAAGGACTTTCTAACGCTTGAAAAGTCAGCTACACTGAAAAGAGACTTGCAAGAGTTTAAATTTAAATATAAAACTTTTTCCTGCTTTTTTTTTAAAAAAAAACCAAACAGCATAAACGAGGATTTAAAGGTCTGTTTGCTCAGTTCAACGGAAAGACTTTGCTCACTGCTGTTCTGAACATTTTCTCCTGGCTGCGACTTTAAGGGATCAATGTCGTGAAAGTTATTTAATTCCATGTCCAAAAAGCACGTACTATAGTGTAGACCTACTTAAAAAGTTTACATCCGAAAGTTTACAAACGGGAAATTTTAATTCAGATTTAATTTAAGGCATGCCGACATTAGTTATAAAGACTTTTCGAGAGTTTTTCCTCCTGATTTCCTTGTTAGCATATAATTCACAAACAGCACTTCTCCTAAGTTTACACCTACTGCACAAATTTATCTTGACAAAAAAAAAATAATATGTTAAAAGGTATGCTCACTCCAATAAATTGTCTGTTTCAGAGGTAACACAAGTGGTGGCGTCTTCCATTGGGCAACAAACAACTTCTATGTTTCAAATTCCCCCTCGGAGCCGATCCCGTTAATTCCAAGGACTGTCAACAGGCTGCCGGGAGAGGGGAAGAGAGGCTCAGCGCAGCGCTGCCGCGGCACTGAGGACGGACCCCGGGAGGCACGCTGCGCGCAGGAGGGCTGCTGGGCTGCGCCCCGCGCCGGCCGTGNCTCCTTCCCCCTCCCCTCCTTCCCGAGCTCCGGGCGGGCGGGGGTCGGCCCCCAAGGGCCGGGCTCTGCCGCGGCGTCGCCTCCGCCGTGCGCGGAGCAATTGATTCACATGGAAAATTTGATCTTTTAAAGAACCGTTTTAGCTTTCCAGCTCCTCTGCCAGCGCGGAGAATCGCTGATCCGCCATGAATATTTCAGCACTTCAGTACAGATGCTTTACCGTTTTGACATTAAATAGAGTGCAGCCAACAAAAAGAGAGAGGGAGGAAGAGCGCTCTCGACGTGTGATTCAGGAGCACTCGCAGCCAATTTACCACTTAGATAACAGGCGCTTAAAAGATTTCACTTCCTTCCCCGGAATGGGAGCAAACTTTACTGATCCCCGGACCGGGAGACAGGGAGAACTGCTGGAAAAGAAACTGCGAGGCAATACCCTGGCCGGCTTACCCTGGCCGGCCTAAAATCCCTGAGCTTCGGCGCCCGGCCGGCGGGGAAGAACCGAGAACACCCGAAGGACCGAGCTGACATCGGCACAAGCAGAAGAGCCTCCCTTGCCTCCCAGTATTCTCGCCCATCCCACCCCAGCGGTTCCCCGTCTGTCCACCCCCCTTCACAATAAATAAGTAAGAATACAATAAAGGGGGAAAATATACAAAGGCAACTCTAAAGGCAACCGAGAAAACACTCAGCCAAAATATACTCCAGCCTGTGAAGTTTCTAGCGAGACCTGCTAGTGCAAGGACTGAATAAAGGAATCCAGGTGCGGAGATCAGATCAAGCCCTTCCCCTCTCTGCGAGCAGCCGTAATTGGATTGTATCCAGTCATATTCCCTGTCATTGTATTGACTTTCGCTCTCTTGGATGATATTATCGAGATCACTGAACCCCTCTGCTGATCTGGCTGTCAAAAGGCTCAGACAGGAGCCCCCGGCCTGGAAAACGTGCATCAGCCGAGATAATTTGAAGTGAAATTTTCATTTTGACAGTAAACCCCTCAATTTCTAAAGGCTCTGCACCCGGAGAGCTCGGTGGCAGGGGGAGGCTTTACAGAAAGCCCACGTCTTAAACTGAAAAGGGCAAAAGAACTCGAATTAGTTGTAATAGATAAAAGGGCAAAAATAAAGAGTCAAGGGTACTTGACAGTAATAGCGAAAGTGGAGTCTCGGGGGAGCCGCGATCTGAGCTAAAGGCTGGGCCGGCAGGAATTTTAATGCAGCCGGGGCGGCCGGCGAGCTTTGCCTCTGAAACCCTTTAGACAAAGCAAATTATTTCAGCCAAACTAAAGAGACGGGGATGAAGGAGGCGAGGGAGAGGGAAGGGGAGAAAGGCTGCCCTCAAACCATTGGTAGAGTCAAGCGGGACGGGGCATAAACCCCTCTGACTGCTGCGAGGGTGATGTTAAAGCGGGGAGGTTTGTGTGTGCCAGCCTCACTGGATGTGCAGGGACTGGAGGGGACACGGGGGCTCCCGATGGGCTTCGGTTTCCATGCGACAGAGGCTCTGTGGAGTGGAAGAAGACTCCATTCTTTCTCCTAACACAGTGACAGCCGAATGTGTGTGTGGATCCTGTGTGTCTGCGTGCAAGGAGAGGTCTCGTCCACTGAGCAGCCAAAAATTTCTCTCAGCCTGAAAAGCTCCCTGACTTTGAGGAGCGCCGGCTCTCGCCGGCCTCCCTAGGCTGGCCCTCGGTGGGTGACCCCAAAAGCCATAAAAGTAATTTTACAAGTCATTGCTGGCCGGCTTTGGCTAGGTCCAGGATTCAATTTGGACATCCCGTTGTTTGGGAGGCAGCACCCTCCCCTCTTTCCCCCCTCCTCCCCTCCTCCGGACTTAAAATGAAGGTGATAACACTGTGGGCAAAACACAGGCGCACTGAAATACCAGAAACCAAAAGAAAAGCAGATCAACACTTTATCCCTTCATTTTCATCTTATTGTTGTTATAAAACAAGTTTGAGTAAGTTTATGACTGCTGTATAACAAGAGCAGGGCTCTCCAGACCAGGGAACCGGCTGTATCCCGGGTCTGGTAAATCTGTGCGTGCTCACACCAAAACATTGCTCATCCTGAGAGGAGACCGTGTCAGTTAAGGGGGAAGGAAAAGAGTTTTTTGCTTTAATACATAAACCTTATGACTTAGATCAGCTATGAAATACAGAGGTCTTTCAAAAAGGTTGGGCTTCTTGTTGTTTGGTTGTTTTGATTTTTTTTTTTTTAATATGAACAAAAGAGTGTGAGAAATTAATTTTGCCATTTGATTCAGTAGCACAAGTCAAAGATCAGGTTCTGCTACTTTAGAGGAAGCTGCAGGGCTGAAAGGGAAAGCCGTGCAGCTCGTATGTCTGTACAAAGCAGAAATATAAAGGCAGACTGAGAAAGAAAGAGGAGAGAAAAAAAATCATAGAGAAACGTCTTGAAACTGAGAGACTCTAAATCATTCAGCCATGGCAAATTCAAACACACAAAGGAGGGGATGCTAAATTAACAGTGCTTTTTACATAGAGCCCAAATAAAACTGTAATCAGCGACGCGTTACTTTTCATTAAGCGAGTTTGACAGGAGCATATTCAGCCTCGACAAGGGAACAGGAGCGAAGAAATATACGGCTCTCCCAGCCCGAGTCATAAGATAATTCCTTAAGCTCCATTAACAACTCTTAGCCGCAGGAAATGGGCTCCCTGAAAACATCTCCAAATCTAAAAGCTTTATCGACCTCTCAAACCTCTGCTGATGGTTCTATTTTTTTAAAAAAACTTAGAAGCGAGACGTCCAGCAAGGTAATAGACTTTGACACAACACCTTCTTAACTAGAGAGAGAGAGGCAGAGAAAACGAGACCTTAAATGATATTTAAAAGGCAGCCAATTAAGATTTAAAATTATTGTCTCCTGAGATTATGCATGCGATTTATGTCATCTACTTTCTTTTCCCAGACATGCATGCAAAATTGCAATGGGGCATATTGCCTGTTCCTTAAATGATGATGATGATGATGATGATGATGATGATGATAATAATAATAATAATAATAGGAGAAACAGTAGCAATTAACAATCTGTAGCTATCGCACATAATTGCAAATGATGATCGAGGAAAGGACTAGTGTTAAGGTAACCTGATTATAGAGCTCCTTGCAACAGCCAGCTTATTTATAGGTGTCTAATTAAAAGACAGATAGATGAAATTATTCACACATTATCCACTTATGTTCAGGAGCACATTTCTTTTCATCCTGAGTGAATATTTGACTCTTAAATTCATGTAATTAATTTATAGTTAAACAACCCAGTGTAGCATCTACTTCCCACTGGCCACATGATAAAGTGTCCAAGAAGATTTTGTCTTGGCAAGACTGATTATATATTTTTAAGATATAATGGTTCAGAAGGAGACTCTGACTTACTACAGCCTTTTTGCTACACGTTTGCCTTTTCCATTTAAATCTGACCTTCAAATAATATGAAGGCTTGCGTGTGAAAGTGTATCCAGTTAAATGCCAAGAAAAGAGTTAATGCTCACATTGTACTATTTCATGCAGAAATTCTGTGAAACGCAAGAAAATATTATAACTTGCTGATTTTGTGAGAGATCAGAAATTATTTCAATGAGTGTGATTTCTAGATGAATGCAGTAAAAAAGATCATTCAAACACCACTGTGTTTTGGCCAAAGGTCAAAGTGTTTTGGTTCTCACTTAGATGAAGTTAGTTCTGTCTATGAAGCAATGAGCTCGGATCTGAGTCCTGTGTCTCTTGAGGGCTGAGCATGTGACTTACTCCTTTAAAAAAGTGAAGAATGAAGGAATGTTAATGGTAAAATTATACATTTCTATTTGTGTGGCAAAAAAACCACAAAAAACAACCAAGTAATAATTGTGCTTGTTCTTAAAGAGGAAGCTATTTTTAATAGAATAGCTAATGGTCAAAACACCAGTCCTGAAATGTGACATCTGGCATGTTTCAACTCACATTTACTGTCAAGAAGTCTATGAGGTGCTTAGGACTTGCGGGAAGCGTTCTCTTCATATTCCTTGTGAAATGGCATCATGGCAGATAATAATCCTCGATTTTTAGGCCCCATCAAAAAGCAGTCTTAAAATACACACCAGCTATATGTGTCTGGAGGCAGTTTAATACATAAATCATTGGTCTCCTAAACCATATGACTATATAGCAAAACCTGAATTTGGCTTAGAACTTAAAGAGACATTTAAGCCATAACCTGAAGAACCAAGGGAAGAGGAAATGCTTGGGAGCAATTCAAAAGCAAATGATAGTAATTGCTTCCCAGTGTGCCCCCACTCCAATGAGAAATGGGACTGTTTTCTGGGAGGAAAGAAAGAAGCCTCCGTGCGACCTAGAGAGAGTGCATATATGCAAACCCCACTGGTATCCTGCTTCCCACAGTGGGGAATGTGGTCTGGGCATGAGAGCAGTGATTGACCTACTTACAGTGCTCAAGAGCTATTTCTTGTCCATCCCAGTTTAAGGAAAGCATGAAAATGAAGGAAATATCTTGAAAGTGTTCTCTTAATGTTTTTGGGGTTTTTTTCCTGACATAAAAAAATTCTTTTATTCATTCATTTGGCTAGACAAAAGCAAGGGCATAAAAATCTTTTTCGTCTCAGTTTTACCTCCATTTCCTTTCTCCACATCAGCATGTCATTATTTAAATTTTGAAATGGGTTTCAGTAATAGTTGTGAGTATTTTTTCAGTGGTTTATGTGGAATCCTAATCAGGTCATTTTTCAAAGACTACCTCAGAAATCTTTCTGAAATACTGCAAAGAATGATGGTGGCAATTAAATGGAACCAAGGAAACACCCACTTTCAATAGTATTTCTTTAATTTATACTACTCTATAGAATGCCAAAAATCAAACAGTTAAAAAAGATGTGCTTGAGATTTCATCAGATATTTTCTTATGTGCATTGTATTGTGAAACAGGATTGAAACATTTGCTAGCAATATAGAACAAAGCTGAATAACCAACATTTTATCTATGTCATTATGACAGGAGAGGTGCTACATCAAAGGCTAACGTGTCTCCTAAAGTTCTGTTCTCTATCATGGTATCTATTGATACTGGGCTTCAGTGACCTGAGAAGTCACTCCGAATGAGTTCTGTTGTCCTCAATATGAAGGTGTTCAGCTAACACAAGTTTACTATACTAGTATGTTTGCCAAGGGGAAAATTATTGGAAAGGTAGGACAGTGCTCAGGGAACAAGCTGAAGTGGAATATTTCCATGGTAGGAGAAATGAATAAAGAGGGAAGTGCTTGGGAATCCTTTGTGAGTGGGGTCCTTCCTTCCTTCCTTCCTTCCTTCCTTCCTTCNAAGGTAGGACAGTGCTCAGGGAACAAGCTGAAGTGGAATATTTCCATGGTAGGAGAAATGAATAAAGAGGGAAGTGCTTGGGAATCCTTTGTGAGTGGGGTCCTTCCTTCCTTCCTTCCTTCCTTCCTTCCTTCCTTCCTTCCTTCCTTCCTGAAGGTATATAGATCACAGCACGATATTTTTTTTCTGTCCCGGTTAGATTACAGCTCACATGAACGCTGTAGATGAAGGTGGTGTCACATACGTCAGCCCTCACGACACTGGTTGTTGGTAGCCTTGTGAACAGAATGCTTTGCTTTTGAGCCTTCAGGTTATCCTCTTTTTGGACATATCATCATCTTCTCCCTGACCTTGTGACACAAATGGCTGACAAACCACAGGATCACAGAATATTCTGAGTTGGAAGGAATCTGCAAGGGTCATCAAGTCCAGCTCTTAAGTGAATGACCCATACAGGGATCAAAGCCACAACCTTGGTGTTACTGGCACCATACTCCAACCAATTAAGCAAAGGAGATAGAAGCTAGGAGATGTTGTCTTGTAGTCCAATGTCAAATATGTGATCAAGTACTGAAAACATTATTTTTTTGAGCCTTATTTGTCACAAACTCCAGTGTACATGACTTAATTCTTTGGTTACAGCCTTCAGAGAGAAACAAGTAGAAATCTGCTCACTTTAAGGAGCAATCTCATAATCCTACAGGTAAAGGTAAACCAGATCTGAACCAGCCTGGAGAGTCTTGTAGTCTGTTTACCACAGGTAGCTGAAATAAATAACAACCACAAAAATAATGTACCCATGTTGATTTTACTGGGGAAGTAAGGTGAGAAAGGCCCACCATGCCTCCATGGCTGGAGGAAAAGGAGCAGGGGATGGGAAATTATTGTGGTAGGAATTGAAGGGGTTTTAAGTGTCAACCCAGTACTGTTTTCTGCCTTCATTTACACCAGACTTAGTCAGCTTTAACTCAGACTAACTTCATTGGAGCTTCTCCACATTTAGGATAACACGTCAGATAGCAGGAAGGATCCTTGTGTGGGAAGGGTAAACCCCTGCTGACACAGTTCCTGCATGTAAATTTGGGGGTTAAAAACACTCACAAAATGTATGAGTGGAACCTCACAGTATGTAACTGGTTTAGATTAAGGATTTTAGATATATAAGTGGAGTACCTTTGTGAAGCCAGCCAGTTCATGTCATGTTACTTCTGTATTAAATTGAAGCAAATGGAATCAACAAATGTGGAGGCCAGAGGTCAGATTCTCAAAGTTATTTCCAGGTTTAGTGTCAAACATCTCCACCCTGACAGTGACACAATAGAGAGAAATATCACGAGTTTTCATCTTCCCATCTGAAGGAATGCAAAGTCTCTCAGTTGACAGAACTGTTCTTCTCCTCTCTGCTGCCACATGACCTAGTCTGTAAAAGGTCTTCAAATACAATTATTCTCTTGCTATGCACAAATCTTTGCTGCTGCTCTTCCTTTGCTTGAATTTTTCTTTTTTAGGAGACTTTTTCTTCTTTTAGAAGATGAAAAAGGAAGAAAAATCAGGTAGGAAAAAATATCCTTCACTTGAACCTGTACTCAGAGATGCAAGTTTGTGCCTACCACTGTGGATGGGAGGCATTGTCAGTACTGGGCTGAATTCTGCAATTTTGAGCAACCGTGTAAAACAAAGGTAATCTTGGAAACAGCCGCAACACATCCATTTCACACATTCACTACATTTAATGAAATAAACTTTGCCAAGATCCTAAAGTAAGACTTTTTAATTGAAATGAAGGACATACAAAACTCAAATTATAATTTACTAACAAAAAAAAAAAAAAAAAGCAAGAGAAAGAGCCAATTTTTCAAATTGACTGAAGAGGAAGTAACTTAAAATACTCAGCTGATTCTGAGAAATGAGCCTTGTTCCATGGTAAGAGTAAAACAAAAGGGAACAAACACCAAATCTTGATCCCAAATCAATGGATGAATAAGATGCACACCATATCTCATCTTATTCTGTTGTGAATCTCCATTATAAAAAAGAAAAAGCTGAAAGCAAACAAACAAGACAGAAACTGAGTTGTACATCATGAAAATAAAATTTCTTAGTTGCTGGAAGTGACTGATAGAAATCTGGGAGAATGGGACTGCACACATATAGTATGAGTAGGAAGAAAGCAAACAATAAGCAGATAATGCTTCAGCCTCTTGAAACATATACATCAGTGCTTCCTGCAAGCACCAAACTCCTGCTTTTGGAAAAGCTTTAATTAACTATGCATAGATTATTCCTTCTTGCCATCCTTCTCCAATTGATAACAAAAAAGTATGATACATATAGAACATGATACATGTAGAACTAATTTACAGCTGCCACTACTTCAAAACTATAGTTTCTTGATCCTGAAGAGCATAATTGGGCCAATGATATCACTGAAAATGCCCAGTTTTTAATCCAGGCAGAGTACTATAATATCAGTCTGAAAACCAGAGTCACAATGCATGGGAGAATCAGCCTATTTACTTACTGCTCTCTCTGATCAGCCTTGTAAAGGGATGGTTTGGGCTAAATTTTAGCCCTATGCTCTGCTTTTCAGAGTTATCTCCCAAGCTGAGTATAGCTACGTCAATGCCCCAACCCTTTGCAAACATCCCAAGCTCTTCACAACCCAACTTCAGGCCTGGATGCTGAAGAATGAAGAATGTTACTCTTGAGTGTGAGGGACCCACAGGGTGAGCACAGTGTGATGTGTCTTGAAGTCTTCTCAGTGCTGCTGCCAGGATTGCTAGAGAAAGGATGCGGCCGATTCTTGACAGACCATCTGCAACTGCTGACATCCTCCTCTCTCAAATCCCAATGGTAGGGCACGCAGGGACAGAGTGGATCAGGGACATCTCATTTTGTGATGCATCACTTACAGGAGAGTGGTGAAATGCAATGTTCTGTTCACTGGAAGCGTGTTCCCAAATTTGATACGAAGTCAGCTGAGCACGGGAAGAGATTCTGCAGACCAAGAAATAAGAGCAGCTTGTTTTTCCCAGTGGGTGGCTGTTACGTGAGGCTATGTGTATGGGAGAGGTACAGATGAAGAAGGATTCTTGCAAAGATAGCTGCAGAGAATCCTCATTTCAGCTGCAAGGCCCCCGGGGGTGTTATTTTTAAGCAGTTGGCACTGGAGCTGGCCAGGAGAATGGGATAGGAAGTATTGTAACAGAGCTGTGATAGCTGCTGTCACTGAGGTAGCTGACTGGTAGACAGATAGCTCTACAAATAGGACAACATTAAGAAGAGGATGTAAGGAAGTGTTTTACTTTCATTCCATTGCCTTTAACTACTATAAATTCTTCAGGCATTGAGATGTAAGGAGACAAGATTCTCAGCCTTCCTCTTGACTTAACCCTGATTAATGCTCTGCCAGAAGGAAGTAATATATTAATTGTTTGTGATCCAGAAGAGGGTAAGTCCTTGACTTTGCATATGTTACCAAAACTGAGTCAGATAATGCAGTCTTAAAGGCAGGCTTTGGCACATTTCTCACCAGTGAGACTTCCTGACCTGAAGAGGGATGTGTGGCCATGATTATCACATCCAGCTTCCAAAAAGGATGCCTCCTTCTTCAAAGCCAGAGCAAAGAGACTGAATCCACTCCACGTGCAGATTCAAGTGTGTGATAAAAACCAAATGTACTTTAGTGTGTACCCCATGTCACCAAATCTTTTTGTGGCAACAGTAAGACTAATTTAAGACTGAATATGTTCAATGACTACGCTCTGCAACAACACAATATATGCTCTTAATCAGTAACACATTATCTAACAACTTCAGCAATGACAAGCTGCCACATGTGTTGGAGGTTTTGATTAAAGGCTGGGCAATTCTCTGAGAAATGGGAGTTGGTCACTTTGGACCAGTTTGCTACCTTCACTTCAGAGCTGTTTCCACAGCACGTTTCACTCTATGCTGCTGCGGAACGGCGAAGTGGTTAAGTAGGTTCTTTATCCTTCTAGATCTGGGCCTTGACACTTACATAAATAATACTGATGAAAAAGTTTTGCTCAGACCAGACTAGGGCATCCCATCCCTCCTTTCTTTCTCTGCAAGATCCTGAAGATTCTGGTTGAAGAAATTGACAATTGCAAAGACCATATTGATATTACATTTGCTTTAAAGGCCTGGAAGCTCAGTATTTTGTTCCTCTTGAATGCTGATTTCTCCTATCTTTTGTACCTGCCCACTGGGTCTTGGCCCTGCCCCTTTGAAGTGCACAGGAAGAAACAAGATCACAGAATCTGCTGTCTCTCACTGTGACCCATCATACATGTAATTTGCTTTAACTGAACTGGACTGAACTTGCCTAACAGGTAGATAAATAAATGCCAATCATAATCTATGTTGTTTAGTTCAGTTTGACAATATTAGGACTACAGGTTAGGAAAGAAGTGAGCAAGTGATTCAGGGTGGGATTGTTGTGCACTAGGAAAGCTGCATGATAATTCATCCATAGTACTTTGTATAACCTTGTCTACTTTAAGTTATATCAATTCCTTGATTACCACAATTACTCACTTTGATTACATAAAGAAAAAAAAAATCCTACTTGAATTGTGTCAGATATTTGCGTGAATATATCTCTGTTAGTGGAAAAAGAAATGTTTCTGATGGGCATACTTCTGAATTTTTTTCTCATTCTTTTAAAATAAATATTTGAGCTTGTTCCCTAACAGATACATGTCAGCAAAAGCTAAATGAAATAAACTATATAAGCTGCATACTTTAGCTTTAATAAAATTAAGTACATTTCATTTTATTTTTAATAAATTTAAGTATGTCATAAGATAAAAACTATCTGTTTACTTTAGTACATATGGAAAGACACATATATTTACAAGCCTTGCTTAAGTAGTCTTCTCATTTTCTTTCAAAGGCCCCAAAGGATTTAAATTACATATGTCAAGAGATCTTTTCAGGTAATCATATAAGAAAAACTAAGCAGATGGAAATACATGTTCATTGACTATAAGATAAAACTCCTCAGTGAGTCTGTTGTGAACATCCCTTCTATACTGAAAGGGGTTTTATTCTTCCTAATCTGTATTTTGTACAAAATGTGTGCTTTCCATTTTAATGTACACATTGAGTCATAAGAATATTGTTTTTGAAAACAGAGTTGGAGTAAAAATTCCTACTTCTAAGTCTAGGATGAGGTACTTAAAAATAATAATTATTTTTCTATTAGCAACTTCCAAAGTTATAATTGGAATACAATTTGAATTCAGCCACAGTAGTCCCACCTAAGGGTAAGATATCAGCTAATTCAACCAAAAGTTGAGGCTCTCACTTTTCACAGTTGGCACATTTGCTTCTGTTTTCAGATTTCTTTGAGTATGTAAAACAATAAAAAAAAAAAAAAGGATGGGCTTTTATGCTGCCATTTTAAGCAATTTTTCATTCATTACTGCTCCTATTTTAATTATTAGCACAGTTCAGATATAGTGATGGCTTTAAAGCCTCTGGGAAAGAAAGTAAAACAAAAAAAGTCTTAAATAGTTTAATTATAAAGAAAATAAGTACAGTAAAAATTCACAGAATTTTCACACAAAATCAATTTTACAGTGGACCAGTAATATCTGTGACTCCACTATTATAATTTAAGGGGTTGGTGATGCAATGCTGACCAAAATTCTTAAAGATTATTTACTCTTTACACCTTTTCAAGTGTACAAGCGATTCATAGCTAGCCTATTAGTCACAACAAGTTTGATTTCCAAAACTGGGAACTCAGTAATTGCCTGCAGTTTTGGTAGGAGTTTTGCTGAGCCCTGCAACCCAGCTTCATAGGAGGGTGCAGCCACGGGTAGCCAGACTATGGTTTTGACTCTACAGAACAAAAATCCTCATTAAAACATTCTTTGAAATCCTGGCCCAAAATTTTACAAATACAGCTTGATAAGCTGGGATACAGGAGTTTGGGAATCCAAGGAACATGAATACCTAGAAAAATTTCTAGAAATCAGGTGTAACATCATATATTGTTGACTTTTCACTACAGATATTTTGGTATTTGACAGTTACATACTGTACATAATTAATTTGGTTCTTTTCCCCATAAGGTACATGACCTGATTGTAATTTTCACAAATTGGATCATTTTTCATAATTATTCATCATATCATTTATGGGAACAAATGTCAGGCTATTGTTTGTCTTCAAATGCAGAGCTGCATCTTCTGCTATGTATGACTTTATGGATGTAAACTCATAACCCTGGCCTCTTCTCTGGTTACTCTTTATAAATAGGAGCAAAGCAAAAAATATTTCAAAGGTTTTGAAATTTTAAGGGAAAGCAGAGAATGCTTTAAGCAGAAAAAGGCAGTAGACAGGAAAATTAGGACATCTTGTGCTTTCTTGTTCTTATTTCCAAAACTTTCCTTTTTCAAAGGATTATGTTTGATTACACTCATAGACAGAAGACTAACAAATAGTTTGTGATTTTTTTTAACACATCAAAGTCAACAGAAATGCAGGATTTTAAACATTTCAAAAATCTTGGGTTTCTTTGCAGTAACTAAGGTGTCTCATCCTAAGCTAAAGGAAGTATGTGGCTTACTGCCTCATCTTAGATTCTTACTTTTAAAATTTCAGCTTTCTCATTTTGCCCACAGAGAATTTATTCCTGCATAATGAGAAGAGTGGGGAAACCACCTGCAGACAAGTAAAAACAATAAGCTGTTTCTCCTAATCAACTTTAACTTCTCTACAGCCAGTGGAAAAAGATGCTTCCTGTGGCAGGTCCTCTGATCTCCAGTATCCACAATGGGTTAGAGGAATCCCACTCAGGGGCTTGCTGTGAATTTAGGCAAGTACTTTCCAGGGCTTTCCTACTCACTGGCTGTTGCTTCATTCTAACATGTTGGTCTGGCTCAAAACAGATCTGTTTATTTAGACTCTTTTTAATAATTATCTGAATGAAAACCCAGGACTGACCTGCACAGGAGACCTCAGCAGAACTGCTGATGCTGAAGCTTTGTCTGTACCAAAGGCTTGTGCCTGAACTCTCCCAGTCCCAGTCCCAGTCCCAGTCCCAGTCCCAGTCCCAGTCCCAGTCCCAGTCCCAGTCCCAGTCCCAGTCCCAGTCCCAGTCCCTTTACTACCCACAGCAGGGGATTGCTGCAGCAGATCTTGACTCCCTCCTTGCTTGTTCAGTTTTCCTTCAAGGGCAGGATAGGGTGGACAGCAGAAACAGGGATTTGTCTTAGCATTCAGGTGTGGTGCCCTAACATGGGGGCCAGGACACAGCATCCATGGTTAACTCAGCCTGGCTGGAGCTTCTTCCCAGCTGTTCTATCAGCACTCTCAAACTTCTCTTAACCCAAAAACAGAGATTTCAGCACTGGTTCAGACAAAATACCTATGAAGAAAGAATGAAGTATGAAAGAATCTAGACATGTGGTGGCCACTTTTCTGTCTCTCCCTGAGCAGCACTCTCTGTTGAGCTGGTTTGTGCCTTTTGATCTGGACTTTCCACAAAGCAATAGTTAAGAGAGAACAGCATTAATCTTCATAAGTAAGGCTGGGAGCTAAATACCCCTGACACTCGTTGAAATAAGGGAGACATTGCTAGCATACCTCTCCATCTTGCAAGGCCCGCTATCAACATCCTGCAATCCTAACTGGCGTGCTGCTACTTCTTCCCTTTCCTGCTAGCTTGCAGCTGTGGTGGCTGCCCAGGCTGTGTGATACAGTCTTTGCTTTGATACCACACAAAAGGTTTTAAAGTGGAACATGCTGCAGAATTAGGAAGGGTGAATGGGCTTGCTTTCATGAATCCTAAGCTTCTCTTTCTTCTTCTCCCTCCTTTCCCATGCTCCTTATCACTCATCCTTGTTCTGGACTGGCACTGTTCCCACTAGGTACGCCGTTGTTCTTTCTTCTCTGAGTTTCTCACTGTTACTGTTCTACCTCCTCTTATACCCAGACAAACTTCCCTGCCTCAATCTCATTTCCAGCTTCTCTTATTTCCCCCCGAAATTCCATTCACTCATAACAGTGGTAGCTGTAAATAGCTCCCCAAAGCTCAGAGTGGCTTCTCAGACAACCAATTTCCTGTAAATGGCCCTACAATAAAGAAGAAAAAGAAAAAAAATCTATGTCTTTACGGTTCACTACCTGAGGAAAAGGGGTATTTTGAACCTGACTTGAGGAGAGATGAAGGCAAGCAGTGGTAAGTGGCAAACCCTGTAACCAGCTCCTGATTGGCCATGCTCCCTTGTGACAGCCTCATGCCTCCTACTCCTCCAGAGTGTGAACAGCTGCCCACTGCTGCTTATTGGCCACAGGCTGCATTTGTTCTGCACAGGTCTGTGCACTGAGGCTTTGGGAGATTGGCTAGAGCTTGTTGGGGGGTCTCTGAATGTGAGGAGACAACTTCATTGATCCCTGGGATCTAGACTTGGCTCTTAAGGCAAATAGTCCTGGTGTGCTGACTGCCTTGTAACTCTTTCTTGAAATGTAGGGTTTCTTTGAGAGGTCAGCTCTAAAGGAACAGAAGTTCTCTGAATACTGGCTAGTAACGAGCAAAAGCTGACAGTAAAAGGCTGTACCAGGGCCAAATCTGGTTTAGTACCAGAGATTTCTACTTTGCAAACAGAAGGTTATTGGAACCCCAGAGCAGAAACAGTGACACGATGACAGGTCATGATACAATGCTTACAAAGCTGGCAGAAATATTTGCTGCCAAGAGAAGCTTGACATTGCAGCTCATTGGCCACTAAGGAAAACAGCTCTTTCAGGTCTTCAGGAAAAGGGTCCCTGCACAGAGGGGCTGGGATGGATCTGCCCTGACCACTTCCTCTAATTGCTTCTAGTGCTGTTTAAACAGCAGTGCTGTCGTTCAGAATGGCTGATAGAAGGAAGACCTTAAGTTCAAATGTAGCCAAGGGTTTTATATAAAACAAGAGCTGAACCTACCCCCATCCTTCAGGTGCAAGGGAAGGAGCAACCAAGCCTTTGTTAGGCAGTGGAAAGACAAGAAGCAGGGAGCGCGCTGCCCCAGACTTTTCTCCCACTTTTGCAGGGGGATAGATGTGTGTTGCTCTAACTCAGCTGTCTCTGTGGCAAAATACAGAGGCCAAGTGTTCTCTGGCATCAGCTTAGTCCACCAAAACAGTGGAAAAGTAACTCATTCAAAAAAATCAGTTTTTTTTTCTTTTTTTAGTGAGCTGATGTGAATCATCAAAGGAACGAAAAAGAGCAGGCAGAGATCTACAGCTGGAAGGTGAGACAGGGAGGAAGAGCAGGGGAAGGAGGATATGAAGCCAGGATGGGGTATACAAGATTTCTTCCTTTTGTCTGTAGTAGGACATTGTGGGCTCAACTGCCTGTGAAACTAAAGCCTTGGGGTGAAGTTACACACCCATTTCAAGCTGATAGAATTGTTCACTGACACAAGAAGAAGGAAATCTCCCAGCTTTAATGCCCCAACATCTTTGTGAGACTCTGCCACATAGTTGTTTGTAACCCTTCTCCTCCTTTCCTTCAGGTTTTTTTGTGGAAGACTAATTTTCAGAAATCAGATCAGAATGAATTTAGTAATAGAGACTTTCAGAAAAGAGTTTTGTGCATGTGGTAACCTTGTGCAACCGGGGTTATTAATCTCTTCACAGTTTTGCCCTGCTTGCTTTGCTATGAACAGACACACTGACAGAAGATCATAGAATCATAAAAGATGACCAATAGGGGAATGTGTAGGGGAGTTAGCAGGACTGTCAAAAGAAGGTATACTGGTTTTGTAATTTAAATAGAGGCAGAGACCTCTTGTATCATCACCTGCCAGTGATGGTACAAGGCAGGAATCATAGAAACATCATCAAGATCCTTAGGACATCTCTTTCTTTGTCTATAAATCCGGGTCTCATTTTTGCAGTTTGGGTATCTATGTTTCACTGCTTTGTAAACGTCTTCATGGTGTTAGTCTGAAAAGTAATGAAGCATCAGAAACACGTGTTCTTCTTCTATAAAATGCAGTCCATGGCTGTGTTCTTGTTCCTGGTACTGGGCCAGACTCCTGGATGCTGCCGAGTTCCCAGGACAGGGAGGGAGCTGGTTGTAGTTTCCTGGTTATCTGAGTCAGCTGCTGCAATGTATATACACCAGATGACAATCATCCCACAAGGGACTGTTCCCCAAGCTAAGAATAGCTGGAGAAGTGAAAAGAGGGGACTATAAGGGAGGAAAGCTGTCCCAGTGTCCGCACTGAATGGACCAGGTTGCAGCTTGTACAGCTTTATCATAATTAATAACAAAAGTGATAGGGACGAGAGGCCTGTAATCTTGGCAGCCCTTCAGCATCTGATCAGCTTCATTCGATATCTTTAAGTAACTCAGATCTAAAGCACTAGAGCAATCAGGCTCCTGTCAGAGGTGAAAGAGGGTGTTTCTGAGTCTGATCAGAATAAAAAGTTTGTCTCCTTGGAATAATGTCAAGTAAACCCACCGACTTCCAAGTATGAAGAACCCACCTCACCCTTGGGAATGGGCTCAAAACAAAGGCTTACTTTGCACCACCGAGACCCTTGGAATAACCTCTTATTTCCTGAGACACGGGACAGAGTTAGAGACTTCTGCCCACACAGGAGCTTTCCTGCTTACAGCTCTCACCAGCACAGGCGATGGCTCCTCCTTTGCCAGCTGAACAGCACAGTGCTCTGCCAGCACAGACCACCCCACAGCTCTGGATGATAGACACCTGCTCCTCCTGCCACCAGACCGTGTGCTTTTTCTCTGTTTCAGTTGCAGGAATATCTGCTAAAAAGCTTTAAATACCCGCAGAAAATATACATTTACATCCAAGAAGCGGTTTGATAAGCATCCCTTGTTTTCTCTTGGTATCTTTTCCTGTGTAACTTTCTCAGTAGAACAACATGCACCATATTCAACATTTTAAGTCATACCTGTAAATAGTTCTTCACCCTGTATGCTTTAGATGGTGTGAATGCTCTGCTTTGTCGCCAGTGACAATAGTCACTTGAGTATCTGGACAAGACAAAACAACAACACTGTCAAAAGACCACAAGTTAGAAATGGCAAACTTGCCTCTTCTGATTTTCCATTTACTAAAATAGGTTTGCATGGCCAAAGTCTACTTTGAGCTCCATTTTCATATGCAATTGTTGTGTGACACATAAAAACTAGTTTTGTTCTTTATCATTTTCAAGTTACTGGATGATACCCAAACACTTGTGGCAAGGCCTTCTCTCCCATTCTTCATTCCAAGGTAACAAAGCCAGTAATTTTCATACTGAGGTGCAGTTGAAGGACGGCTACTACAGGCTTTCTAATCCACAGTCACCTTGTGTTTATTGTCTTACACCAGTAGTATCAGCTATAGAATAATTTTACATATGGCTATATATGTTCTAAACTGCCCAAAGTTATACAATATCTGCCCCGGAGAAACTCCTGCCTTTTTACAGGATATTCTTACTGAATTCCTTGTCAAACACACGATGTGGCTCTTTAATATTTGCTGAACAAAATAAACATTTCATAACACTCATTCTCACTAAAGAGGAGCTGTTTTCTACCAAAGCCACAAGAAAGAAGCCTGAATAAAGACCTTGGTGAATGAGAAAAACAGATAAAATACCTTTTGAATGATGAAAATCCTTAGCTCTGAGTATGAATTCAGGTCTGTGACAATTTGTAAGTCTTTAGAGGCTTGAGGAGTTATGGCCTAGGTTATGTTGCCAGGGATCCCAGAGACCTGGACTGGCCTTCTTGCAGTAAAGTCTGAAACTGTAGGTCAAAATATGTCCTTTGTATACATTTGAAGTTGGAAACCTATTTTTCTAAACATTTCTTCTGAAATGACTCATCTCTATCCAAAAGCAGTAGCAGCAGATAATCCAGGTTTCAGTTTTATGGCAGCATTATGATTCATATCCCTGTATATCTATTCTATATGTATGTTTTATTAAATATCCTCAGTAATTTAGGCGTGAAACAATACAGTTTATGTTCCTTAGAAATAACAGTGATACTGAGTATTTTTCAATCTTATTCTGATTTGATGGCAACAGGCTCTTGCTTTCCTCCTGCTAGCAATCACCTAGACATTTGTATCCACTTGAAAAAGTTAATATTTATGCCTAATATGATCATTGTACTATCATATAAAAATAGACTGTCACAGTCATTCCTCAGGAAAGCATGAAGACTGAGGGGAACATCTGCCAACCTATTTCTCCTTCTGAAAGTAGAATTCTTTATTACTCAATGGAGTTTACACACAAGATCAGTGATACATATGAATTAAAATCCCTGCCACATGTGTTTATGACAATTTTTATTTGACTTCTCTCATAATTCAGATATCCCTATTCTTTTCAACAGTGGATTATATTTTATTTCCCTTTTTCTTATCATGATTGGTTTACTTTTCACAGGTTTCCAGATTTGTCATGTTCCATGTGGAAAGTAAGTATCAGGATTTCTTTATCCTGCCTTGGAATTGCTCAGGTGACTCATTAAGATGAGAGCACCCTCGTTTTCTGGGAGGACAGAAGACCACATTCTGGTTTTGATGTTTCCAGCATAAAAATCTCAAAGTGCCATTAACAGTGCTTCCAAGCTCAAAAGCAAGAACTATTAACAAAATTTTGACATTCTTGTGTTTCCTTTTGACAATTTCCTATTTAATTGATCATTAAGGCAGAGATCACACTCGTGCTCTGTCCTTGTCCCTCACAGACACAGATCTCTTTATAGCACCAGTTCCCCACAAGACACACACACACACACAGACACAGACACAGACACAGACACACACACACACACACACACACACACACACACACAGAGTCTCTTCAAGGCTCCTTGATCCCTACAAACCCCCACGCTGTCTGAACCATCAGCCCTGGGAAAGAAGGAGTTGCCTTGCCCTCCGTGTGGCAGCTGTTGCATTTAGGAGGGAACAGATGGACCTGGCAAGGTCCACTTGGGTGCTCCATCTACTCCAGTGGGCCAAGTTGGATGCAGCGCTGCAGGGAACCAGCAGTAAAGTCTTAAACAAGCACTGGAGCACAGGCTAGAGCCCTGGCCTGTCTCAGTGTCAGACAAGGAGCTTGTGCTGTGGCTTGCAGGGTGCTTCTGTTGGCAGTGACTATGTAAACCCTCAAGGATAAAGGAGGGAAGGTGATCTCTTTCTTATATCTGGTTGTAAGTTTGCAGCACGAGTCTGACACAGGACCAAAAAATCAGATTTTTTTTACAAGTTACAATCCTACCTTTCAAGAGAAGGTTATAATCCTCAGTCCCTTTGTATACCCAAGCCGTAGTGTTCAGAACATTCTCCTTGAGGGGAGGTAAAATTGTTCCTGTGTTTTACCCATCTGAGGGAAAACCTCAAGGATTAATGGCACAAAATGAGCACTTTTCTAGCACTTTTCATTTGCATCATGGTGTATTCATGATGTAAAGTTCACAGATGTATAGAGAGCTGTGACAAGTGTCATGTCTGAGCGTGGCTGTGGTGCCACTCTCAGCCAAGCTAGCTTGCAGTGGTAAGGATATCGCCCTGTGTTTTGCATGCATTTCTGTTATTTTTCACATGGAATCTTCCTTTTATAAATATTTGCAGGTTCACACAAAATGCACATGAATATACAAACACAGAAGCCAACATGCACACATCCATGTGGGTAATTCTCCCAAATAACTAAAATCTCCTGCTCTTTTTAGAAAATCATCACTACACAGGAACAGTATTTTCTGCACACTCAGTGATTATAAAATACCGGGTTAATGTGCTGTGTGCTTTTTCTATTACTGTGGATTTGGCAAATAGGTTATTTTCACCATTTTTTTAAAACAACACAAAGCTGGTTTCTTCGAAATCTGCATTTCTTACATTTGGAAGCAAACATCCCTTAAAATCCTTTAAAATCTTTTGCAATAACCTTATTTCATATCTTCTTACTCCTCAGTGGGATGAATTGCTCATGCAGCTGGCAGCATTTAGCTTTATGTTTGCATACCCAGTGATGTGGCCAGGTTTCATAATGCTGTGAATACCAAACCATAAAACCGCTTTTCAAAAGCAAATTCATAAATGCACTCATGCATACCTTTTTGAGTTATGAGGTGGCTGCAGATTTGGCAGTGCTGACTTGATGCAGTTTTGACAGGTTAGGTTAAAGGATTAAGTCTAGTCTGTCTTCACTTTGCCCTGGCTCTGACACACTCTAAAAAAAGTTGTAGGCTGGCTCTGTGCCTAGTATGACCTCTACATCTCCTCAGAGTGACAACACTTCCCTTTAAGGCTCTCCAAAGGTCAAGGCAGATAACTTGTTGAGTCTTCCAGATACTTTCTTATCTGTGGCTCTTCCTCCTAACCTCACACAGTGGAAGAAATATGCAAAACCTCGGAGGAAAACAAATTAGGCTTCATGAGGAATAACCAGCACTAGGTCAAATATTTTTATCAACCTTTCCTTTATTATACAATCCTTATTTACAACAAACATCTGAGATCACAGGTCACTAAAATCAGATACGCGTTCCATAAAAAGAGATCTCATAGCCCATCTTCTTTTTTCCCTGGCTAATTTGCAATTGAAAGCAACTTTCAAGCACTAAAAAGAGAAAGCTGGGGAAATAATGATATGATGACAGAAGAGTACACTTCTACAAAAAAAAGGCTGTGGTATTTGTTTAGCAACTGTTCACCTTTGAGAAAAAAAATAATGTGAACAAATATGGATGATAAGCTCAGCCCTTTATTCTGGCATTATGCCAAAGGACTTAACAGAGAAGTGTTGGTGTATGCAAGATTCATAGAGGTTAATAGATTTTAAAAAACAGAATACCATCTGTTTTTCTCTATGATTTATCCATTTAATTTCATCTAGTATTGTGTTGTGTTTAAAGGCTTGTGACTGACTGCAACACGTCATTTAGGAAGGAGAAAAAAACATCAACATTCAATTTTGATGTACAAGTTTAAATTTAAAAAAAATAAATAATCTTTCTACACACAGTGATGTCACTTTATATTCTGATTACTGGAATGGGTACTTTTGTCTTCTGAATTCAAGTGCCTTACTGAAAGGAAATACTTTTGGTAGTTAGAGAACTATATACAGGGCACATACATCTCTTGAGTATGATTCTTTAATAGAAGCTAAAAACTTTAAGCTTCCTGTAGTTTTGGCTGCAAAGTGGAATTTTCTGTCTGTAAAATCATTCCTATAGGCCTTGTCTGAGTACTCTGCAAGATTTTTAAATCTTTTTTGAAGAATAGATATTGGACTGCATTTTGGCAATGGTGTCAGTAACTTTGTGGACAGACAGAACACAGCTCTCTGCCCCTGTTCCATGATTTCTTGTTTGTAAATCCACAGACTTACACTAATCCTCTTGGCTGTAGCACCAGATGAGAAAATATTTCCACTGAAAAGGTATTATTACCTTGCTAGGCTCAGTGCTTCTCAAAGTATTCTCTCCTTAATGTTAAATCTTGCATTCTTTTCCCTGTGGGGGGGTCTTACATTTGGTTATATTAAAATACGTATTATTTTTTCCCCAGTTTATTAAACAATTAAGAGGATCATGTACAGACAACCCAGCATCATGATTTTTTAACCATAGGTTCTGTTTTTGTGACACCTGAAAACCTTATCAACAATTCTTTTATATTTCTTATATGATTTTTCAACGGTTTATGGCTGCACTAGAGCAAGAACTGGTCTGTGTGAGACCTCAGTGGAAGCATACTTGATTATGATACTTTGGTAATTACTCTGTTGGATATTCATCATTCACATATTACATAACATATCATCTCATGATAGTGAGAAATTTGCATGGTAATATGTGAAAAACTGTACAGCTATTCAGCCTGAACAGAATAACAAAGGTACCTTTAATCAGCTCGTCATTTCTTAAGAAAGGAAATGAGGCCAGCAAAAACTGAATGAGGCCAACAAAATCTGTATTATGAAAAAAAAAAATAGTCAACCGAAAGGAATTGTAATCTCATCCTTTATTTTTCATATCAGTTATCCTATTATTTGGATAAACTCCATGTCATCTTTACAGGTTTATTCTAATGATTATTTTAAAGTACAAATTTACTTGCCATCCTTTAGAATTTCCCTGCCATTCTGAAATTTTAAAATGTTACCATGAACAAATGTCAACATTTTTTGAAAATGCTTGGATTCAAATGATAAAGATTCCTTTGTAAAAAGCCCTTGTGATAGATGTTTAACTTGTTTCTGAAGCCCATTTGTTTCTAACAGTGCAAATGACTTTGTGACCAGGGTTTTTTCCCATTACAGAGCACCTGAAGTAAGATATTATAATCCCAACTTAGAACATAGCTATAAGCCCAGCTACTGACATATGGAATTCCCCATATTGTTGTTTGAACCTACAAATGCGTGAGCTCAGACTCAGGTCAGTTTGGGGCTGGGTTTTGGTCCCTTTATAAAAGTGCAAGGGGAGGGGGAAGGAAGAAATACCATGAGGTTCACCATCTGAGGTTTTGGTTGCTTTGTTTATTTCTTTAACTATTCCCAAACACAGTGGTTGCTTCATGGGCTGAAGGAGTGTGAGGATAAGAAGGTATCAGCCAGGGCAGGGGCTGGGACAAGAATGCCCACCTTCCTGCAGTGCAGGGACACAAGTGTGCCCTGCTCCCAGCACGTGTGAGATCCACGCTGCCACGACCTGCTCCTCAGCAAGGGGTGCAACCCAAAAAGCCCAACATCTGCACGTTTAAATGCAGAGAGGCTAGATTTAGATTCAATATTAGGAAGACATTCTCTGTGACCCTGGCACAAGTTGCTCAGAGAAGTGGTGGGTACCCCATCCCTAGAAGTGTGTCCTTTACTGAACATGTACCAAATACAGCAATGTACGCACACTGTCCTCGCAGTGCAAAGCTCTTGCTTCCCTTTTGGAGACTTCATTTTGGAGTCACCACCAGCAGATACATTGATGTTTAGCAAAGTACTGAGGCTCAATACCATATATTCTGCTTGTCAGTCTACACCCAAGAAGATTCAGAGCATGAGATTTAAATTTTCTTTCTAAAGAGCTTACACATCCTTAAATCTAATTATCCTATGAACCTGAAAAACAGTTTTGTGAACTTAAGTACCCATCGATTATGATTCAAGTGTGGTTTTAAGCAGGCCAATTTCTACATGGAGTTATTATCCAGCATGGATTGCTGAGCGTAAAGAGGACAATGGTTCAACAAGGAATAAAAATGAATTTCATGTTTTAACATTAGAAAGAGTAAATAAGACCATGTATTAATTAAATAAAGGACTAAACAGGACAAACCTTTGGAACAACAGACATAACATTTAAGAATAAAATCAACATGGCAGGGTAAAGGTCGGAGAAGATCAAGTAAGACGCTAATAGTTGTGCTTTTTCCATTTTCTTATCGATCAATATTATGTTTTTCCCAGTGAAAATGCAACAGCAGAGTTATTGCTGACCTTTTTCTCACCCTTCCATTGTGTATAAAATCACAGCAAAATAACAAACAACTTCATAAGCTGCAGAATTTTTTGAGTCAAAAAGCCTATGTCCAAAAAATAATTGTTTAAATGATCCATAGTAAAAAATGCTCTTTCCATGGTAAAAAGTAATATACCTCTCTCCTAATTACACATGTGAAAAACTTTATGCCAGCTTAAAAGTCAAAAGGTACACATTTTTGGGGGGGAAAAATTCAGCAATACACTTTTCCAGCACTTTAAATAATTGACAGGTCAAATACACTCTCAGCAACAAGAATAGGAATTAAGTATATATTTCAATAAGATCTAAGGACATATATATTTCACTTATTATAATGTGGGTGGTTTTTTTTCCTGATGCTTAATTCCTCCTTCTCACTTTAATGTAGCGTGGATCAAAATTCTGTTTATTAACCAAGATTACTCATATTGCCCTTTTAAAAACTAAGAATAAGCTTTTGGGAGAACTTTACATTACTTACTAATAAGGACATGGATGGCTGCAGTGAGCAATTCAATCAGAAAATTGTATGTTCTTTTCCAGCAAAATGACACTTTTCCATTTTCTGCCTCTGCCACTGCCACCAAGAAGAATGACATAGAAACTGAGGCAAAGAATAAGAGAAATGGAAAAAAAAAAAAAAAGGAAATAAATAATTTACAGTGATTTCAGTTAATTCAGAATGATACAGTGAGTGTGTTATCCCATTTAATATTTTTATTTTTATCAGTTAAATTAGGAACAGAATAAAAGTTTACATATGGTAAAGCTAAACTGATTCATTGGGAGTGTCAGAAAAAACACAGGAATAATATGACATACCATAAACACAAAGTTTCTTTCAAGTGAAAGAAGAAATGCTTATATTTTCCTACTGTAAATAGTATTTGCAGATCCTGTAGATATAGTAAAAAATAGCTAACTGATTTATTGAAAAATATGCACAATTCTCCTTTCAAAAATAGATACTGAAAACACGATCAGAAGTTAAGAACTGCCTTGTTAAAAGTTTATTGTCATTTCCAATGTGCAGGTAGTGAAGGTATAATTTCTTTACATAATAATTAGATAATCACGGGATTATCTACATACAAATGTAGCTTGATAAACCAGACAGTCTGGTGCTCAGTGATACAGTAAGGATATGTTTTGCTGTAGAAGGTTATACACTCACTAGATGTCCCTTTATGTGACATACAGGGTGTGGTGACTTTTGTAGAAAAGGAAGCCTCTTTATCTTCATAAAAGTTATAGCTGTTTCCCTAATTAAAAGCCACCAAAGAATGGAAGCATATAAGGTAATTTAAGAATCCATTAAAATCTCAATATTACATGTCAGATTTCAAAATCTGAACAGAGGCTACAAAACAGTGAAGATGTATCATATACACATAAAAAATGCTTTGTGGGAGATTAGAAACCTTGACAGCTATCACAGCTTTCTCTAGATCTGTGATATAGTTGAAATTTACTCTGAAGCTATGACCTATAAAGATATGTGATTATTGGAGAATCTCTGCCTTTGTTTAGACAAGCAGCCAAAGTTGTTTTTTCTGAAGGTGCTTGAAAATGAAGCCTCACAGTATTCTATGAGTATTTTCAAAACACAGATGGCAAATGCGGAGTCTCCAGATGCATTATTTATTACCAAGTCTCATAATTCATTTAATGATGTAATTGTTTTACAAGCCTGGGTCATAATTTGTGAATATCTGAGTGTAGTGACATAGAAATTAACCTAATAAAATGTCACTATCGTGCTTTACTATGCCACTATTGTGCTTTACTGTGCCACAGGAATTACTGTAGGCAATACACAGCTCTCCCTTGCTCTCCTCCTCTTCATTATCCTTGCCTTCCACACTAAACAGAGACTAATGCTGCTTGAAGTTACAGAAAACACCATCCAACAAGAGAGAAGATGTGTTCTTTTCTAACTATTAGCCCAGTCATTACAACATTTCCTTGAAACACTGGAAAGCCACTGGAAATGCTCAAACTCTGGAACTCCAGACAGGTTCTAGCATGAGCTGTGCAGAAAAGAAGACATCTGAATGTATTAAAACACTGTGATGGAAAAATGCAGAACCTTCCATACTACTTTTCTGCTATTTTTTGCTGTACATTTACAGCTTCAACCCCACTTTCCCACATCTTTAGCTATTGCTAGTACCCCACAACACACAAAAGCTGAATTGAAAAGCATGCCACAATTCTCTATCTGGTGAGACACTGGCTTTGAGCAGGATATTACTGTAGGATATCACTGTTAGGATTATCAAATTCCCAAGGTAACATTCTCCCTCAGAAAGGCTGCTGTTTAGGGACACTCCTCCTGGAGTGCCACGGCTTCGGAATACGCACACTTCACTTTCTACTGACCAAGACACACAAAAAGGCATTTCCATAGTAAGGAACTGCAATATTTCTATTGCAGAAGAGGGTCTTTGGATGCCATAATACTGCTGGCTTGCAGCTCACTCTGCTTCCTCTCCCCCGCATCTTCTCACATCTTTTGGAGGGCTTTTGACTTTCATTCTCTTTCTTCTTCCTTACCAATTTCCTCATGCAGGTTTCCTCTCTGTTCCTGTGCTCTTCTCATTCTGCTTGACTGTCTCTCAAGCTGTCATTGTTTTCATCTATTCTCCACCTTTTTTTTCCCTCAGCTTGCCTAATTTTATCATGAATGTGGTGATACACAGCTAACTTTAGATGTATCTCCAACTTGTCACACATATTCCCTTATTCAAATTGCTTGATATCTCCCATAGTTTTCTGAGGGCCTTGGACTCCAGAAGGTCTCTTTGGCAGTGGCTGCATTTTCCCTGCGTGTTTAGGTGACACTGCAAATGGTGTCTGCCTGGCTAAAGATGGAGCTCCTTTTTTTTCTGCCTGGAAAGAATCTTGGAAAGACCAGTGTATTTGAAGCCCACATGAAAGCAGCAGAACACATAGTACATAAGAGAAAATGTTTTTCTAAGTGGAGAAAAACATGAGTGAGGGAAAGCTATGTCACAAAATATTTGAGAAACAGAACCCCAATAACAATAGCAAAGACGAGGGTTTGTCTGCTTCTGTATTTTTCAAAGATGTGACAGTTGGACCAGAAGTCTTGACAGGACATGGGCAGTGATCAAAGAATTGACCTGTAGTGACAGGACAGTGCAAGGCAGAGCATCATTAAGCCTGTGAAGCTTAGAGAGATAAGAGTTGACCCAGCTGGGAGAGACCAGATTACTTTCAATGCTAATTTTTCACCCTGCAGATTAATTAGATTTGTGAATACAGTAGAAGGGGATATGAGAACTCTGCTGTTAAAAAGTCTTGGCCCTAACCAAACTATGAATTTGCTAAGTGGCCTTTAGCTTTTCACGTTTGCTCTTTTCCTTTTATCAGCTTTTTGTTATTTTTGTGTAATTTATAGTTATGAGGGTTTTCCAAAAGATATGTGATTTTATATTTTCATTAAACTCCCACCACTTAACAGAGAAATGCCTGCCTATGAAGATCACTAGGAGATTCAAATTCCTCAGATCCTGAAGAGAATGGGGCTTTACTGGTACTCTGAACCAAACATTTTATTTTGAAAAGGATCTCTTAAAGTAATCGAGAACCCCAACTCTTTTTACTGCTGTTGGTTTCTGCCAGAAGGGCTAATGTTTGGAAGAGGCAAGTTACAAAATGCATCATGTATTTAAACCCTAAGAATAAAGAATAAAATCTTGTATCTGGGAAGGGAGGAAGGAAAAAAAAAAATGAAAATAGAAAAAGCATCTTCCAAGAACAGAAAATGCAACGTGGCTGTTTGGGCAAGAAATCTAGCACAGTTGCTGTGAGCCCATCAATCAGTGGCTGAGATGAACCCATTTGTAAAAGTTAATAGAGCAAAGTATAATGAAAGACAAATTGGTGTTATTAGTCTAAAGTTTATGGTTCAATTAAACTAATAATATGCAGTAAAGCAAAAAGAATAATTAGAAACTATGATAAATATACATGGGATTGTAAAAATATGACAAAGATTTACATATTTTGTTCTTTTTGAATATAGTATTTTTCTGATAACTTTATACACAGTTGCCCTAGGGCATACAAGGAAACTGCAACAGTAAGATTTAAAACAGATAATTACTTGAAACCAAATAGTATTAAATATGCAACATAAAATTTACAGCGGAAATTATCCTGAGAGCTGAACCAATTTGAGATTTTAAAAAATAAAAGGACATTTTAAATTGGTTTCATGATATTACTTGTTTATCCGCTTTATAAATAGATAAATTATAAATATTTTATCGCCAAGCATTATTATTCTGTTCTCTGAACCCTCTGATATTTACAAAACACATACAGTGAGCTGCTCTATCTACCATGAAGCAAGCCTTCTATGTCCTCCATACTTCTCTCTGTGGAAATGCATAAAGGAAAAAGATCCTTTGTCAAGCACTCAGCACTGTCCCTCCCCTCCTTGCAGGGTGACATCAGGAAGATCAGGAAAACTCTTTTCCCCTTATTTTCCTTAGAAAACCAATGAGACTTGGGAAGCCAGGCCAGGAGACTGGCTTACTGCTGAAAGTGGCTGCTCCCCTACCACCCCTCAGAAGCCTCCAGAGAAGCGATGTGATCCCCCAAGCTTTTGTCTCTGCCAGGCTTTCCTGCACGGCGCTGTGCCGCGTGGTACCCGGATAGCCCGGGGGTGCAAGGCTCTCTTCTGCAAAGCTGGGACCTCCTCGCTCAGGAGAGCAGGCATTACTGGCACACACGTACCTCCAACAGGAGGGCAGGTGGGGGGCTACAGCCACAGGCACAGACTGCACAGGCATGGCTGGAATCAGCAGGAGCAGCTGGAGGTGTGGCAGAGATTGGGAGCGTGAAACTGTGTAAATATCAGCCCGATCAACGGTACGTGTAGCCTCTCAGCCTTCAAACTTACCACACAATTTTAAAGTATTTTTTATTTTTCAAAGTTTATTGGGATGTCAGCCAGGTATTTTGGTCATTGAAGGATGGATGGGGAATATGCATCAGAAGAATATCAAAGGCAAATCCTACAGAAATTATGCCAGTTAAAACAAAGCCCTACATTTAATCTATATCTGACTCAATCTGTAGATGGTGAAACATAATTTCCAGTACAACACTGGAAAACAGCTGCAGGAGGAAAGTGGAAAATAGGACAGTAAATGTTTCAGGTTCATAAGATGACAGAGATCAGTTTTGAGTTGTGGTGTGAATGCTCCTGGGGGATTTTTTTAAGCAGACAAAGAAAATAAATAGAATTTTAGTACAAAAAAGTAATTACATCAAGTAAAATAATCCAAGAACAAACCATTAATTCAAAATTTTATGAAAAAAAACCCAAGCAAGCCCAAACCTGTTCAACAAGCTATTTTGGTATCTTTTATAGGCTTTGAAAGGACCATCATATTATCTTCTCAGGGAAGTTAAATTTCATACATCCTTAATCAATCAAATACCTTTTCTCAAGCCCCGGGGCTGTGACATTTCAGTCAATCAAAGGCAGAGGACAGCAGAGACCAAGACTTCCAGGATGGGAACCTGATTAGATGCATATGCAACAAAAGCTCTGTTACCCTCACAGCAAGGAAACAGTATTGTATTTCAAGAAATGCCATCTAGCTTCAGTAGGATCTCTGGATGTTTGTGTCAACAAGATTGTAATCCCCTACTGCCAGACCTTTTTTCCACTATGAAATTCCTGTTACCAGTGATCAGGTTACATCTTGATCTTCTTTCAAACAAGCTGAGCAAGATGAGCTCTGAAGGCCTCATACCACAGGGCTAGAATATTTTGATCTCACACAATCAAATAGTTTGAAAGAGAATGTCCTAAAAAATGTTTCACACAGTTGCCCAAAAAGACACAACATAAAAAATATAACTTCCATGAAAATTGCTTTAGACTAGATATTTTTTACCACAGTTTAGCCTAGGAAGAAGCAAAAAGTTAAGAGGTTCTTACTTTGATTAAGTATTTCCATTTTTTTGCCTTTCAGTTGGATAAATTCATTAATTAATTGAAACAACTTGATCCCTACCTGTCTTTTTTTTTTTGTTTTCTATTTGAAATTTTGTAACATAGTTTAGGCAAAGGTATTTCAACCTATAAAGTAGCATTTACCTACTGCAATAATTGATTCAAATATTGTCATAATCAAACTTTTAATTCCCACCTATGATTGATTACTTAAGTACAAGAAGATGTTTGGGTATTTTCCCCCTTCCTATTAATTAATTTACTTGCAATTTTGAAAAGACTTTCCTACAATAATTTCAATTAGAACTGAGCAAATAATCTCCACCTAGCAATTCAGGAAATGCTTTATTATCTTCCTTCTTGCTAACTCTCTGGGGAAAGATCCTCAAATAAAACTGATGTGTTGCTAGTAAGAGTTGTTCTTCCCCTTCCTCCCTCACTCATACAGTTTACAGATTACATCCCAGTTCTCTGGAATAGTCGAAGTTCAAAATTCAAAGTCTTTTGAATGTTCTCACTAATTTTCACAACTTCATTATAATGCTGAATTGGTTGAACACGATGTCCAGTCAGGACTGGCACAATCAAAAACCTGACGGTGAGAAAACTTTAACCAGCTTTTCCCTCCTCCTATTTGCAGCATTAGCACAGCAGGAGAGCTTAAGGAGCACATATTTGAGATGACACTTGTCACTCTTTCTAATACAAGGCAAATCACTTTTCATGCCAGCTTTGGTCTAAGTGGTGACGGTCACTTCAGACACCAGCATGAGAAAGAAAAGGAAGGAAAAAATTAAAAGTGATTTCTTTGTCTGCTTATGCTCAGACAACACAGAAAATTGAGACTTGACCATTCCCAGGATCACCTTTGTTGGAGAGCCACTAAAAATAGTGCAGAGGTAAGATAATGTGAGCCATAGACATGTGGGAAGTAGAAAACTGAGCCTAGAGAGAGGGAGTGACACTGGAACAGTATTTCCTGCAGGAAGCACAGTCTGTGGTCTTTCTCTGAATTAATTTATTTTAATGAGGTTTTGATTCTGCCTTGGAAGTTTTCTTCCCCTTCCCAAATTTCTTCTTGGAAGAATCCACACACCATTCCAAGATCAGGCCTGTGTTGCCTTTGTTAGGATAATTTAGCTACTAGAAAATAAAACAGACAGGAGAAGAGATTAAGTTTTCCTGTTGGCAACTATCAATTCCTTCAGAAGTTTTGCAGAAAGCATTGCTGAATGGAGGGAAAAGCGTCCTGTTAGGTGAGCTTTTATTTTCATTTAAGGGAGTCAAAATTACAGTACTGTACCCCTTGCTCATCTGGGACAACACAGGCACACCTAGATTGCTTGGAAGAAACCTGAAAATCCAAAGGTATCTCATCCACATCTCCGATCCTATCCACACTGCCAGTTGTAGCTAAGAAAGCTCCTGGGACTTCTTTGGGGATCTCTGAGAGGCCCAAAGTTGCCTTGTGCTACATGGAGTTCCTCCACCAAATTCTTGTAGGGCCAGTTCCACCTTCTGTTTTCTCAGCAAGGGGAGAACTCACTGATAGTTGGAGAGACCAGGGCTCAGTGATGGCTTTTCCTCAGCTGCCAGGAAGCTTCCTGAATGCCAGGCTTGGGACTATTATGGAGCAGAACCAGACTGAGCTCATATTTGTAAAAGGGGTCAAAATATGAATGGTGGTACCATCAAATCTGGATTAAGACACAGAGGAGTTGGTGTGAGTGTGACAGCCCGGTTTTGCTGTCAGAGCACTTGGTGGGCAGAAAAAAGCTCTTTGAGTATATTAAATGGCTGTTTGGTTATCTAAAATTTTCATTCAAGCAGAAGATTTAAATCGTGCCTTCCCTCTTCTTGCCAAGTGTCCCAACCCACAGATTCAGGAACATGCCCAGGTCACACACCGTTTCCATCTGATCCAGCAGACATCTTTTTTTCACAACTCAAAGCATCAGAACATAAATGGGAAGATATGGGATGCACTACCCTCTATTAAGAGAGCACCCAGCCTCCCGCTGAGGGCCCTCAGGTGCCAGCTTCGTTTTTCTACAGGCAGAGGAAGCGTGTCACGCCAGATGCCCTGAAAATTCTGTCCCCAGTCACACCAAAAAACTGTCAGAAACTCCTAGCTTGAACTAGATGAAAAGGAATGTTTGATGGACAAAAACCACAGTGCGTTTCCAGAGTCTGTCTCCTGACAGGTCCCTGCTTTGTGCTTTCCCTTCTGTGGCAGGAGCCGCAGGGACCTGCCCAACCTAGGACACAGCTGAACTGTAGATGTGGCTCAGGACTGCATGGTACCACTAGAAGAAACAGAATTCCAGCCAACGCTGAAATGCCTTGCAGCCTCAGAAAGTCAGGCACTGCTTTCCAAATCAGCAGATACCCTGAAGTCTGTGGGAAGCCTGGGAAAACACCACAGCCTGGTATTTCTGAAGCGGCCATGAAAATAAATCAGCTGAGGGAACGAGTGGGCATGTCTTGAAGCCAGGAATAAAAATATATTTTGTAGGGCTAATCTTCATATTTTTCTGCACTTGATTCCTCATTCTTTTTCTGCATTTCAGCCAGAATCCAAGTCTGTATGTCTTTTCAAACAATCCACAAATAATTTTCCCTCTTAAATTTGTTTGCCATTGTAGAGACATCATTTTACAGCACACCAAGAATTTCCTGAGTTTTTTAATACTATCACAATACCTCACTTTTAATTACTTGAACAAAAAGCTTTCAAGTCCATCAGAGTGCCTTTCAAGGCCTGCAAAGATATTAACTGATTCCATAACCAATTACCTACATTTTCCTTTACTTATTGCAAATGTGACCTTTTGCTAGAATTTGATTGCAAGTTTCCTGCTGTGAGTATATAACTATCTGTGTGTCTGAGAATGGCTACCCTCCACTCATGTGATGACTGCTGTTAATTTTAATACACTTTGATGGCTAGAGAACAAATAAGTGTCTGTGACACAGAGCAGAGACATTTGAAGGTGGATAAACTACCACTTTAATGAGTAGAAATCAGCAAGTAAAGGAGCCTTCCAGTGACAAACCAGAAGACCTTCAACCTAAGCAAAGTATTTTTCGGTCTGGAGAGGATTAAAAAAAATCCGACTTTCTGTAGAGGTGGAATAACAAAACACCCTATAAAAATGACACAGATTATAGAAAAGAAGAATGCATAAATAAATGCTCTCCAGAGGTAATCTATTTTTCTTATAAATTAAACTATGTGGGAGAAAATATTTCAGGGAAACTACTGCAGTTATATGTTTTTATTACCTGTTGATAGTAATTCCCCGAGACACGAAACAAAAAAACAACACCACATTTATAGACCATTTTTTCCGTACTGGCACTGCATTACTCCTGTTTGTATTAATGTTTGGGGGTTTTTCGTTCACTCCAAAGACAATCTTCAGGCTAGAATCCTACCTCTGAAGAAAAATACACTAACATATTTTTGGAGTCCAGAGGAGAGCAAGAACTAAAATTAGGAACCTGGAAGGATCTCCTTGCAAGATGAGATTAAAAAAACGTTACTTACCCTGACTAAGTAAAGATAAAGGTGAAACATTAATTCTTTATAAATATTTGAATATTATGAATCTTTAGGAATGAGAGAAATTAATTAACAATATGCAAAGGAGTACTAGGATATTAGAAAGGTTGTAAATACAAAAATATGAAAACTGGATTAATTATTATAAGGAAAAATATACAAATTATTCAAAGTAAATGAATAAAAAATACTGTCTGCTTATGTAAAATGATATTGTACTAAAGTTTCACTCTTCAGGCTGCATTCTTTTCCATACTGTTATTTCCCATAAAAATGCTCAATACAATTGCACATAGAGGTTCCATTGTGTAAAATCAGAAGACAAACAGAAAAGCCTTGCACCAGGCTGTTTTTTTCTACCTTTTCTAGTTTTCATTCACAGTTTGTGGGTGCATTCTGAAACCTAAGTACTGACTTGTTATCAGTAGTGGAAGAGTTTGCAGAGTGCAAGGTCTCTGATTACGTGTTAAAAAGTCGAAGCAAGCAAAAAAGATTCTCTGAATATGTTATTTCCTACTCAGATCCCATTGGATGGTTTCTCAAACTGATGAAATCATCAATTATTAGCCCACAGACTTCTTTTCTTACGTTTCCATGTTTGCAATCACTGATTAAAGATTCTCATTTATTTTCAGAAAAAAAAACCCAAAACCAGCAGTTTTTATCTTGTTACCCCCATAAAGAAATTCCACCTTTGCACTGACCCCAGAATCTACCACTTGCCTGGATTCTTACTCCCTTACTAAATACTCTGTACAATAATGAGAAAACCTTCAGATTTATATGAGGACTTAGGGCCCTCTACAGCATTTTAGTTTCACAGCCTATAGCTGACTTGTTTTCTGCAATCACTCTTAACTAAATAAGCAGAGGAGGGGCATTGCCTTTGCAAAATACTTCTCATTATAAAAGTATTTTTCAGTAACAATAATTTGTGCCAATATCTTAACATTTTGGTCAGAAATTGTCCATATAAAGTCAGATCATTTTATCCTACTTGCTAGAAAAGAGAGTTTCTGCAAAGAAGATACAACTTATTCAAAGAGTCAGATGAGCAAAATGACATTGACATTTATTCAAGCCCCTCCATTCAGTGATGGTGCCAGAAGATGCACTCCTGTAGCTGATATTCTTCTCAGAAGGTAGGAAAAAGCTCTTGGTCTCGTTCCATCATGACTAGTTCATCCTTGATAAGGTAAATTTTAATGATCACAGAATCAAAGAATCACAAGGTTGGAAGAGACCTTTAAGATCATCGAGTCCAACCCAACCCTAACACTTCACCTAAACCATGGCACCAAGTGCCGAAACCAGTCTTTTTTTTAAACACATCTGGGGATGGTGACTCCACCACCTTCCTGGGCAGACCATTCCAGTACTTTATCACTCTTTCCATAAAAAACTTTTTCCTAATATCCAACCTATATTTCCCTTGGTGCAGCTTAAGACTGTGTCCTCTGGTTCTGTCAGCTGCTGCCCGGAGAAAGAGACCAACCCCACCTGGCTACAGCCACCTTTTAGGGAGTTGTAGAGAGTGATAAGGTCACCTCTGAGTCTCCTTTTCTCCAGGCTAAACACCCCCAGCTCCCTCAG
>VZSE01009546.1:180379-210999 GCA_013398275.1 Promerops cafer | reverse complement strand
TGCTGGCTGGGTCTGATACCCTGGCCATCCTGTAACTACTGCATGATGACACTCAGTATAAACTGCTCCATTATCTTACCTGGCACTGAGGTCAGGCTGACTGGCCCATAATTACCAGGATCCTCCTTCCCACCCTTTTTGTGAATGGGTGTCACATTGGCCAGCTTTCAGTAATCTGGAACCTCGTCAGTGAGCCAGGAGTGTTGGTAAATGATGGAAAGCAGCTTCACAAGCTCATCTGCCAGTTCCCTCATCACCCTGGGATGGATCCCATCTGGGCCCATACATTTATGAATATTCAAGCAGCTCAGCAGTTCTCTGACTGCCTCCTCCTGGATTACAGGGGGACCATTCTGCTCCCGGACACCATCTACCAACCCAGGAGGACAGCTGTCCTGAGAACAAGCCATCTTCCCTCTAAAGAGGCAAAGAAGGTGTTAAGCACTTCCACCTTCTCCTCATCTGCAGTTACTAAATTCCCTCCCGCATCCAGTAGAGAACAAAGGCTGGTCTTACACTTCCTTTTGCCATTAATGTATTTGTAAAGACATCATTTCAGTGGCCCCATAGTTTACTGGCTAATGTACTGTTGGCATATGCCATCCACAGAGTCATCCAAAACTCATGGTGCTCCTCCCTTTTTTTTTGTTCTGTTTTGCTTTTGGTTCTGTGTAGGTCACTGGGAGAATGTTGTCTTTGTCCCATTACCCAAGTAGCTCCATTGGTTGGTAGGCAGCTGGCCCTTCTACTCTTCTAATGTCAAAAGTCAAAAATTTGCCATGATGCCATCACCAGCTCACATCAACCTTTTATTCTTCTGAACCCTGGGAGTGGTGAGCAGTAATCTATAATCTGCCATTGTTCTCTTGCCAACTTGTCAATGAGCTTCCTAAGCCTCCTGCCTAAATTCTGTGTCAGAAAATATTTTTTCAAGGCATAAATAAATACTCTCTTTCCTTTAGAGCACCAGACTGTAGCCCTCTGTACACCTGCTGGCTGTTTTCCTGGAAAAGAAAGCCAGTTTCCAAAGGACTGTAATAGCAAAAGGGCAGGCAGGGCTTGAGCTGTCAGAGCTGTACTGATCATAGGACAGCACTTGAGTGTAATCTCATTGTCAGCCAGTGTCCAGACTTGGCCTTCTCCTGCAGTGCAACTAGCTGGCTCACTGCACAGCATTTTGGAACACAAACTGACAGCCAAGTGTTGAAAATGATGCTCAGAAGGACAGGCAAGGTTTGTGCTCAGCAATATCCTCAGACTGGAACAAGCTCATCAGCCAACAGACACAGTCAAAAGATATCTGGCACAAAATCCCAAAGGCTTGGGTGGCATCTCCAAGAGGAACTACTGGTAACAAGTGGTTCCACATAACTTCTTAAAAAATCAATGTTGAATCCATGTTCACACTGAATAGAAGCAGAGCACTTAGTAGAACACTTTTTGCAGAAAGGCTCAGTCAGTCTTGCCTTTTTGTATCAGTGTGACCTGCAATTTTTTTCTGGGATTCTCAGTATTACTGAACCAAGCAGGAGGGAGGAAATGCTTATATTACAATGGATATATTTTTTAATAAAATATGATTGATATCCAGATATATGTCAGTCAAGGTCATGAAACCCAGACTGTGAAACCCGGTGAGACACCAAATCTTACCAAATCTGATTAAGTTAAGGGCAAAGAGCATCTCAAATATAAGACAATCAAGATGAATTAAAAATCAGAACAATATAAGATGCAAAGCTGCATGTCTTTGAAACCAGAAACTGCTTGTTACTGGCACACATTGTATTATACAACAGCTTGCAGAAAGTCCCTAATCTGTATCTTTCTCCATTATAAACTTCCTTGTGTTGTTGTTATTATTTTTCAGTGGGAAGTTATTGATACATTTCAGTCTTTTTTTGATCTCTTAGAACTGAATTTGCCTTTTTTTTTTTTACTACACCATAACCTTCTAAAATTAACTACAAAAATATTGAAATAAAACTACTACAAATTTCCAATAGACGTCTCTTAAAATTCAGCCAGTCTTTGCAAATCATGTCTTAAAAGTTGTACTGTAGACTGTGAAGTTACTTTTAAGTAATAAAAAGGAAAGAGTGATATTTTGTATCAGTGAGAGATTGGACCAGCTACTCCATGACAAGGGAGTTCAAACTGATCCTTTTTTTGTCCTTCCTTTTGCAAGATCAGAACATCATTAGCCATTGTGTAGATTGAGACAGATTTTCACATTAGTAGTCACTGGTCTTGCTGGTGAAACAGAGCAAGACAAATTCAAAGGCTAGAGAGACCGTCTTTGCAAGATGGACAGGATAGGTGGAATTCACTTGCCTAAACATTGTCACCTCAAGCTGTCTGAGATGCCATGGTCAGCCACAATATCTGCAGGTGGCTGGCAGGTCTGAGGAAGGACCTTAGGGAGATCTGCTCCCTTGCCAGCCAGCAGGAGGCCAGACAGGTTTAAAATGTCAGAGCCAACACCAAAAGTGATACTTGGCCCTCCTGTTCAGCAATTGAATCTCCCTCTCCTCCTTGAGTATTCCTTAGCTTGACCTCCTTGTAGGGCCTGGGGCTGTAGTTTGCCTTTCACTCCATTCCTACCAGAATATCAAGTTTCTCCAGAGACTTCACTGAAACTGAACCTTACACACCAAGATTTTGATTCCCCAGTTTTTCATCTGGGAAAGGACAGAGATTTTCTCTCTGTTTTCTTTCTTCCTCCTTAGGAGTTCATATAAATTACTGAATGCACTACCTGTATCCTCACACCTCACTTCTGGCCACCTTGGCAGAACACAAAGGAGCCTATCCTGGAGATGTGAGAGCTTTCTAAAAATTCTCATTCTCTTTTCAAATTAAATGCCTAAGACACATGACCCACCACAAAAGTAAATAAAAGCTACCGAAATCTTTGCTGTCTTCTGAAATTGTTCAGTGGTGAGTGCACACAGAAGGTGAAAGATCTGCTCTGAGAGACCTATTAATGTGGAAACAAGGGGCTCAGTTCAGTTCTCCTACTAGCCTGAAGACTGCCTGCAGCAGAAAACCATTGAAGAACTGCAGGTGCAGCCTACCCAGGCTTGACAGAGAAGTTCCATCTCATGTTAATAATTAAATATTCATTGGAGCATGGACCAGAACCTGACTCTCCCACTTCCCAGGTGATAGCCCTAATTATATGCCTATGTCATCAATCTCTGTCTCTGCTGTAATGAATTGTGGTTATTTGTATATACTGGAAGAGTTTTAACAGGAGATAGCTCTCCTCCCTCTTCTCCTCCCCTCTGAATATCTGACAGCCAAGAGGTCACAGTACTCTTTCTGGCACAGATGAAGAGACAGGTTCAAGTCTTCTCTGAATTACACAGAGTAAAGAATCTGAGAAGAGGTGCATGGGGAATGGCCATAGTCACTGCAAGGTAGACTCGAAGTCTCTTCCTTGGGCTAAGCTGAGGGAAGCTAATTCTGGTAGGAATTCAACTGAGATCATTAAGAAGAAGGATCCTGACCGGGTTGGCTGTGGATATGTGTTTGGGCATGCCCATTAGACACTGAACTAGGGCTTTAACATCCCTGCTGCTTCCTAAAGACTAGAGCCGTGCACCAAAAAGAATACATGGATGCTTAAGTCTTTTCACACATCTAACCCTTATTATCTACAGGATTACCCACAGAGGTATACATTACTTCAAATAACTTTCTAATGAAAGACAGTATCAATAATCAATATAGAGGCTCTGTGCTCCTCTCCCTTCAGGTGTCATCACACAGCCCTTGCCACTGACTCAAACAACATAAAGATTTCACATTAAGACTCACACAAAAGATCCTTCAGACTCTATAATCACATATTGCCTCTCCAGGGCATTTTCTACAATGCAATACCATATTTTCATATCCATTACTCACATTCTCCGTAATACTTTCAGCACTAACATTGCTGAAATTACTTGTGCAGGCTTTAAAGAGGCTGGTTATACTACACTAAGCAGGTGTTTCCCCAGTGTTTTCCATTGCTAGATCTTTCCTGAAATGCAGCACAAGAGAATTCATTTATCACAAGTTAAGTCTGTTAATGCTTACCTTTTCTTTAGGAAAACAAGTGAGATTAGAACTGATAAACTTAGCACTATTTATAATAGACTCACTAGTTCTGTTCACCCTCTGTGCATGCAGAATTACTAACTCTACAGCGTAGAAAAGCTTTTTCTATTAAAATCTGGTAAAAAGAGAGCATGGATTTTTTTTTTTTACATGAGAGCTTTACACGTTAACCTCTTTAATATTGTAGCCTCTCTCTTTAGTGTCTGAGTGCTTTGCCAAGTCAAGCAGCAGCAGGGGCCAGTGCAGTGCCCACGTGACTGGGAGAGGCGTGGGGCACAAGATGAGCTTTACCCCTTGCACACCTGGTCACATGCTGAGGCATGATCCTTCTTCCCCCACCGTACAGAACCCAGCACAAGGCTCCCACTCACCAGCTGCTGCATGGAGTCACAGATCCCCTTCAGTGACCTACATCTGCCTCCTGTGACCAAGATGCCAAGGAGAAATGGCAATGTAGTGCTGTGTCTAGCCAGTCTCCCAGTGCTGCTGCCAGGACTAGCAGATGAAGGCTCCTGTGCTCGAATGCCCCTCTGTAAATCTGCACCTGCAAATATTGACTGAATTCTGCTACAGATAGCATGCCCATAGCTAATCCGTGCTTATAGCATCTACCTTTGGTCCTTCCCCATTGCATCTATCGTTTGTTTTAAAAGCAGTTACTGTGTAAGGCAGCAGCTATTAAAACATCACTTTGTAAAATCCATTCAAAACAATAATTTTGAAAATGTTCCCATGTAAATCCTTTGCACACCAATTGTGCTCTTGCTAACAGCAGTTACAAGAGTGTCACCTCAGTGAGATGTTTAAAATTACTCTTAATTTCACCTTAACAGAGTAGCAGGAGAACCAGATTTCCCGAACCAAGCTTTAACACACTCAGAGGGAGGAAAACACTGAAGGCAAAATTGAATATTTGATTTGTTAGTGGCAACATTCAAACATTATCCCCTCATCCCAGCGTAGTCTTTGTGAAGCCAAAGTGAAATGTGCAGCAGGACAGTGTATAGTGATTCATAAGGTCCTGTGGGACCAAGGAGAAAGTTTCACCTGCAGCTGGGTGTGAGGGAAGGAATGGCACATTGCTAGAGCTTGGATCACACCATTTCTACAGCAGGAAACCCAGAAAAAGCAGAGAGAATATCTATTAAGGCTCAAGTGTGCTTTATGAAATACAGTGACAAGCAGTATTGATTTTATCTCCTTTCATCTATATAGGAGAAAGAGAACTTTACTTCTGCTTATAATTGCTTTAATAATTAAGAAACTAATAGCCTAGCTATACAAGGAAGAAAACATGATGAAAATATAGGAAGAAAAGGGAATGGAAAAATGTTGGCTGAGCAGTTCTCTTGGCTACTGCGCAGAACATACCAGTACATCTGCCTTATCACATTATTATTATTGTGGTGGCTTGCCATGCCATCTAGCAGGGACTCAGGGAACTACCAGTTCTGGGGAAGAGCTGAAAAGGCAACACAAAAACAAGACGAGGAAAAAAGTTTTGGAATACATATTTTTGAAGAGTAAATATAACCATTTGCATTTTTCCAATAAAACAGCTTCTGAATGAAGAGTAATTTCTACAAAAAAAGATCTGCCTCTAATTATTTAATACATACTGAGGACTTCCACGAGTTCATTATACATTGTGTATGAAAATATTTTTCTTTCACCTTTAAACATCTCATGTTTGCTCATTTTTTTCTAAGATTAACAATGAAAATCTGCAGCTGGCTTTCCATACATCATGTGTTTCACCTCTGGTATGCTCAATTTCTTAATCCCTTCTCTGATTTTTTTTTTTTATCTGATGCTTCTGTGAGTTGAACCCCACATGCTTCTAGACCAATACTGAGACTAAACTGAGAGTGGTTTGTGAACATCACTGATGAGCCCATACACTGCACACCAACATCTATCTAATGCATTTGTACTTTACTACATACTGGCATGCAAAAATGATTTGTTAGACTTCTTTTTTTTAAAGGGGTACTGTGCCATCTTTTACAGTTAAAATAATTTTCCATCCAAGAAATTACTAATTCCCACCAGATATGCCAAATCAAAACAGTACATTAATGCAAACTTCATTAATTCAGATTTCTGCTTGAAGGTTGTATTCTATACTGCATGAAAAAAAAATCATATTTCTTTTCTCTTTTTAAGCATTTTATGAAACAGGAAGTTTGAATAAAATTTTATTTGTTCTTTGTGTAAAACTACAGCTTTCTACCACCTGGCCACACAGAAAAAGCCTTTCCAAACCTTTACATACACCATTACTGTGTCTGCCCCAAGGAACTCCTAAAAGGACATGAGAATGTCCATACTGCTGTCCCTCTAACTCTCACTGAGAGACCAAGCCTCTTAGAATTTTACAGACATTGATAACTTTGACATTTATCCTTCATTTTCCCTCCCTCTTCCTCAATTTCTACTTCATCTATCTTCCTTCTCTAGCATGAATGCCTTACACTCCAACACCTTTTAACCCATATGCCTTTTCTCCTCACTTTAGCAGTTTCCTTTCGCTTTCTTTCTTGTAGCACATAGCAGATCCTGCCAAAATGTGGTTTTCGCCTCCCCTGCAAACAGATGCACTTTGACTGCATTCTCCCCATTGGAGCTATCAGTATCACCACCACCACCACTGTCACAGACAGTTCAGAGACAAAATTTGGACAAGTGAAGATCTGCTGTTGACTTCACCATTGCACTTCCTCCAGTCCCCTCATCCAGCAGAATAGAGTGGTGGGAAAACAGAGACATAAGCTATGGATACAAGACCAAACACATCAATGCAGCTCCACCCAGCCCTGACACTGGCCATGCACCCATATCTTCTTGGTGTCCCTGTGAACACAGGGGAATCAGTGTCTATGGTGTGCATCACATGGTAGAGCCCATATTTGCAGTGACATCTCTCGACAGACCATCTAGAAATGCCAGGGTTTCTACCATCCTTACCCTGAATCTGTGTCTCCTGGTTGCCAGATTATCCCATTTGAAAATGTACACATGGGAATTAGAGATAAGAACTTTGATCATGGCAACACTCTCCAAGAGACAGAGATACATGATTTTTTTCCCTGGCACTGAAGGAACCCTGATAGACATGATGGAGAACAGGAATCCAGTTGTTTGGTCACCTCTGAGCACAAGGGAAATCTGTAAATCCTACTACCCATCTGCCCCAGGATACTCATCTCCCACAGGGCTGCACAACTTTCACACACTGCTACCTGCTCTCCTGCCATTACAAGTTACACTGCCATTACTGACAACATCCTGGTTGGAAATTGGTGTCACAGTCTGAGTCTTCACCAACAGCACCAGGACTCCCTGTACCAGCCGCATTTGTCCACTGAAAAAATCAGTAATTTTCCTCTAAATCCTAAAGCACATTGGGAGAAACTGGTTTTGGTCTAGGGGTAAAACAAGACTCATAAAGAACTTGCACCCCTTTCTTTCATGATGCAGTCCAACAGGTCAGTGTATGTCCTGGCTGATATTTCCTGGCAAAGCAACAATCAACAGTGCCTGTTGCCACCTTGGATGATTACAGTGCCAGGCACTGTCAGGAGGCCTTTGCTGGTATCCATGTCATCTTTATGTGCTTCAGGCTCTTTAGCCTTTTTCCAATCCCTTTGTTTTCAGTTATCTTCCATAACAACCAGCTGATTGTCTTCTTCAGTAGCCCTGTCATGTCCTCTCTCACTCATCTTTCATCCAGTCCAAAGAGTCAATCTGTTTAGTTTTGCTTCATGCTGAACATCTGTACCTCTGATCAGTGCTGCTGTGAGATGACTTGGTACAGGGTTCTGCAGATAGTTCAAGTTTATACTGGATCAAAACTAAACTGAACACAGTGAGGGGAAAAAAATCTGTTCAGTGCTGCTAATTACAAAGATATGATATGAGGAATCTGCTAAGCTATGTGAGTGAAGCATCACTACATGTAGCCTAGCATCTCTCTTGGCACCCACCATTCCCAGCTGTGAGAAACAGGTTATTAGGTCTTTGGTATGTCCTGTCCAGGCAATTCCTACATTTTTATGTCTTACTCTTTACTTTCCCCAGTTTTATTGCATATTTCTTTCAGAGGGGAATGGGGAGTAACAATAATTATTGTCAGTATTCCAGAGACAAATGCATCCATTGTATATGGTGTCATAATGATATTTCAGTTTTCCTTCCTAGTCCTTAATTAATCCTTTTCAGGTTTACTTACTTAGCATCACTAAGCACATAATCAATTTTTTAACAGAATTATCTGCCAAGTTGTTCCTTGCATATATTTTTCCTTTGTCTGCATTATTTTTTTTATTTACCAGTATTGAATTCCTAAACCATTTTACAATTCTGTTAATATGTACCTTGAAATTCTTCTGTGACTCTTCTTGCTGCCCTCAATAATTTTGTATCATATTGTTTTTCACAATAGTTTTTATCTTCTTTTCCGTACGTTGCATGCATACACTGAATGCAATTACAGATTCCTGATGTATCCTGTCACAAAAATTGATCACTTAAAAACATAACTTTTCCCTCATCTCCTAGACAGTTATTAGTACATAAGAAGACCACACAACAAATTCATCAGTCCAGAGGCCTGTAATGATGGAACTATCTGGAGTTCCTTTAAAAGATGCTGCAATTGTTTTTGGCTGGGATAGAGTCCATTTTCCTCACAGGAGCTTGTACGGGGCTGTGCTCTGCATTTCTGCTGCAAACAGCATTACTAACGTAGAGATGGTTTCATCACTGCTGAGCAGTGCTTGCACAGCATCAAGGGATTTCCTGTTTCTCACCCTGCCCCACCAGTGACAAGGCTGGGGGTGCACAAGGAGTTGGAAGGGGACACAGCTGGGACACGGCTAACCCCAACTAACCAAAGGGATATCCCACAGCATATGGTGTCATGCTCCACATACAAAGGGGGGGAAGAAGGAGAAATGGGGGAGATTTGGAGCAATCATGTGTTGTCTTTTCAAGTCACTGTGACATGTGATGAGGCCTGGCTCTCCTGGGGATGGCTGAACACCTGCCTGACCATGGGAAATGGTGAATGAATGCCTTGTTTTGCTTTCCTGAAGTATGCCACTTTTGCTTTCCCTATTAAATTCTCTTTATCTCAACCCATGAGTTTTCTCACTTTTAGTCTTCTGATTCTCTCCTCCATCCTGCTGGAGTGTATGACTGGCTCCCTACTGGTGGCCAAGCCTCTGACTCTTCACCACTGGACAACAAACAACAAATGGAAAAAAAATGCTTTCACCCTCTTTTCTCTGGCACTTTGGCAACTTCTGCACTTGCATGTCTCCTCCTGGACTCTCTCTCTGAGGAGGAGGCTCTTTCTGACAACTTTCTATTTCCAAGCCCACCTTCATTCTTTGGCTGTGTTTTTTAGACTGTAACATCAATAAGTTGATAATAGTTTCTAAAATGAAGTAAAATTATCATCAGAAAATCCGTGGAACACTAGGAAATTCTTGTTTCCAGAGACATTTATCTATTAAGAGGTCTGACTACTACTTTTTAAAAATAAACCTGGTTGCATAGGAAAAGGATGCAATCCAGAGGGATTTTGACAGGCTTGAGAAGTAGGTCACTGAACTTCACGAGGTTAAACAAGGCCATGTGCAGTCTTGCACTTGTGTGGCTGCAATCACCAGAATCAGTACAGGCTGAGTGATGAATGGACTGCAAGTAGAGCTGCAGAGGAGGGTGTAGGGATACTGGTGGATATAAAATTTTATGTGAGCCAGCAGCATGCTCTTGCATCCCAGAAAGCCAGCTGTGTCCTGGGCTGCATAAAAAGAAGTGTGGCCAGCAGGTTAAGGGAGGTGGTTCTCCCCTTTACTCCACTCTCGTGAAAGCCCATCCAGAGTACTGCATCCATTTCTGGAGTCCCCAGTACAAGGAGCCTGTTGGGGTGGGTCCAGAGGAGGGTCAGGAAAATAACTAATGGGCTGCAACACCTGTCTGGTGAAGACAGACTGAGAGAGTCAGGCTGTTCAGCATGAAGAGGAGAAGGACCTGGAGAGATCTCATTGTGGCCTTGGAATACTGTAAGGGGGCTTTTAGGGAGATAGATAGATAGATAGATAGATAGATAGATAGATAGATAGATAGATAGATAGATAGATAGATAGATAGACTGTTTTTACCAGACAAGGGCAAATGGTTTCAAATTGAAAGAGGGTAGGTTTAGAATAGATATAAGAAACTTTATATGATTACATTGGTTTGACACTGGTATGGTACATGTTGCCCACAGAAGCTGTGAATTCCCCATACCTAGAGATGTTCAAGGCCAGGTTGGATGGGGCTGATCTAGTAGAAGATCTTCCTGACCTTTGATGGAAGATTGAAACTAGATGATCTTTAAAGATCCTTTTTAATCCAAGCCATCCTATGATTCCATGACTGGAATCACTAAAATAGCAAACAGATGAATAAGAAGGGACACATAATCAACCACATCAACTTGCATGCAAGTGACAACATCAGGAGGCTGTTACTGAGAAGTGAAATACTCAAAAGAGCAATTCCACTGCTGTTCACACAACCAGCTTTCCACACCTGGATGTTTTTACTCTGGAGTCTAAATAAGGTAAGATTAATATGGAAAAAAATTGTATATGACCATGCAATTCAGAATCCAGATGTAGATCCAGAAAAGCCAGGAAGCACATGCAGATGATTGAAGGCTCAGTTCTAGATTCTGAGTGCTTCAGAAGATTACAACAGAAACATTTTTCTAATATAGTTCTTAAAAAAATAAAGATATTCTTAAAATTGATTTGTTTGTTTGAACCTTTAAAGAAACCACCACCAAAACTTGACAGTACTTTGTAGAACTGCAGCATCAGAAGCCACTACCCCAAGCTCTACTACAGTGATATGTCAGCATTTTCAGCACAGAGGTATCCACTGCAGTTGCAGTTTTGGCTGCTGTAGCAGCAGCTGCTACTCTCTTGGCAGTAGCACAACCTGTGTTCTTCAGATGTTCATCAGAATTTTACAGACTGGATATCCCTAAGAAGGGCAAATGAAAGGGGAATCTTACCACTGTATAGGAAGAAAAATTTCCAGGATGATTAAAAAGGCACTTCTACAACCACAAGCATTTCAACATGAAAAACACCCAAAACTTTACTTCACATACACAGTATGTAGCATATAATTTTCAGATGAATACTTAAAATCCACCTTTAAAATGTCAAGAAATAGCTATCCTAAAATATAGGATATTGATCAATTCTTCTTGGTAAGCATATACAGAAGAACTATCAGGACCTATTACAACAAGACAGTCAAGATATAAAAATGGAAAACACAATCTCCCAAAAATACAACTTTTCCCGGTAATATGTGTGTGGATTGAGGAACTCACTATTGCAAGACTCTGAAGACTCTTTGGTCTTAGCAAGTTTCAAGGAAGCATATAGAAACAACAAAAGGACCTAGAACTTTAAATATTAGTTAAAAAAAAATACTATGTATAAGATAATGATCTTATTCTTTGGTTTTTAACATGGATTTAAGTCATGATTAAGAAAGTCTTGTGGGATGAGGGGCACTGATCATCCCTACACAGCACCTAAATAGTTTCACACCTTCAACTACTGATTGGGGTTACTGCTATGAAAAGGACACAGGAAGGGAAATCTCTGAGGCTTCTGCTTTGGGTTTGGCTTTTGGTTTTTTGGGTTTTTTCAAGGCTGTGCAAAATGCTCAGGAAGATCAGGTTCCAGGCAGCCTGCCTGTTTCTCTAATTTCAGTAGACAATGCAAAAGGAAAGGGGTTGACATCCACAGATGCCCAGTGCTGGAGAGGAGTGATGGCTCTTTGAACTGTTATGACTTTTCACACCCAAAACTTAAATTCTTTAACAAGCCTTATGCATTATGTTACCAAGACTAAGAACTACAGGCCAGCCTTTCTGTGTGCCATTATTTGTTATTGGGGGGATGTGGGGGCGGTAAAAATGCCTCGACAGTAACTGAGGTACTGCCTGCCAAGAAAATGAAAGCACCTGTCAAATAGTTTTCCTGGAAATAAGAAAATAATTCTCCCCCACTTTAAAATTCACTACAAGGCCACAAACTGGTACTTCCATCTACTTGTTCCCATGGTCTGTTCAGAAGGTACATCTTTGGATGTGCATGTGTGGAAGAGTAACATTACATTCTGTTTTATTTTATTTAAACCATGTAAACCTACATGGGAGCAGTTATAATGCAAGATTAGAACAAATATTGGTTTTAAGATGCTTTGAGGATAATAAAACATTGGAAGCAGTTTTCAAGAAATATTTTACACCTGAGCAGACATGGCTACATTACATGAAGTTCTCAGTCGGAGCTTTTGGTAGTCCTACACCAATAAGAGAAATCTTCAGTAAAAAATCTGTCCTGTGAAAGGATTTACACAGGAAGTGAGGTTAAGGATACGTAATGAAAAATTACTATACAGTACGAGCAAAAACATGTCTAGGGAGTATCAGAAAGCCAGAAAGATAAAATACAAAGCAAGATTTGGTTAACAATGAACATTAAAGGCAACAACCAGCAGTTCTACAGCTATAATGAAAAAAATCGGAAAGTAAAAGGATGTTTTGACTCATCTGTAGATTCACAGTTAAGACTTTCTGTCCAAGCTTTTACTATCAAAAGAAATTAGTTAATACACCTCCTCTTTTAAGTAGAAGGTTAGAAATGCATAGGTTCCAAGAAGACCAGATACAAACCGAAATTGCCACTCTTTTTGGTTTGGTCAGGTTTTTTAAATGCAAAGAGAAGGCTTCCTCTAGAACTTGTGAGGATGGTTTGTGCCTTAAGGGAGAGGAGTACAAGAGGAGAGCAGCAGTCCTCTCTGCCTCTAGCAGCTGCCTGGTACCTCTCCCATTCACTGCTTAATAGATCACAAAATGCTAATAAATAAGTTCCATTTTGCTCGGCCAATTATAAAACATAAGCTGGAAAAGAGTTACTTAACAGATACTTGCTATTGACACCCAATATATGTGTTGCTTGGATTCCTTGGATTCACTCCCTTTTGTCAGATTTGTATTTAATCTGTTTTGCTCTGCTTATATGAGAATCTTACTGAGAGGGACTGTTAACAGTGATTTCTTTGATCACAGCCCAAGACACCACTACCCTTGAAACTGTCATATTTTCTACATCTGCACAAAGCCACAGTATATCTAAGAAAGGATTTTTTTTTTTTTCTGGGCAAATTCTATCTACATAAAATGTTCATTTTCACTGTCCATTTTTCTCTTCTGATAATGAAATTAAAAAGATGTATGGAGAATGAATGCAATTATCCTTCTAGGAAGTTCTGAGGCATTTTATTTTTAAACACACCTCCCACGTTCTTCTATTTGTACATAGATTGAATGATTTCTAAAAATTCCTGTGCAACATATATAGATATTTTCTGTATTACAAAAAGAGAATTCAGAAAAAAATTTAGACAAAAGTTTTCTGCCTTTGAATTCCCCCCTTTTCCCCAAATGCTCACTAGCTCTCATCTTTTCTTCACTACATCTTTCCCATTAGGTCCCACTGCTTCTAATGCTCCTTTGTTTCTGCTTTTATGTCACTTATCACTGGCTGATGTCAAAACTTAAGCGCTTTTAAGATGGAGTAGATTATAACGAGGTACAGATTATCTGTTTTAAAACACTTTTTCTTTGTTGCCATTGTAAATGCCCACATAAGTATACAGAAGATGAAAAGAGCCATAGATGTACATATAAGATGTATGTATCTGTAAGTTTTTCATATACCCAGACACGCACACATGTTTTTCTTGGCATTTTGTATTCAAAAGTAATAAAGTTGGACAGAAAATATTTCACAGGTGACCTGCTGCCAAGAAGAATTTGAATTATTTTCGGTCATTTTGAGTTATAAGGTCTCAAGATAACAGAAAAGAACATTAAGAATAAGCCATTAAGTCACTTAACCAAACAGTCCTAAAGGAGTTTCCTGCTAAAGTGAACATTTCACTGTCCCTCTACCTGCTGTAATGAATGATACATGAAGCACTCCAGATAGTACCATGGGGCTCAGAGTGATGAGCTGACAGTGTGACTTTCCTTGGCTTCACTGGCAAGCCATCAAAAAGAAGTATTAGATCATTGTGGGTTTCTTTTTTTCCCCCAAATTTTTCCAACTGCCTAATACACACGTGCATATTTTTACTCAAACGACATGAGGCTCTGTTCGCCTACCTTTCATAACGAAGGAAGTACTGTATCATATTTGCTCCGTGACTAATTTAAGATTTACCAACATGGAATGGTATCCATATATTTGCAAAAAGATCTTAAAGATCCGTTTAGTGAAATCCTTGTGTAATGAATATGAGTCAGCGAGGACTGTACAGAAAGCAAAAAGTAGGGATAAAAAGGGGAAATAATCTAAGCTTTTCTCTGACACTGACTAGTTTGGTTTTGTTGCAGACGCTCCAGCTCTAACTTCTAAATTATATCAAGCAGTCGTAAAGGAAAGGAAGAAAGGAATTTTATTCTATACTTCTTTTAACCAAAGCTCTGATGCCTGTGCCCATTATTTGAAAGTTTGCACCACCAGCCCCTTTTATTACTACAAGGGTGCTCTAACTGTAGGGAAGCATCCATGCCCACCCTTCTGATAACATTTTGCCATCAACTAACCAACTCAGAAGAAATTCATGCCCTCAGAAGAAAACAAGCAGACAGGAAAAAATGCTATCCTAAGAGTCTATAAGACTCAGCTAGATGCAAAAGAGATTAGGATCCTAGTTCATACTTCTTTACATTGTTTTAGATGATTCATAAATCAGAAAAATCCCCTCCACTAAACCAGACAGTCTGGAGAGCAGAACACTCTATGGATGATAGAATGTAAAGTGAAACAAAATGGGCATTTCCTACAAAGTATGGGTTTTTTCCCTATCTACACAAATATGACTCATAAGGAAAGGTCACTTCTTCAGAGGTCCGGATATACAGAACCTTAACTAGTCTATCAACACCAAAACCCATGAAAGCTTTAGACTAGATTATTCCACACAGCATGCTTTCCCACACCATTTTCCCTTGACTGTGGACCTAGGTTCCAAATTTAGCCTTAAATTGCTTATGGGGTTCTGCAAATTCTTAAGAGAAGTCATCCTTACTGGCACTCATCATGAGCCCCCAGGCAGCAGCATAGCCCTGGTTATTACATATTTGACAGGTGAAAGGTACATATTACCTGACATATTACCTGCATACATGTAATTGTATGGAATACTCCAAAAAGAGGTGACTAAGCAGAGGTACTCTATGAAATACAGAAATGGAGAAAAAGACCGGTATTCAGATCACAACAATTTTATAATATCAGCTTCTTTCCAGCTTCCAAATATGCTTTTCTTGGAAAATTTTAATTATGAAAATTTAAAAAAGAGGATTTACATAAAATTTAAAAATAGGCAAATAAAATGAAAGTTCACTAAAACACCAATAAGCCACCTGACAAGGAACTGTCATTGGCTAGTAAGATGATCTGCTTGAGCAACACAAGAATTTGAGCTTAATACTTCACGGAGTATGAAGCTTTGTATCCTTTTTGAAAGGAGAAGAAAACAAGCCATAGATTTTTCATACAACCACAAAGGTCATCAGAAGTCAGGTTATTCATAATTCTGACCTTAGATGAAGCTCAAGCAATTTCAATACAGAAAGTCTGACATGCCTATTGCTCTCTGAATTGAATGGGTACAGCACAGCAGACTTGATTCACACATTTTATTTCAAAGATTTTTTTTTCTGTTCCAACAGCAATACAGAGTTACAGAGCTCATAACAGCAACTTCAAATGTGAAAGTGATCAACTTCACCAAATAAAGTGAACAGTGCTAACCCACCATTTTTTTGTTCATTAAATAATAAGCAGAAATGTTACTGGAATTGATAAAAAACTCTTAAAATACATGAGAGGTTGAAAAAAATTTCTTAATGGAATGGGGCTTATTTTCCCCCAAATGCTCCTGTTTTGCAACATTTTTTATGTATGCAAACAGAACTTGAAAACCAAAAATCTTAATCACAAGCTAGAAAATGAGGGGTTTCAATTTTCATGAATTGAATAAATAAATAATTCCTGGTTTGGGTATTCCTTCACCACAAACACAACATACTAATCCCCATATGTGTAAAGGGAAAAAAAAAAAAAAAAGACACAGAAAGAAAGTTACTATTGTTCTGAAGTTTTCAGCCCTTTTCAGTCAGTTAACAACTTTAAGAGCCTGCTTTAAGAGGGAACAGCAGATCAAAGTCACGAATAACTACATAAGCTATTGATGCATACAATCATACCTCAAGAACTGAAACAAAATATTAAAACCAGTAAAAATTGGGAATGAAGAAAATTCATAAATTTATCACAACTTATAGAAGACAGGACATCAGGAAAACTCTATACTGTAAGATGTAAGGCCCGTAAATGTTTGAGTGTTTTAGGAGAAGTTTTACACTATTGTTAACATTTCTACTGTTAGGTGAAATTATAAATAGGTAGGTGGCAGATTACAGAAAGTTGTTCCAAATGAGGAAATTCTTGTCAAACAAGGATGTTTCTCATTAGGCAAGGCCTGACACCAAGCAAAAGTGTTTCCCAGAACTAGAAAGAAATACAAAACCATGTCTGGTTATGCAAATATTGGCAGAGGAAGGTAAAAGACAGAGGTAGAACTGTTTACAAAGTGATTTGAACCACTCAGCTGAGCGCACCCAAGCTCAACGAAATCTCACACACTCAAGTGCAAGGTCACACAGCAAGGAACAGAACGAGCATCCAGAACAAATCTGTAGCATAGGAGACACAACGAGTCTAGAGGACACGGCAGACAACCAAGTCTGCATAAGTTTCCAAGACTATGCTATCCAACAGGGTGAATGCAGTCCCTTGAATAAAAAGGGGATTCCTTCCCTGCTATTTTATTTCTGCACGCAGCAGCAATGTTCTTAATGCTAAGTTATTATATTCACTGTAACTAGCAATATTTTAATGTGTTGAAAAATTTCTGAGGGTTGAGTCACAAAAGAAATAAAAACTTGTTCTGTGCATCTTAGCAAAAGAAAACAAAGGTTACAGGACACAAGTATATGTATATACAGTTTTTTGTATAAAAACCTTCATGGAGGTAAAGTAACAGATGCCAATCACTCTTTTAATGGAGCAGGAAACTGCAAAATGCAGTCATCAACAGCATCTTTAAATATTGCTGTACTAAATATATTTCTTGCAGTTTTCTGAATGCTCACCCGTATTCCAAGAGGTTAGATCTATCAATGGAGGTAACAGGGAAAGCTCTTCAGCCAACTATTTTCAAAGTTACCCAGTCCTGCAGGTCTAAAGGTCTTTACTGGGAGTATATGTCTAATATCCTTTCCATTTATCGTTGGAACAGAACATATTTCAACACTGTTTAATATAAGTATCAGCTCTTTTCCAAACCATTGGACATGATTAGTTAAATATTTTCTCTCTTTTGAAAATTTTTGGGGTTTCTATCTCTTTAATGTAACCACTATCAAAGATCATTGTTTGGGGCGTTTTGGGGCTTTTTTTTTAGGGGGAGAGAGGGGAGAGGAAGTGTTGGGATTTATTTTTGTTTTTTAACACTCTTTAAAAATGCTTTCAATTGTTCTTAGCATTAATAAAGACAGATGTTCTACCAATAAGTACAAATTTTCCTAATAGTCTCAGGCTTCTCAAAAATGTCTGAATCTGATGTCTAATTTATGCTATTTGGCATAAAAATCAGACATTTCATGATTAAACAGTAAACACTTTAATACATGGCTTTTCTTGAGGAAGATGCTATTATCCAGCACAGGAGATGCTGAATGCTAGCTACTTCATCAAAGCCATGGAAAATGTGAGAAGCCACTGGAATCCAGAGTGGCATCCAAATGGGTAAGCAAAACTTAGAAAAGTACAAGTCTCTTCATTCCAGAATCTGGTATAAGCATCAAGAGCACCACAAAAGCAACACTGCCAAAAATAAAATTACAGTAAACCTTTGGAATCTGGGACTTCAGTTTGGATGGAAACAATCTTTTTACATTTTCATCCCAAAAGGTAGTGCAGATTTCACATATGTTCTCTTAAATGAAAAAGTGAGAACAGATCTGAAGTCCTCTAATTGTCCATGTCCTGAAGCACTGACTTTTTTTTATTTTAGTTTGTCTGGCTTTGTTAGACACTGAGCAGATGATGACAGTTCTTCATCATGATTTACATCAGGATTTGAGGTTTGGTCTTTTTCCACATTGCTACAAAGCCAAATATTATTTTGCAACAGCAAAGTTCAAGTCCCCATCACTCAGAAATACTTTTTGTATTGACCCCATCACTAGAATACTTTTTGTGGGAAAACAAAGTTCAAGTCCTTTCTGAATCTTATTCAGAACAAGGTCTGGAAGGCATTTTTAACAGCACCACTGTTCAATGGAACCACTATCTCAGGTCTGATACGTATTTCATTTCAAAGATTGAGACTGGACCACTGCAAGGATATAATTACCTTTGGAAGACATTCCACAATGGTTTTCAGATTCCAGTCTTGTTTCAATTAATACACATTTTAGAAAATACCAAGCTTAAAAATAGAGTCAGGAATGCTTCAGAATTTACTGCAATGCTTGGTAAAACACATACTGTGAAGCCTCCTTTCCCCTGGTCTGAACCTGCTTGTCTATAGCTTCCAGCCACTAGAGCTTGTTTTTAGCCAGACTAAAGATCCCATTATCAAGGTTTTGTTCCCTGCATTTGTACTGGTAGACCCTGATCAAGTCATCCCCTTAACCTCATTTATAAGGAAATGCAAAGACAAAGCTTGTTAGATCTTTCACTACACAATACATTTTCCACTCTTTTAATTAGTACCATGGCTTTCTCTGAACTTTCTCTAACTTAGCCATATTAATTAATGAACCACAAATTTCAAACTGGACTCAGTATTCAAGTAACAAACGCACTCATGTAAAATTCAGAAAGATGTGCCTGCCGAACACATCTCTATTTATTCCTCCAAAGTTCATAAAAGCTATTTAAGACACGGAAATTCATAGCATTTGATGATCAACAAACCCCCAGTCAAATGCAGTAGTCAGTATTTCCTGTAACCTGAAGTTATTAGGGCTGCTACTCACACAGGATAAATTGAAAATCAGGCTGATACAATTATCACTTCAAAGAAATACATTTTTTACGATAAATACGGACAGCATTTCATTTTTCCTGTACCATTCATTGCACTGAAACACATTCAGGTTTGTGCCAGCCTTGGCTGTCTAAGTGGCAGTGAATAGAATCACTGCTGAATCCTCTCCCTTAACAACACTTCCACCTTTCAGTCCTCAGCAAACCACCAGTAGCTATTACATGGGTTTTTAGGACACTCCTAAGAAGCTAAGTGCCATAGGACTGAGTAAGGACGCCATGAGGCGTCCAAGAAGAATGCATCTTTTCAGCAAGGAGTCTCACTTTACACTGACAGTTACACACCTAAGAATTATCTACTCTTTAACACATGTAAAATATGTGAAGTGTTGCTGGTTAGTTACACAAGACTTTCATTTCTGAATCAAAATATGGACTACTAACTCTAATCTTCAAAGAAATTAGAGGATATTACATTAACACTTTTAGCTTTATCAACCACTTTTTCTACTTTCATCAAAAATACATCATGCTAACTTGACATGGTCTGGCTTTCCTATAACTCATGTTGATTGGCACTAATTATACAACACTTCTTTAATTCATTATTAATTAGGTCCCTTATTATTTTGCCCAGAAGTGATGTCAAACTGACAGACATGTAATTATCCAGGTCATGCCTTTTACCCTCTTTGAATGTTGGCACGTTAGCCATTTTTGTGCTCTTTCTCCAGTATTTCAAAGCTTATAAAAAAATCAGCATTAATGCTCCAGGAAGCTCATTGGACAGCCCTGTTGAAACTCATTATCTGACCATGCCAATTTAAAAATGGCTAAATTTAGCTGCTACTAAAGAGCAATCCCTTCAGTGCCTATTACTGGAAATTATTGCATTGACTTCCTATTATACAATTATATAATATAACACATACAGCTTTTCATTTGCCAATCTTTTTACACCACTTTACAATTCCACCACATCCCTCTCATGTTAAACCAACACATCTGCTCTATTCTAAGGTAATTCAGTGCTCTATATTGGCCTTAGCTATGCTTACTATCAGTCTTCTGCTCTCATTTTCCTTCAACCATTTACAATGTACATATTACTTAACTTTACAGCTCTCCTAGCTGTCCACAGAACATGGGGATAAGTTTTTAACCCATTGGCCTCTTTTAGCACTGGCTCTAAGCCAACAAGTATTGCCTCTCAAAACAATGTTTACCACTAGCAGGGAACACAATAAACAATGCCAACAATGTGGACATTACAAAAGCAAACATTTCTATTGCTATTACAGCATGCTGTATTTTGTCTGATACTTGTAAGAACATTAAATAAAAAGAGCAAGTATTAATGGCAGGTCAGAGGGTGAGAAATTTAGGGATATTATTTGCTGATTTGGAGAAGACTTTTACAAGAGCACAAGCAGATGCCATACAACTGAAAAATTTTAGAAAAAGTGCTTTTGCATACTGTGCCATAGTCATAATAATGATTTATGCTCTTGTAAACAGAACTTGCCTTGTAAATACATTTTAGTTAATTTTTAATTAGAGGACAGAGAGCTACCAAGTAATGTGGGGAAAAGGATGGATGGTCCTTATTTATATTGGAAGTTTAAATACATAGTGATTTTCACCAACCTTAATACATGCAGCAATAAAGGGGAAAAAAGCCTATCTGGTTTTACTAGGTAAAACAAGATAGAATTGTGACCATTATCATGTGTTGGTACTTCACATTTCCCTTGTGACAGAGTATAAAATATGGTTTGTACTCTGCTAATCAGAGGCTGTAATTCCAGCCTGGGATGAATTATCTATGAGGAACAAAAGAGTGACTGACAGAATCTAAATCTAAAGTTTTATTCCATACTGCTTTTGAGTCTGAATTTGTGGCCTGAGAACTGCAAAGGTGCTTTGATACTTACCTGGCTTAGTCCACCCTTACTTTGATACTGATGTGTTCTAGTCTACCCTCCCACATCCATTTCCACACGCATCTGTTTGGGGCAACCAGTTAAGTTCTTGCTTTTCCCCATTTCTTTGTCCTGCAAATCAAGGCTGGCCTTTCCACAGTTAAGATAAGGATGGCGTGGTTCAAAGTGCAAGACTTCATATAAACAGTCATTCCCAGGGAGATACATGAACCTAGCACACAGGAACTGATATGAAGCAGAGTCTAAAGTCTTCCTGCGGAGATCAGCGGAGCAAAGCAGAGGCCTTTGTTTCACGGGTGTCAACAGCTTCACACAGCACAAGTACTTTAGGGAGAACATCCAAGAACAGCATTCCATAGTTCAGACCAGTGGGATGGGATTTGTCTGGGTCCTCAGCTGATGCCGTGCCAATTTAAACATTGTTAATTTATTATGAGTAGCAGTGATCCAAGCAGATATATTATTCATTAGAACACCAAAGGTCCAAGGAAGAGGACCACATACAATTATTTGTTTCAGGTCTCTTTGCACAGATGATTGCACCATGAGAGAACTCTGCCAGCCAAAACACCCTGCAAACTGGTAGAGAGCCAGAGTAAAATGCAACCAGATTTATGTGTCAAGACAGACACTGATAGTTCAAGCGCAAGACTTACCAGAAGACTGCTCATAGCATCCCATTTATGCTCAGTTGACAGATCGTTTGCATAAGGTCAGATTGCAAATTGCTGGGTTTCGTGGAAGGCTCTGTTGCCATCTTTGCACGTGCTCAGGTGCTACTCTAAACACAACATATGCTAACTTGGCCACTGCACTAACATTACAAAATAACAAACTTCGTAACAGACCCTGGCCTTATAGAAAGGTCAGTGCTCAGAAACCTACACTGCACAACAATGCATAATTGTAATTAGTACTTCCTAAATCTAGGTCATTACAAAGAAAAAATTGACAAACAGAAGATCACTGAAACCAGCAGTAATGGAAAGGAGAAAAAGTGAGGGGAAGAATAACAGGAAGAGACAGAAAGAGAGGTAAAGCTTTTATAGCTGGACTGAATGAAAAAAGCAGAGGGGCGTCCATGCAATTATTCACATGCAGTACAGACTCTAAACACATGACTTATACCAGAGAGAACCATTCAGACCTTGTTTTAAGCCTGAATTGGTCCATCTTCATCTATAAATTGACACAAGCAAGTTAAGCAGCTTTAGGCCCATATGATTTGGTTCAACTTGATACAACCACATCAATCTAATTACGTAAACTGCAGGTTTAGAATCCTACTCTGCTAAACTTCAGACAAGCAAAAATTACTCCCTGGGATCATGTCCCATCACCAGCATTTAAAAAAAAAGTCATTTACTGACAAAGATTAAAATGCTTTGTGGAGCAAAGACCAAACTAAACTCAGACCCTTCTGCTCCAGACAGAGGACCTGTTTGAAAGCCATGCTCACGTGATGGAATGCTACCTAAGTGATATTAAGCAAATGGGTAGATATGTCCCACAACCAGCCTCACGGAGCCTAGGCAGATGCTGTCTGTGTCAAATTACCTGTATTAAAGGAGCAGAAGCTACCACCTGTAATGGAGGTCTGTGAAAAGACCCAGTTCCTACAGAGGCTTCAGGTGTGAATCCCAAGCAGAACCAGATACACTCTCTCCCGTCCAAATGAAGGGCAAATGGTTATGTCCTCACCTTTCACACGTGCCAGCTTAGCTAGCTCTCCAGCTCACACTGATTACCATTCCAGGCACTGGTGGCTTCTTTTAAACAGGTAGCAAGAGCAGCTCCTTAATTCAGGGCTGACAATCTTGCTTCCAGAAGTGAGTGTTGTAATGCTGAGTATCATAATATCTTTGCACTTCCATTTGTGAATCTAGCTGTAGATACTGGACCATGAACCAATTAGGAGTGTCACACAGTGACAAAAGACAAATACCTAGGATAATTAATCAGCCAGTAAACAATTACAGCCCATTCAGTGTTGAAAAGAATACATATCTACCCAGTACAAACCAAACCTATCTACAGCCAAACATCAATTCTAAGCCTGCAAGAAGCCTGCCAAACATGAAAACTAAATTAAGTACAAAGAAGATATTGTAATACCATTCAGCTCTCAAATACTTGACAAGCTGGGTTTTAAAAACATACAGACTGGACTTTCCATAGTTAAGATAAACACAAATCTTGGCTTTCTAAATATATTGTTTATTTATAGTTGAACGTTAACATCTGAGCAGAAATCTGCAAGCACACAGGGATGATCTTTCAGTGATGTTTCTGTTTAAACTGAAGTCCACAGTAGCCACATGTTCCGGTCTTTGTCTCTTTGTCCTGCAAAAATATAAAAATACAACAGCTGCTAGTTTCACTTCATAAAACTTTAAGAAATTACAATTCTTCTCTTATTTATTTGTGCCATCTTAACACCAATCAATATTGCCAAAGTACAGAGTTTAGTCTTATTTGAAACACTAGAAGCAAAGATGATGGTATGAGGTTCATGCTTTATTTCTGCACCCTTTGTAGCTTCCCTTATGCCAGACTTTCAACTACCAGGCCTAAATTCAACTATAAAATTTTAAAGTCAAGCAAAGTGATATCTCTTCAGAAATATAATATCATCTTACGAAACTGGACATCTTAAGCCAGTTTGGTCATATCTGTCCCAATGTTCTGAAAAGATCATTTAACAATTATTTTAATAGGATTTGGCATATCCTAGACAGGAACTTTGGTCAGTAACAGTTAGTTGTAGGAAGGAGGAAATTTCAGTAGGAATCCATGGGAAATGCTGGAATAAAGTGTTTTGGAGAAAAGGAGGAATTACTGCTGTATAAAATTTCATTATTTTCTCCAGAAGATACATGTATTTTTTAGAATTTTGAAGTGTGACTGACTGCAAGGTGTCATTGCAGTCCTTCCTAACATAACTAAACACAATATAGCTAAATACTCAGGGATCTTCTGTTATTTAGCAACATAACTACTTGTAGTCATGAAACAAAGTTAAACTCATGGTTGTCCTTAATAAAGGATTAGAATTGAGAACTCCAAACTACCCTCCATTCCCAGAAGCCTGGATTTCAGTTGTTAGGACCAGGGAAAAGAAGCTAATCTAATACCATTCTGTTTGCAGACTTTATTTTTCAATAACTAAACCACATTCAAATTGTAACTTGACTGTGAACACAAAAAGAAAATCTCAAAATCCACAAAATATAAAGATTCTTATAAAGGCATTCTTCAAGAGTGTGGCACACATCAAACAAATCAACATGAAGATCAGTAGCATGCTACAGAAGTTAAGGCTGAAGTCCTTCCTAAGCGTTACAAATCAGAACCTCCAAACATTTGACTTTTAATAATGTAAAATGAATTATTACAAAATTCTTACTTTGTTCAAAATAGAAATGCTTATGATTCTAGTTAGGAGTCACAACAACACTGACACTTAAGGACACCAGCTCTTCCCCACCATTCTTTCGGGCATTAGGAAATGACAAAGTTTAGGTGAGCAAGCAAAGATTTTAAAACATCTGCAATCAGGCTCTAAGTACCTAAGCAACAGCTGCATCAACTAAGGCCACAGGACAGTAGCCTCAATATTTTTACTCTCTAGAACAAGAATACACTGGAAATTATCACTACTGTCAACAGGAGGATAAGACATTTACTCTTCATCCTCTGGCCATGACTGAAATATTCAGTCTTCAGAACTACCAATATTTTCAAAGACTGAAAGATGGGTTGGTTTGGTTGGTTTTCCTCCTTGTTTTTCCCTTGAACTTGCAAGACTGAAAATAAACTGCATATTCCTAAAAATACTGCAAATTTATGGTCAAGCTACATGGTGGCATTTAAATAATTAGCGTACAAGTTCCAAAGTGCAGCAGGGATGTTAATTTTTGCTCTCAGTAGTTGTTCTTCCTACTTCACCTGCTTTCTTTTAAAAAAAATACTGTCCTACTAAACAAACCAAAATTTCAAAAAGGAATTTCTATAACTTCAAATGGAAAACCTCTAATTCTTCTGATATATATCAGGCATCAAATAAAATGAGCACCTCAGGTGGCTACTCCTTTTATTTTTGTTAAACTAGCATTCCAAAAACTAGATAATCTTACAAAAAAGAATGCACAGGCAAAACATGCTATATGCAGAATACTGACATTACCAAGTTTATGTATACTTTGGGATGTCCCAAAGCTCCACCACCACCATCGCATGATATCACTCTGCTTTCAACTTGACTCACAGGCTGCTCTGCTATCAAATCAATTGCAAAATTCTTGTTCACCTGTAAGAAAAAGAGAGAAACTTTCAGATACCATCCCCACTCAAACAGAAAGCAATTGCTATTTGCTGCCTCCTCAGGCAGTTCCACTACAGCCATTTTGAGAAGTTCCTGCTTAGGTTTCCTCCCAGCTCCTCCACTAACTCTTAGGCTCTGCTATAAGCCAGATCAATTAACTATACACTAAATTCTGCAAAGTAATCCCTTTCCCCTCATATACAGGCCACATCAATGCTCAGGTTTCAGCAGATTCAGCAGAGAGGTGAGCAGAGACAAGTAGACAAGAACAGAAGATATTTAACCAACACTGTATTCTGCTTTGGTGACTACATGATAAAACTGCAGAAGAATCTCTGCTAATAAACTCAAAAATAATAGTGAGACAAGTAAGGTCAGGCATGAGATAAAACAACTGCTGGTAATTTAGAGCCTCTAGCCATGTACCTTATTCTATCACTGCACAGGAATCTCATGAAAATATGAATGTGGTGCATAACAACAGTCAGAAAGACAAATTGTTCAGCATCAGAAAAAAGGGAAAACCTCTAAATGCCACTACGCCACTCTGTAAATCCATCATACACACTTCCTGAATATGCACATCTCTGACAAGTAGGGCTTCTTCCTAGAGCACACCTGCATGGCCTGGAAAACATATCCATGTCTGGACAGGCTGGTGACACAGCAGCTTGTCCCTCAGCAGGACCTACAGCAACCCAACATTCTCCAAGTCTGCACTGAGCAGACAACTACTGCTACAATTCAGGGAAAAGTACTCCAGGAGGGGCCACCTTTTTCCAAGGCCATGATATACACGCATGAATATCAAATAATATGAACACCCAAAGGAGGCACTACCTACTGCTCTGTGTATAAACATGCTGGTATTGGAATAAAGGTGAGATTCTTGGGAAAAAGACAGCTATGCGTCCATTACATAAATTCCTAGGAACTACAGTGGTGTTTTTATATAACCCTAGTACGTAATAACTTAGCATCTTCCACCAAGCCTCCCATTAAGTCTCCCCAAAACCTGCATTTTTTGGCACAGTAATGGAGAAGTCAGTTTTGCCAACTAAGAATTTGTCCTTACCAAAACAAGATGATAGCTAAAAAAAGTTAGCAAAAAATTAGGTTTTGGTATTGAAAGAAATTGGCAACATCAAGAACCCCACTCTCTGGGGCTGCGTCCACAAGTCATGTAATTTTTGCCAAACAGCAAGAACTTTTCCTGCTGTTTTTAATAACACTCAAAATTGCACATCCTTCATTTCATGCTAAAGGAGGAGGGAGATAAAACCATTATACACCTTTGCTTCAAGATTAGAAGCAAGAACTCCACTCATTCCAACATTTCTTAACCAGAAAAGGTACTTGTGGGGAAAGAGAGAAGCAAAGACATCTCATCCACTGTATAGCTAAGACTTGTCAGTGGTTCAGCCTACTAAACAAGACACAGTCTAGGAATTCACCAGGAAAACACACGACAGAAAAAACCACCAAAAAAAACCCAGTTACAACATAACCCTCGACTAAAGCACAGCAGTACTCAGCAGGAAGAGGCTGATTGCCTCAGCACATCCAGATGTGCCTTGCTCCAAGCATAAATCAATGGGCTATTTTTTTCCTGCCACAGTGCCAGTTTGACAATTTCATTTCTGCTTCTTCCCACCTATCCACCTGTGCCAGTCCATGGTCTGGGAGACCAACGAGATAAAACCAAACCTGGATTTGATCCCAGTCCAAAGATGTAGAGGAAAGGCAGGAGAGAACATTTAAAACAGACCAGCACTGAGGCAAGTCCTCCTCACAACTTCAGCTGCTGCACCAGCCCAATAGAAAGGGTAGAGCTGAAGTGGGAATGGCAGTGTTGAAATAGGTCCTGCTCTGCCTTAGGGATTATAGAAGGGCAGGATGACCTTAGAGATTACAGAAGGGCAGGATGACCTGGTTGGACTGTGGCAGATACAGTTTAGCAGTTGCCATGCTCAGTTTTCTCACAGCTTCCTGCTTTAGGCCCTTGCCAGAAAGCACTGACCGCCAGTTCTCCACAGAGAACCAATGATTTTAGCTGAAACACATGGATGTCACTAACAACCAGGCTGGCAGAACTGAGGGGACAGCAAGCACATACTCTAGGCCATGCCCCTGGGCCTGGCCACCTGAAGCACACAGGCCCAGACACCCTGACTGGGGGAGAGTCCAGAGGCTGCGTCCCGCCCAGACAGGAAAGCTGCCATGGCTGGACTGGGCTGATCCCAAGCGGGACTCAACCACCTGGACCACAATGAAGGCAAAGGGAAGAAGCAACCAAGAAAGAACAGTCACCAGGAGAGCTTCTGCTTCAGAAACATGACAACTTTCAGACTACAGGCACTGCTGTCAACCCTAATACTGGCAGCTGAAACACACTGTGGGATAATGGCAAAGCCCCTAGAGAGAGATCCTGTTAATAGGCACAGATTGTTTAAAGTATTTAATATGTAAATTTTGTCCCAATTTTACCATTAAAACTTAGCATTAAACCTTGTTTAGCAGACACAGAGCTTGGCTTTTGCTGAAGGAGGAAGAACTGGGCTGAACTTAAAAAAACCTTAGGTGTTGCACACCACATAGAGTCTGAAATTACCTGATGGCAAAGGCACATTAGAGGCCCCATTGCCCCATGGAGAATTAGGCTTAAGCAGCATTTCCTACAAAGTTACACAAGTAGCAGGGATGCAGGCAATACACTTGGGAGAGACCTACTTTGCCAACTATCCTCCCTGAAGTAAGCCAATTCAGCATTTTAAGTGACATTTTCATTTAATTATTTTGCGTGTAGAATCCCCATTTTTACCACACAGCATGAGTTAAATTGTATCCGTCACACAGGGAGATAAACTCAATATGAAAACTCGGAAATCAGTGTAATTAGTTCAGGTTAATTTAGGAAAAGAAGAATTATACACAATGACATTAAAAATCTATTACACCTTATATTTAATGTCTCTGCTATACATAAACATTTATAGCATTAACACTAAGGCACTATTCAAAGGGAATACATTTTAGCTGAAATAATTCTATTTCTATCCCAAAGGCCAGCAGATCCCTAATGGAGCTGTGTTGCTCAATCATTAGAGAAAACTCAGTGCTAAAGGACTTATAGAGTGGGTATGTGAAATTTTAAGCAGCAGCAACAGGGGCCACCTTCTCAGAACTGCACTTGGATGATGCTGGTATTACTAGACTTTGCATTTGAGGCTTCATTTCAGAATAGTCTACATTTTATTTTATTTGTTTCATCACTCTTTCAGCAAATGCTTCTCAGGCTCATTAAAAACGTAGTTTGGGTAAAGATCAGAATTTTAACTACGCAGAAGCAAATGAGGCTTCAAAACAGATGCAAACATATATAAACAGATGAGCAATTCAGCAGAGTATTTAATGATGTGATTTTTCTGAATATAAATGTGCTAAAAACATACTAACAACTTCTTAAAACACATGCTTAAAACAAAAACTGTTCCAAGTTTAAGATGTTCAAATGCCTACAACTCAAATACCCTAAATGCAAGCATTTAACAAATGTAGAGCAAGTCTTGAGTTTTTCAACTTTATCAAAAGCAGTGGGATAGGACAGAAGGAACTACAAGCTGCCTTAAAAAAAAAATTCACCATAGTGAAAAAAAACTCCACTGAAATCCCAAATCCAAACCAGTTTGGTTTTGGTAGGGTTTGTTTCTTTTCTTTTTCTTGTTGTTTGGTTGGTTTTGGTTGTGGGGTTTGGGTTTAGTCGGTTTCTTGCTTCTTGGGGTTTTTTGAGGCTTTTTTGGTTTGGGGTTTTTTAATGACAATGAGGTTGAGGACACTACTATCAGGTAAAGAAAAAACCCCATAAACTACCCCCTCTCCCATGAGAAATAGTAGAATGAGTTACCTCCTTCTGTCGTCCAACAAATCTAACTCTTCTATAATCCTTCTCGTCATATACCTAGAGTGTAAAATAAACTTGATGTTATTGACAAAGCAACAACTATAAACATAGAACACAAAGACTTAGAAACGGAACTATTTACTTAGTTTCAAATATTATCACCTTACCAGCATGTAGTACACAGAAAAATTAGCTTCCAGTTCTCTCACACAAGTAACTGAATTGCACATTGGAAAGTACAAAAGACAAGGAAACTGGTAGTGGCGGGGGTGGCATGAAAGCCAGTAAACAGAAGAGCCTGATCACAGAGGTGAACACCAATACATTATTTATAATGCTGTTCCTTGATCTCACCTAGGTGGTGAACTAAACTGGGAAATTCAGGTTTTGTATTTATTTCTGTTCAGCTAAGTAACCACAGCACGAGCTTTCACAAGTTAGCTCCACCTGCCATCCTCTCTCGCATCTCCTCAAGGCACCACACGAGCCTCAGCTTCTCCATGGGAAAAGAGGTAACGTGGCTACAAGGCACTGACACGAGGGTGCCTCCTCTACATGTCAACTCTTCGGCTGGGATTCGGACCGGAACGCTCGGTAATGGCCAATGACCCTGATCCTGATTAACAAGGGGCTTTTTGGTGTTCTTTTTCCCAAAATAGCGCGTACCTCCTGTGTACGGATCATCCAGGAGCATGAATTTCCACTGTGCGCGCTGAAAGAAGACTCACAGAATAAATTAAGTTGGAAAAGACCTCTGAGATCATCAAACCCAACCAGTGACTGAACGCCACCATGTCAAGTAGACCGTGGCACTAAGAGCCACATCCAGCCATTTCCAAAACAGCTCCCGGGAGGACACTCCACCGCCTCCCCGGGCAGCCGATTCCAGTATCTAACCACTGTTTACGGCAAGAAACTCCTCCTGATGTCCAACCTCAGCCTCCCGTTCCGTTACATCACACCACACCAGCGCGCTGCTCGCGGCCCCGGCGGGACGCGCCCGCCGCTCTCCCCGGGCAGCGGAGGGGCGGCAGCTCCGGGCCCCGCGCGCTCACCTGCCCCGTGTGCGTCACCAGCTCGCCGGTGTCGGAGGCCCGCACACCGTAAGGCCGGGCGGCGGCGGCGGCAGCCAG
>VZSE01009546.1:141778-180174 GCA_013398275.1 Promerops cafer | reverse complement strand
GTGGGAGCTGGGCCCCGCCGCCGTGGCGGGCGCCCCGCGGGCTGCTGACCGTGCCGCCGCCGCCCGGGCCGCCGCTGCAGGCCGGGCTGAAGACGAAGACGGCGCTGAGGAGGCGCTGCAAGGACTGCTACATCGTCCGGCGGCGCGGGCGGCTCTACGTGTGCTGCAAGAGCAATCCCCGGCACAAGCAGCGCAAGGGATAGCGCCGGCCGGGAGGCCGCAGCGCACAGAGCTGGCGCCGTGTTCGGCTGCCGGGCCCGGAACCCCCCGCTGCCCGTGTCCCTGTCACCGGGCTGCCCCGCGGTCACCGAGCTGCCCCGCGGCCTCCGGGAACTGGCAGCTGGGGACGCGAGTCGCTAAATCGTGTGCGTGACAATGTTTCATCTTTGGAACACCTAGAGCGGAGTGCGATCTTGACGGCCCTTGCCGGCATTTCAGACCTTGGAAGCGGAGAACTGAAGTGGGAAACAACAGCCTTCAGGACCTTTTGCCGTCTTAAGCGTGAAGCCTTAAAATCACCGCGCTGTTAAATTAGGAAGGGTGAAGCTGAATCACTGGTCTCTGAGATGCATTTGGATTTAATTAAGGCAAAATGAAAATAAACTCCACTGATGTTCATTACTATAACACACCACGGTTTTTTTCTTAAACACCCTTTCCCCCTCCCAAGATGTTGATAACAGAACCAATAGTTTCAAAATCAGGTGGGCACTTTCAGACTCCATCTAACTTGCCTAAAGATTCTGCAAAGCTTTAGGCTCACTCTCATAGATTGGTGAGGTTTAAGAATATTATTTTTTTCTTGTGTCTCTTGAAAGAACTCTCTCCTAACAGGTGTGGAGAGAATGACTGAGATCAGTAATGCCTCAGAGGTCACATAGCCAATGTGACCATAATGTCATATAGCCAATGCAAACTAGTGGATTGGTATCCATTAATTAATTAGAGCCAAAATTGCTTCAGTCATCAGTAATATTCCTCACACTTGAGGCAAGAGTGTTTGATCATCCTCTGAACTGCAAGTTCTTAGCAAATGGTACCAAACTAAACTTCTGGAAAACTATCCTGTTACGGCTACAAGTTTGCCAGAGTACTGTGAGAAGTGTCCCCGCCATGAAAGAGGTGAAATTGGTTGAGCACTGTGTTTGAAATTGCTGTAACATTGGATGGTATGATGATTTAAAGACCTTTTCTGCCCAGTTATAATTCTGCAACTTTACAATTGCAATAACTTTTATAATTAGCATATTAGCACTCAGTGCTTGTAGACAATGAGAATGTAAGCTGTAAAGCTGTGGCTAAGCATTCCAGAGGCAATAATTATTGGTTTTCCATTGGTTGGGTGGTTTGTCTTTTCACTCATCTATCTCATCACTGGAAATGAAGGTTTATAGAGAGAGGAGCAGGTTAGTTAACATACACATCTGTCTTAGGGGGTGTTCAAATGAATTCATGGCAATGAGGGGAGAGAGTACAGGCTAGCTTCATCTAACTAGAGAGACAGATTGATTCAAAATGTGTAAGGCTCCTCAAAATCAAAGAATCTTGTAGTGGAAAACTTGTTGTACTTCAAAAGGTTTCATTGAAATTTGGATGCTCATGAAAAAGAACTTCTACCTTCTAAATACCCGCAGCTTGTGCATGAAAGTAAAATGTAAGCAGAGAAATTTCTTGGAAATATTTTACACCTTTAACTTGCTTTGATGGTTAAGCCATCTTAGGAACTGAAGATTTGAAAAGCTCTGATTCTCAGTGTTAATGGTATACATTTGTAGGTGTGTGCTGTGTGTTTTGTTCCAGCAGAAGAAAAGGCCTGTGTGCTCTGAACCTTTCTGATACCTTGTGAGTTTAGCTATTAGTATACCTTTACAGTAAACTGTGTGTGACCAAAAAAACCAGTGATTTCCAGGCCTAGCCACTTTTCCAGTGGACAGTAAGGACTGACCTGTGGATTGGGCATGAGATGGAGTGAGGATCTGTTGGTTGGTAGGGCTTTTTAGGGAGGATAGTTGGCAGGTGCTCTTACTGCCTCACAAACAGTTCATCCAACCCCTTGCTTCAGTCAGGAAAAGGCAGCTCACTGGTATAAAACAAATTGTGCTGGTGGGTTACTGAGGAGGTATTCAAACAAGGCCTCTCTTGCCAGGAGCCGTGTCAGGTGGTTAAGAGACACCTGCAAGTGTGAATTGCCAGGGTGAGGAGCAGCAGTCATCACCTGGCCAAACTTTGTGAATTCAGCCGTGTGTGGGACCCTGAGACAAGTTCACTCTGCCAGGCTGGTGTGAAATACCAGCACTGCTCTGCACTCAGAAATGGAATGAAATTTAGAGTTAGGATTACTGTGCAGCAGTAATTACCATTTTCATCTCCCCCTTTGGCCTAAGACAAGCTTTCATACAGTGCTGACTCAGCATTTTATTTCAACAACTTACAATGGGGAAATTTTTTTCCTAATTAAGCCTTTTGAATGTAGGGCTGCTGGTCCAAAGCTTCAGATGCAAAGTAATTTGAATTCAAATGTTTATTATGGCTTTAAACAATCCATGTGCCATTGTTTGAACAGCCAGTTTGTGGTACCTGAGGTGGAGCATTCAAAAGAATGGAGCATTCATGGCCATCACTGAAACAGCATATTTGGTTGTGTTTAATAGATTTTGGAAAGAGGATTATAGGATTAGAAACGAGGAGGCTCTGAATTGTAATTGTATTCTGCCACTGACTTGCTGTATAATCTTGAAAAGGTAATTTTGCCTTTGTCTTTATTTTTCCATCTGTTAGGCAGGAGTCCTGAATCTCGCACTTGTAAGTACCATTTTTTAGTTCATGTCTACAAACTGTTACAGAGGTTTCTAAAAAAATCAGATTCTATAGCTTTCTGTAATTTGAATGACATGAGGAAGGTGACTATAGCTGGGGGTGATGCATGTTTATTTTAGGTTTGTTTACAGCAACTGCAGAATGAGCAGGTGAAATAATGTCAGCCAGTAGCCTCGTGGTTGATAGCTATGGGTTCACATCCTTCTTTACAGACCTTCTGAATGTTGTGCTACTTCAACAGCTGTTGGCAAAAGAGGGGGTACACAACAACTACTGAAGTTACCCAGGCCAAAAATTTAGTCCTGGAATAATAAAAATACCAATCTGTGTTAGTTCCTTAATTGTATGTGTTTTCTTTTTTATTTCTCCCCCTGGAGGCTGAAAGGGACGAGAATGGTGAGGATAGTGCCGCCAGAACATAAAATGTTTTAGAGAAAAATAGTACCCAGTAACACATGAAGAAGAATCTGTACACTGAAGGCTGAAATAAGACTCAGGCTCAAATTACATTTTCAGCTTTTGGCTTCCTACTGCTTACATGTCTAGGTTACCCCCTCCAGAAAATCCTCATTCTTCTTGAAATCCCCACAGTGGAGTGGGAATGTGACACCTGATGTCTCCTATGACTGTCTCCATTGTACAATTATGAAAATCATTTGCAGTTGTGAGTGACTGAACTTTCTAAACTCCTCAGAACTGTTCTAGGGAATAAGATTGTCAGATTCCTGATAGGCAACAGGTAGAGATGTATTTAGGTCAACTGAAGGATAAATCTTAGAGCTCATGTATATTAATGACTGCCAGACTTTGTCTGTGGTTGTGTGTATGGGAATTACAGTATTGGTTGCTGAATTCAGGACAATAGCTGTTCAAAAATGACAGGTGAGGGAGAAGTCTTTAGGAATTATAGTACCAAGAAGCTGTGTTTGCTTGGATGGAGGCAGTACACCCTGAGCTTAGCTGACTGACAGGTGACTACAGATTCTGACACCACCATTGTCAGTTTCCTGCACTCAGTTAAAATAACTGCTATTTTTGAGTAATGTTGACATCATATCACCATATTGTTCTTCCAATTATTCTATTATACCATCCACAAAAGAAAAAAAAAAGTACAAGAAAGAGTGATATTTCAGAGTAATTGCTAAAGCTTTTGCAAAGTATTCACAATTGGAACTTTATTGGTCGAGATGAAGTAGGTAAAATTTAAAAATATAAATAAAGCTATAAAACAAAAATGTAAGTATTCTTAAAAAGAAAGTGAGAAGCCAGTCTGCTTTCTTCTCTTTGTTTAACAGTGCAAATAGACACAACATGCTACTACAGGCACTGCTCAGAGTATCTTCTGTGTAACACCAAGGTCCTTCTGTGGTTTCAGTGAGCTCCATGCACCTGACACTAAAGCTGATTTATGTTTATCTGCAGCATCACCATATGCAAAGTTCTGAATCAGCAAGGGTGGACACACCTTGATAAACACTGCTGAAGACTATCAAATTACTTTTAAAACAGAAGTTAAGGATAAAGTAATCCCATTCAGTTTAATGAAACTGATTCTGCATTTAAATACTTGCATTCTTTCTATTACAGCTCACTAGATTATTAATTTGGAATTTGAAATCTGTGCCATTTAGTCCCAGAGGCTGAGAAGGGACTGGATTCTTTCCAGCTAGCTGGGACAGTTTACCTCACCACACCTGTGAGGGGGCATGCCCTCACCTGTCCAGTCTCCTCTGCTTTCCAGGACTGAATTTGTCTTCCTGTAGGAATAGATGATCTGCCCATGAAGCTGTTATTGAACTGTCACACTTTGCAGCCCAGTTTATTTAGGTAAGTGCTGGTGTTTTACCTCTATACCTCTGGGAGATAAACTGCAGCAGTTTCGTTATTGCTCCGTATCCCACTCATAGTGGAGGCAGCAGTCTTTATAAGAGCTTCATCACAGTGAAGACACTGAAACAGATCTAAAAATGATGAAAGTTGGTACAGAGAGAATATTGGCACCCAAGATGAAGCTGTCACTTGCTGGAGTTATCCACCTGCCTCCAGGAATGAAAAATTCGCCGTTTCATCCAGAAGTTTGTGCATCAGTCTTTGAAATCTGTTGTCTGTAAATATGAATAAAGTGTTGAAAACAAGCAGTATTTTTCAAGAAGCCACCTGTGCTTATGTGCCACATTGTGCAAAAGGAATAAAAAGTGAACTTTTTGAAGTCATTTGATCTGAAAATAGATTGATTCCATTTAGTGGTTGAAAGTAAGCAAAAGAACAGGCAGGGAATAATGCAAGTCTCTCTGTTGTACCTGATTAAAGATTGGTAATGAACAGTGCCTAAATGAGGAAAAGACTGGGAGCAAGCAGTCCCAGAGTCTGTACAGTTTTAAAAGGGATTCATACTAGGAGAATAATATTTATAAAAGCAGTGACTGGGGTATCTCAAATAGGTCACTTTCATAGGATCTACAGGCTTTAGATGAGAACTTTTGCATCTATGTTGTGTGCCAAGTACTTTGGTTTTGCTTTGATTGCTCATCTAGCTATTAAATAACAAGTTGGTTTTATGTCACCTGGTCATTCATCCTGATCACCAGTTGCGTCGTCACAAAGAAGAATTAATTTGATGTATTTAAATGAATGAAAATACAGTAAATATGAAATGGTGACCTGGGACTTGATCTGTAGGCTTAAGAAGTCTGTTCTACCAGAGGTAGGAGATAAAACCTAAAACACAGCTGCAGCCAGAGACCACAGCTCTGGACTTGGATAGATGAGTAGTGGATAGATGAGCAGCCAGTCACACAGCTATGATTATGTTACAAAATAGCGTCGCTTCACTGTTGAAAAGGTGAGCTTGTTTGCTTTAATTTGCAGTTACCAAATTTTGTTAAGCCTTTGATTCTTGGATTCCTGTATTTTTCCTTCAAAAGGCAGTCACTAAATTTGAGTGACCCTTTTAATCTTAAATTAAGATAATCAGATTAATCATCTTTCTCAGTATAAAATATTTTGTATAACCTTTGGATATTTCTGTTCCCTGTACCCTCCTCTCATTTCTTTTTAAAAATATGGACACAGTAACTATAGGTAGAATCTACCTTAGTGATGCTGCGCACTGAGGTTAAAATGCTCCCGGATTTTGTTCTCAGTAATCTTCTGCTTCCTTTATTTGAAGATCACATCATTGCTATGGATTTCTGTAATGAATTTGTTGGCTGTCAGTTTTTTATGACCTGAGGATTTACATTGCTTAACACTTCCCCTCTGCTTAACACAGGCTTCTCTTCTGCAGGTGTAGCTGCAATGTCTGATTTCTGGATGTATGACTTTGAACTTGAAGGTAACAAAATGAAGATCAGTTCAGAGTGTTAAACAGCACAAAATTTTACCCATTGCTCCGTTATCATTATTACTACTTTGCTGATTTTTTTTTTAACCTGAACTTAGGAGTATTTGATCTATATAACACCTGAATCACTCATAAAAAACCCCAGGGTATGTATCATTGTCTTAATACCCCTGAAACCACAGTGAAAGACATTCAAATTTCATGGTGGTTCCCATTTGCAGTTGTGCTTTGACATGTTACTCAAGCAGTTTTGAATTCATACATGTATACTAGGATTTTTTTTAATGTTTTGAAACACAAGGCCTATCATGAGTCAGTTTGAACCACTTTGGTTTTGCTCCTGCGTCTTGTTCACTTGATCCTCTGCCCTGCATCCATGACAGAGAGTTTCCAGGGTGCTTTCTTCAGACAAAACCCAGACTCAGAAACAGTTCTGTGTCTAGACCAGCATAGCTAGCTTTGCACTAAGACTAGTGTCATAATCTTATATTCAGTATGGCTGGTTCCTTCAGCCCATCCCAGGTCTCCAGTACTACTCCAGCTGGCCCTGATGTCTCACATTACTTCGTACCATGGCCTTCTTCACACAGCAGAGATTCGCAGCATTATCCAACCATCTCACTGTATTGGGCACCTTGAAAAAAATGCTCTTTTTTAAAGAACTTAAGATTTATAATGTGAAATGTTCAAAGAATGCTCAGGAGGAAAAACAGGCAAGGAAAGGCAAAAAGATTTTTATGTAAGATCCTTTCTGGTGAGTTTAAGGTGCATCCCTTGATACTGCTTGAAAAATTGAAGAGCAAAACCAAGTGGATCTGACATTAAGGCTCACAGGGAGAGGTGGCGTAGCGGGGTGCCAAGTGTGAATCAGACAACGTCTCTGTGTGCCATGAGCAGAAGGGCAGAGAGCTGTGATGGCAGGGCCACAAGGTAGAGGCCATTGGTGTTAAGGCCTTTGAAACATTCACCATTTAGGGTCTCCTTAACCATGACATAGCTGTATTCTCTCCAGGCGTGGAAAGGTGCTGCCTGTGAGGAGTATGGTCACAGTCAGCTCTAGGACACTTTGTCCACAGAATGGTGATGCATGGAAAAAGTCATGAAGGCAGTGGATAAACTCCAACTCCCTGCTTTGCTGGCAACTACTTAATATTATTTAAATAAATACATTAAATTCTGCATTGAATATTAAATGTCTTTTGCTAAAACGACTCTTCAAACAGTCTAGAACTTCCCTCCTCTTCCTAATCTCGTAACTCCAGCTCTGCATTTATTCACAACTTGTTTATACTTATGCCAACATTATGTTTTCTGTTAAGCAGCACTTCTGTTCCTGGAGAATTTACCTGCTTGATATTTATTTCTAGGTAGCTCCCATGTGCTTTCTCAAATCTTTGTTTTCCAAAGCTGAACAAGTCCTTTTAGACTTTTCTCGTGAAGCAGACTTTCTGCTTCTCTCATCATCCTAATAACACTTTTGTGTAATGTTTGAATTTGTGAGATATGCCTTGTAGGAAAGGTAATATATTTTATGAGATAACTGATATTGTTAGAAAAAAAAAAAGAAGAGTAGACAAGTCATTCTCACATATGCCAAAGCTTACCAGCATTTTTCCAACTATCTTAATTGTCTTTTAAAATATATTGCCTCTGCCTACAGGCATTCCCTCTCATACATTCTTGGACATTATTGGCTAGACCATACACCTTTTGAGTTAATCTTTCCTGAAATATTTTACATAATTCTGTCCTCGCAAATATTTTTGTGTTTGCCAGAATGGCAGATGAGTGTCTACCTCATGTTTCTTGGAAACATACCTCACCCTACATATTTCAGGATTGCCTTTGAACAACTCAGTGGCCATCCGAGTGACTTCAAGGAGTAAGATGCCATGGGTATGTCCTCCTCAGAGCACACCCTGTCAGAGGTTTCCCCCCAGAAGAGGGAATAAGGTGGGAGCTGGGATGTGTGAAACCTGTCCAGTGATTCATGCTTGTGCTAAACAGCTGATCTAAGGGCTTGGAGAGTCCCTCAAGGACACACAAGCTGCATTTGTAATACCATTTTGAGTGAAGAGGATTTCCTTCCCAAAAGCTTATTCTGAGCTCCAAATAATAGATGATCCTGCCAAAATCATATAAAAATTAGATGTCTTATCAAGATGAATGGTATTCTTTGTAGGATATCAAGTGTATTCTTCTGAAACAGTGTATTTTTAGCAATTTCTTAAGAAATTTTGTGCAGGTTTGTATATGTGAAGGTTTGACTGGACTCACCAATCTTCCTCTTTTTTTAATAAACCAGCATAAAGTAGAATTTATTTACATAATGCAATGATCCATGAAGGTTACCATAACATCAAGGGACCATATTAACCGCTTGAATGGAATTCATTAGAAATTAACTACCACTTAAATTAATTTTCCCACATTCACAAGGCTGTAATGGTGGAAAAAGGAACCGTCCATCAGTGTGTACTGACAGGAGAGCTGTCACTGCTTTTATTTATAGGTGAATACATTAACCCATGAAGCAGCCTTTTCAGACAAAATCTTGAGCTTCTGTACAGATAAGCTGCTTCAGAAGACTTTTAATAAGCATCCCAGCCTCAGTTAAACAGGAACACATACTGCTTGATGCTTTTGCCACTGGCTATAGGTATTGCAGTCTTTTCATAAGCACAACAGAATAATTTGCTCCTAAAAATGCAGTATGTAATGTAATGTAATGTATTTTCAATTGATAATATTATTGGTTAGATCCAGTAATAGTGATATTGTATTATCAGTATTGGTAAAACTATACAAATCATCCATTGCTTCTTCATCTTACATCATTTATTACTTGGTTTGAATTTTTTAACTCTCATACAAGTGATTGTATGTACAGGTCTTCAAACTGTAGGATGAAAGCAAATGAGGCTTTTACCCGCCTGGGATCTAGATATATTTTGGGCAAATTTAGTGTAGCTCATGGTGGTAATCATTCGCATAAGCTATGATGGGAAAAAACTTTGGGTAACCTGTTAGATGACCATAGCTGTCACAAAACAATACAGCAAAAGAGGTGGGTGTCTTTTATATATGTAAGCATCATAGCTGAAATGATCTCAGGACAACCTCCTGGAGAGTTTAATCCAAATAAATTTTTTTTCATGTGTAATTATAGCTCAGAGCTATTTTAACAGTGTAATTTCAATAAGAAATTATTATTAGCTTTTAAAAACCACCCCCTTATGTATTAAAATAACTCATAAAATAAGTTTTACATCATTCTCTCTTGGGTGCTACATTATGTAATAAACAGTGGTGACACAACATCAGATGAGCCTGTGTGCCAGCAGTGGTGCTCACTGAGATGTTACAGTCTCACTGCTGGTCCAGAAAGAGAAAATACAGAGCTTACAGTGAACCTCACAGCCTTCTAAACACTTTCTCATAAGCTCCTCCATGACCTCCTAGCAGTGTCAAAGGAAGTTTCAACACACAGTTTCTCATATGGGGAATTTGTAGGACAAGTGGCCTTTCCAGGTATTTCTGTGAATTTACTGCTGTGTTCAGACACTTGACAGGCATAGCAAATATATGAGCTTTTTCTGGGTTACCCACAAGTCCCTCAAAGGGAGCTAAAGGCTGCCTTGATATTCCAGTGATAAAATTACATGCTCTTCCTTTTTATGTCATCTCTGAACAGATTCTTTTCAACAGCTTCTCAGAAGTATCGAGATGTTATACACTTAGGCCTGAAAATATAAACTCTGTAAGCGAAGAGAAAATATTTTACAAACTTAGCCCTCTGATATTGTATGTAGTTTTGCATTATAGTTATTTAAATATGGCTATATTATGCTATTCAGCTATGCTGAATTAAAATCTCAGTGTCAGTTTTACCAAAAGAATCTATGGCTGCAGTTAGGTCGGTCTCAGACTGGTGTCCACATCTTAACAAAAAAAAAATTGTTTGTGTTCACTTGGGGTTTTTTAGTTACACTTTAACATGCTAAACTGAAAATCTGGAAGTACTTCTACCAATGTCTTGGGATACTATTTATTTACAATATAGATAAGTGATTCTCAGATGTTCCCACAGCAGCCTAAGGAAAGCTGGTAGCTGGCAGCAGATTAGCCACTCTCCTTCAAAAGTAGCAACTGCCACTGGTACAAATTATGATTTATTTATTATTTAATGGATTTAGAGCATTTAAAATTCTTACAAACACTATTTTGTCTAATTCTTCCACATTTTATGTGGAACTGCTTTTTAGTTTGTCTGATTTGTACACAGTAATGTAGGCACATAATGGATAATGGGAATGAGTCAGACTGACTAGAAAATCATGCCATTTTACTTAGTTCTCATTGGGGACTACGGTTAGTTTGGTTAATTGATACAATATTGACTAGGTAATGACTCTCACTTCTGTCAACATTTTTACATTTGTTAAATTCCCCTGCCTGATTCTGCTTCTCTGCTTTATTTCCTTTTAAAATTTAAACATCTTAAAAAAGGCTCTTCTCAATTAATGCATTTCATGATTGAGGAACACTGAAATTAACTTTTAGCCAATTAAATTTTTACGAGTATTTGCTATTGTCGACAGTGGTAAAAACTTCTGTTTCAGCCACATCAATAATTAATTTAGAAGCACATGCCTGAAATACTTCCCCACATGCAAAGGAGTTGTTATTCTCCCACAGCTTCCCTCACAGTCATCCTGGTGACTCCCTTGGCACTGGTACGCCATTATTTTGTTGGCAGCATTTTGATTTCTGCGTGGTTATGATTAACCTGTACAATGTGTTCCTCTTAATGCAAAGCTGTTTTCTTATCCTTCAATTCTACAAACTGGAAAAAGCATATAGCCGCAGGCCACACAGAATAATACCAGTGTCAAGCTTTAAAAAACATATTTGTTTTGTGTCCTCTAAGGACAAATGATAGACATGTAAAAATGTTTTCTCTGTTTCTCTTTCATGGAATACTTACTTTAGAATTAACTTCTGTCACAGAAAACATAATTTGAAGCATCTACTTTATATTATTTCTGAACATTTCTGCTATAAAGAGGGAAAATAGTACATTGTGTATGACATGTGTGATTACAAGGTTATAGAAACTCTTTATGTTTCTGTAGTTGTTATGGTTTCCCCTTAAGAAAGCTTGTCACAGAAACATAAGAGCGTCCTTCCTTCAGAAGAGGCAAGTATATAGTACTATTAAGCAGTGTAATTAATGTAATTTTTAATTGCTTTACAATACTTTAAATTCCTACCCCTCTGAAGCACTCAGTGTTCTTCATGCAATCTAGTCATGCATCTGTTTTGAAATAGGTCAGAGGAGAAAAGATATTTTTATGATGCATTCTTAAGTGTTCTGATGATTACATGTGCTGTAACCCATTTCTTCATGAACCCATTCTGTCTTTAATTTTGCCCTCTTCAAGTTACAATCACCCCACTGTCCTTTTATTCATAAAGATTGTTCTTTTATGTACTTTCTCTGTCTTACCTATTTGTTAATTCTGTTTCTCTGTGATATCAAGCATACTTCATTTCATGCTTCATTGTCCAGGTTTTAGTTTCAGCTCGAGTATATTAAATGTTCCCATCCTTTTGCTCCATATTTTATAGTCAACAGTACAGAAGCGTTAAAAGCCTTTCTTGAGCAAAGAGAAAGATGAGTCTTCCCAATGTGGAATTCTCTTCCTTCAGAAACTTGACTGACCCCAAATCTTATCACTCCACAGTCAAGAAAAATAAAACTCATTCAAAGCAAAAAGTATCTCAGCAACAGGTTTCTGAAGTTAAAACAGTAGAAATTTTCTCTTTTCTCCCTATTTCCTTCCTGTTGAAATTAAGAAAGAACCTGTATATATTTTTTTTTAAAAAGCAGAAGGTTAGCTATATGATTTTTGCTAAAGTCTACCTGTTGTTAGGAATTTTATGTATCCGTGGTTTTGATAACAAAATGTGTTACTTTATTAGATTGAAGACTACTTTTTCTTTAAAATCCTTAATTTTCTGGCTCAGTTGTCATAGTGAATGTCGTCATAGAAAAAGATTTCCAGGACTGAGGAATTTCTGATAATAAAAGTGAGGCAGGTTGGAAAGGTCTCTTAGAATCACGTGGTCAGGTTGGAAGTGACCACAGTGGGTCTTCTGGTCCAACCTCCCTGCTCCAACTGGGTCATCCTAAAGCACACGGCACAGGATTGTGTCCAGATGGATCTTGAATATCTTTAGTGAGGGAGATTCCACACCCTCTCTCATCAACCTCTTCCGGTGCTTGGTCACCCTCACAGTGAAGAGGTTATTCCTCATATTGAGGTAAAACATCCTGTGTGTTGGTTTCTGCCCATTTTATTGTTGACACCACCAAGAGCCTGGCTCCATCCTCTTGACACTCTCCCTTCAGATACTTCTAGACATCAGTGAGGTCCCCTCTCTGTTGTCTTTTCTTGAGGCTGAACAGGCCACGTTCCCTCAGCCTTTCCTCATAAGAAAAATGCTCCAGTCCCTTAATTGCCTTTGTTGCCCTCCTCTGGACCTGCTCCAGGAGCTCTGTGTCTCTCTTGTCCTGAGGAGCTCAGAACTGGACACAGAACTCCAGATTTGGCCCCCACTAGGGCTAAGTAGAGGGGCAGGATGACTTCATTCGATCTGCTGAAAATGCTCTTCCTAATTCATCCCAGGACACCATTGGCCATCTTGGCCACCAGGGCACACTGCTGGGTCATGGACAGCTTGTTGTCTTCCAGGACCTCCAGGTCCTTTACCACAGACATGCTTTCCAGCAGACCAGCCCCCAGCCTGAATTGGTGCCTGGGGTTATTCCTCCCCAGGTGCAGGACCCTGCATTTGCCTTTGTTGAATTTCAGAAGGTTCCTCTCTGCCCATCTCTCCACCCTGTCGAGGTCCCTCTGAAGGGCTGCATGGCCCTCTGGGCTATCGCCCGCTCCCCCCAGCTTTGTGTCATCAGGGAACTTGCTGAGGAGTCCTCTGCCCCTTCATCTGAGTCATTGATGAACAAGTTAAACAATACTGGGTCTGGTATTGAACCTTGAGAGACACCACAAGTGACAGACCTTCAACAGGACCCTGTGCCACTGATTACAAGCCTTTACAATGTGCCATTCAGGCAATTCTCAATCCACCTCACTGGGCACTCATCCACTTCACACTTCATGAGTCTGCCTATGAGGATGTTGGGAGAGACAGTGTTGACAGTTTTGCTGAAGTTGAGGTAGACAATAACCACTGCTCTCTCATCCATTCAGGAAGCTGCTTCACCACAAAAGTCAATCAGGTTGATCAAGCATGTTTTACCTTTAGAGAATCCATGCTGACTACTCCTGATCACCTTCTTGTCAACCATGAGGATGGAGATTGTTTTTAGAATGAGGCACACCATCATCTTTCTAGGGATTGAGGTTAGGCTGACAGGCTCATAGTTCCCTGGGTCCTGCTTCTTCCTCTTTCTGAAAACTGGGGTGACATTTGATTTCTTCCAGTCCTCAGGCACATCCTCTGATAATCATGACCTTCCAAAGATTATTGTGAGCAGCCTCTCTATGATCCCAATAAATCAATGAGAGATCTTGGAAGCAGTACAGATCATCAAAATAGTGGTAAAGACAGTATACATTTGACTTGAATGGATCACATTCCATAAACTGGATCCACACTGTACTGACCTGACTTCTCTATGCTTTTAAAAGTCATGCCAAGAAGTCACATGTGGCACCCAGTCAGCTCATGAAGGCTTGCCTTCAACTGCAGGGTGAGCACAGAGCACCTCCTCTGGAGGAGGAATGGGCAGGACATGAAGTGCCCAGGACTGGAGAGCCATGGTCACTTCCCAAGGATTTACTAGTGAGCATCCAAAGAGGACCTCCAAGGCTTGAGAGGGAAGTCATCATTTCAGGTAGTTCTGGTCACATTGTGTCACTGGGAAACCAAGAGCCAGCAGTGAGAGTCCTTCTTCAAAGCCTACTCTTCACAGGGACTATAGCAATGGGCCAGCTTGGCCTGGTGGATGATGTGTGGCAGAGGGCACAATAGCAGCCTCAGCTGTTGTGCAGGATTCTTTCCCTGGTGTCATCAGGGCAGGCATCCACGGGCCAGTGCCCTACCACATGCTTTTGTGATCCAAGCACTCCTCTGTGCTGGTCCTGGCCAAGGAGAAGCTGAGAGGAACACCACAGCATCCCTCTGCATCATTGTGGTATCTGCATGGGCCTGTCTGCCACGGAGAAGCCTCCTGCAGTTGAGCTAAAGATCTCTGGAAGGGGAACTTGTCAGGGCAGTTCCAAAGGATGCTGCATATTTTCTTCCTGGGGTGGAATTACAAGAAATTTATGAATGTATTTGACACAGGTGTATTTTAATTAAATGTAAAATTTCGGCAGGTATTATTGAAATACTGTCATCTGAGTTTTGTGGAGCATGCAGGAAAACAATGACAAAGCAGTTAAACAAAGAAAGAAATGCCAAGAATCCCAACAGGTAATGACTTAAAAAGAGAGAAAAGTTGATAATAACGGAGATGAAGATAAAAATAACAACAGCATTAAAAAAACTAAAATAAAATTATTTTAATACAGCAGAATAAAAAAATCAAACCAGCTATATGGATCTTAGTTGTCAGTTGGAATGCTTTGAACAAGACTGTAGAAAATGTAGATTTTATCTTTATTTTGCCATATGAACTAATTGCTTCATAAATAAAAGAAGGTATTATCATACTGATGGTACCAAGATAGAGCAAAAATAAACACATGTGTTCTCCCTGATCCCCATCCCATAGTAGTAATTAAAACCAAAGACGAAAGGAAAGATTATTCTGTCTGTAACAATTAGCCTTATTAATATATCAGCTACTCCTGCTTTGGATTAATGGAATATCAGACAGGTTGTGCTCCCCCTTGCAGCCATGAAAGTGCTGATTGCTGCTTGTCCGAGGCCTTCGGCTTCTCTGCGGCACCGTCATGAGGAGCAACCACAGGTGTCTTTCCTACTGTTCAACAGTTGCATTTGAATGTGCATTAAAAATCTGGTTAATTAATCAATGAACAAAGCTAATTTCTGGGCAGGTTCAAAAATTATATATGTGCACACACATATATATGTATACAGTTTTAAAAAATCCTAGGTCAAAACTTCTCTATAGAATATATTAATTATTTAAAGCCAAACTTAAACTTTCTAGCACACTTTCTTTCCTGCATACATGCTTGAAAATTCTTACAAATAAAAAGGTGAGATTTTATTGAAAGGTTGACAATGGGTTTCCATTATTTTGACAACAACTATGAAATTGAAGGAAATAGTTTCTTATATTTATGACTGCCCTTAGAATAGTATAATTTATTAATGCAATTTCTTCACAGATTTACTATTTCATATGTGCTACGCCACTGTTTGCTGTCCAAACATTTTAGTTCACTCAGACCAGAAATATATCACCCATTCTGGATACAACGTATGAGTTACTTCCCCTTAATAAAAGGGCTTTGAGCTTTGTTATGATGTTTCTTTTGTTTGTAAAGTGAACTAAATGGGACACTTTATGGTTTCTGCTTGTACCAGCACACTGTGAGGTGTTACAGGCTTTTCAGCAGTGATGGTCACAGGTAAATGCCTGCTGGTGATCATCATCTGTCAGTGGCCCTAAAAATACCCCTTCTTTGGAGGCAGAGTAATCTCTGTTGGGGACCCAAGGAGTTCAGAACCCAAAATTATCTTAAGCCCTAACTCACACATCTGCTGAATGCACCAGCAAAAGAAAATAGTGGAAGTGCTTGGGTGGTGTTTTCATTTGGCTTTTATGTTATTGCAGTGGGGCAATTAGTAATTTTAGAGAATAAACAAGACGACAACTGCTTAGTAGCAGGAGGCAGAAAGAAAGAACTCATCAGTGCTGCCATACTCCCACTCCCGTCGTGCCGGTCACATTATCTCAGTCACACACCGTAATTGGAAGTTAAGGCATCAGTTCTTTTTTACACAGCATAAAAATATACAAATAACAAGCATTAAATAAGAAACATCACACCACATCAAGATTAACAAAAGTAATAATGCTGACCTTGCTAGCACTCAAGTCTTTTCAACCGCAAATAATCTTCCATCCTGACAGGGAAGTGCAAGACACCTAATCCTCTAGCATGTTCATGATAGAAGAATTGCCACTCCTTCCCAATTAATCATTATCAGAGACAGTTCCCTTATACTAGAAAAGATTGTTCCTTAGGCCTTTGCCAGCTAAGACTTCCCTTGCACAGAAATGAGGCAGCTGGAGTTCTCTCAACTTTGGTCCAATAATAACCTTGCACTTGAGATCTAGCATTTTCCATTTGCCCAGCCTCAAATGCTCCTTAAATGTTGGGTGCCCTTGCCCCAGTATCTAAAAGAAAAGCATATCAAAATATTACTAAGGTTTTCTGTTGATCAAAACCAATGTCTGTTTGCAGTTTTTGTAAACACAATTTGGGTAGAGCTTTAGCACTGTATGAAGATTAATGACCCTTAGTGGAGTCCTGCAGATTTCATTTGTATTCTCCATGTTACACTTTCACACTTTCAGAAAGCATTGCTGAACTTCTGAACCACTTTGTCAACCTTGTTAATTTGACAGTGATTTACATCTCTCTTAATTCATACTGGAATATCTTCAGCTGTAGCTATTTGTTAGTTATTCCACTCAGGAGGCAAAATCCTGGACTCATTGCCTGAGCACAAGCTGTCAACACATCCAGCTGAGGAAATGACCTTGACTAAGAGCACCCTTTTTTTCAGCCCATGTTGGTACCCAGGTGTGTGTGTGTAATAGAAGTCAGGTGCACTGTATATTGTTTCCATTTTGCACTAGACCTAGAGCTCTAAAATCTTTCTCTTCCTCCCTGAAAGAAGAAGAAAAAGGATTGTCCTTTATAGAGAAGTATATATGTACAATCAGATGAGAGTCAACAGTATATCTACATTCATGTGTTTTTTCTATAATGACTAGAGTCATTGGGAGTTCAAGGCTATGCCTGATGAAATTCTTGCAAAAGCTGACACAGTTACTCTTGTGGTTAAAATTATTTAGTGTACTCTGACAACATACACAAACAGCAGTCAGCACCTCAATTCTGCCAAATTCTTCTTGCTCTTATCTGGAGATACTGCCAGTGTCTCTGGAAGGACAGGCTGCTAAACCAGCAAGCTGCAGAAACATCTGCAACATCTACCCTCATAGGGCAACACTGATTTTACAGAAGTGATATTAGATGGTGTGATCTACTGCAATATCAACATATTTTTTAGAAATTTAGTATGTTCCTTTAGATATGATCAAATTCTTTCACATTTTTTGTCCTTAATCCAGTGTATCTAAATGCATTTTTCTTTCCTTTGAGGGACTATCAGCATACATACTTTCCCTTCCCACATACTTTTCCAGGTGGTAGGAAAACATCTGGAGGGGCATAAGATGTGGACAAGGATTTTGGCATTTCAGTTTCTATCTATGCTAGTTTATGGCACCTAGAGGCCTGTAGACTTCCATGAAGTTTGTCCTTAGAAATTATTGTGTCCCAAATGCTTACATGGACAAGAACTGAGGATGCATCTGTGTGAAATAATGATATGAACTTCAATATTATATGTATATCTAAGGCAAACTACATGTATATCTGGGGGGGGGGGTTGATGTGTAAGTTTGCTGTTATAGATCTACCACCAAGCTCAGTAAAGATCCTTTGATGGGAAAAGATCAGCAGTAAGCTTGTAAGAGGCAACAAGAGTCTAAACTTCTAAGTCTATACTTTTAAGGCTGAAATCGAGAATTGTAGTCATTTTACTGACAGTTTCCCCACAAAAGAACATAAAATGACTTCTGAGTTTTTATATTTTTTCCACTTGAATTTTCACAGCAGTGAAATTCAGGTAGTACTACTACTGAGACTGTCACATTAAATTAATGGTGTGGCACACAAAAGTGCCTTGGAAACTGAAAATAAGGCAAGGAGCTCTGGTTTGGATAAGGACATCACTCTTGTAAGGTAATAATTTTTATTCTTTGAAGGAAGTTGCCATGTTTTAACGTTCCTTAAAAGTGCAGACTCTCATAATAAGAATGAGTGTTGAAAGGAAACTGCTTTCCATATACACTACTGTCTGTTATATTTATCTAGAATAAGAGTTGTTAAGTACTTGACTATTTAAGTTTCTGTGAGATGTAGGCTTACTAGCACTATTAATAATTCTATGAATTGTAACAGAAAAGTAAATTTTCATGAAATACACATTTCTTGCCTGGATTTTTTTTAAAATTCTATTGATTGTCCAAGTGGAAATTATAAATACTCCTACAGATTTTTTCTTTAGTCACTGGAAGAGACGTGTATGGAAGGCTTAGCTACATTATTTTTATATCCTTATGTTATAAAAGAACTCAGTCTTTAATAAGCATTTCTTCAAAAACAACAAAATCAACAAAAGCATTAGGTTCTTCATGTGATATATATATATATATATANAAAAGCATTAGGTTCTTCATGTGATATATATATATATATATATATATATATATCAAAACTATAACTGTATATGAAGCTGCTTATACTTAACAGTTTATGCCTTAGCAAACTTTGCAGGATATTGAGAATAGAGAATACTGCAAGTTTGGTTTTATTTTAAAGATTATGGTCTTTTGTATTAATTTAATCAAGCATTGAACAAAATCAGCAACAATTTGATTTAAGAAGTTAGATATCAGAATAGAATCTCTGTAAGAGCCCTTTTCATCAATAGGAATCTGAAGGCATTGTCTGGTATGTAAATAATAACAGTTGCTGCTTTGTTGATTTTTTAATATATTTTTTTTTCAATTTATCAGAAAAAGAATCCTAGTTTCAGAGAGACTGCAAAATAGCATAAGTACCTATAACTAGGAACTGGGGAAATTTAAATACCAAAGCAAAAATACTCATCACTTGAGGAAGCTTCTTCGCATACTTTCAGGGAGAGGTGAAAGGCACATCCTCAAACAGAAAAAAAATCAGTGTTTCCAATAGATCAAATCATTATTATTCTAATTTTAACGCATCTTGTCAGCTAAAGCCAAGGATGGATATAAAATGTTAAAAATGGAGTCAACGCTGTACAAAAGGCAGAATGTTCAGCACATATTTGTTACCTGGTCTAACAGGTAGGGCATCCCAGCCTGCCTATGCTTAGTGTGGAGACCCCTACAATGTGTCCTTCTTTAAGCTCCTCCCTATTTCTCCCACTAGCCCTATGAATTTTTGGGTTTTGTTTGAGTGTAGGTTGTCGGACCACTAAAATAGGGAGGTATGGAGAACAATCTTGCACAAAATGTTAATTTAAAGCCTCCTCAGCCAGTGCATGTACTGAACCCAACTTCCATATTCTGAGTGAATGTTCTACTTGCCAGATTAAAAAAAAGATCTGCAACCCAGGCAGTAATTTTTCTTAAATGTGGCTTCTTTTTGTTTGACTGTGTTTTAGATGGATGTAGCTATATTTTTGGCTGCCAAACCCAGTCTATAGAGAGGCCCCAAGACTGCTGCTGACCAAACATGTGATATGGACAGAGAAGCAGATAATTTCAGCCTTGTTTCATCATGAGCATAAACAAGCAGAGCTGGAACAGAAAAGTCCTTCCTGCCTGGAGAAGCTGCGGAAGACTCTCTGCTCCTCTGAATTTTCTGATTCAAAGACAGAGGCATCAAGGAAGTTTCATTGCTTCAAAAATAAAGGATGCCCGAGCAGTTTTTGGGATTGCAGCTTGGCTTGTGGTCTGTCTAACACCTCTTCCCATCTTCCATCCTCCTTGTGTGAGTGACCCAAGCCAGCAAACCTCTGGTTGCTGGAACTAACCCTGTTACACCAACTCATTCACAGTACAACTGCTGTGGCCAGCAGAGAAGGCAATGCCTCTCCATCAAATGGGAATAATGATTTTCTTTTCCCTTCTAGATGTTTTGAGCTATAAGATGAAAGTCTTGCACAGGAAGTAAGTTCCCATTTTAAAACAAGCCTGCAATATTGTTTGCCTGCAAAGAAACAAAGGTTACATGTTTCAAAAGTTTGCACAGTAAGTACTTACAAGCTGCACATTGTTTTTCATTACCAATGATTTGTTTTCTTGCAGAACAACTTCTTCTAAAATATTAAACACAGTCAAAGTGACTAATGCATTTTTTTAATCTAAGAACTTTGCAATTAAAAATTTACAAGGCACGCAATTTTGATTTCTGCCGACAATAGTCAAAACTTGTGTATAAAGATTAATTACTTATAAAGTAAAACACTTCTTTTAAAAACTGACATTAAAATTGCATCTGCACAGTATGTTGGATTTTGTTGTACTCTCTTTAAGCAAAGGACTTCTGATGGACTTTTGGTAAAGTTTTATACTGCTGATAGAAATGCACTGTCTGAACTGAGTAGCTTTCGAACAAGCTGAAACCGAGAAGCAAACCGTATCTTTTGGTACATTTGGTTCTGATGCATTCATTATACCCCATACCTATCCAACTAAACAATATAAAAAATACATGGAATTTTAAATTACATTATATTATAGTGAATTATAACCTTACATCAAAGGATAGTCATATTTCAGCTAAAATTAGACAACTTTGTTAAAATCATCTTAAAAAATATTTGTGCTTTTTTAACACTAACATTTTGTACTGACTCGACGTGATTGAGGTTTCTAATGACAGTAAAATATGTATTTCTTTTACTATACCAAGACTGCCCTCTAGAGTCTCATTGGGCCGAATTAATCTATGGTGTAACCTCTCTAGAATATCTTTGAAATGTACATATTTTTATAGGGCCTATTATGCAGTGCTGCAATTTGAACGACACAATGGCTGCTTGAAAAAAGTAGCTAATACAGTTTCAAGACAGAGATGGGAAATTTTTTTCACTTACTGTGAGCTTTGATAACTCATTGCAAAAAATAAATACTTGTAACCTCTTTGCTGCACAAATTTCTCATTTTAATTGAGTCATAAAATATCAAAAAAATTATGAAAAAGAGACTAGTTTTATTGTCTTCCTAAAACCACATGAGAAATGTGTGTGTCTTTAAAAGATGTCAGAAGGAATGCATGCACAGTAACTGAATTAGGCTGGTACTTGTTCTTTCTTTACAAGTGTTAAAAGGCAGCACTTTTCCCCTCTGAGGGTTGGATTAAGCTTCCACTGGAGCCAATGGCAAACCCTAAGTAATCAAGGAAACAGAATTATAGCACTGATTGCCAGAAGCATTTGTATTCAGTTGTTAAATTAATAATGGGTATCTGGTTCAATAAACAGTTGTGTTTCCCATTAAACTGTAGCTGCAGTGCTGCTTCTTATTACTTACCAATATATTATGCAAAAAAGGCAAGGGAAAGAGTACAAATGGGAAGCAAACAGACCCACACAATAAGGTTTTACATTAAATGATGCAAGGAAACAAACTTTTAGTGCACACTTTCAACCACACCCCACCTCATATTATTGGAACAGAGGCTCATTTTCAGATTAAAGGAATATAATTTTTAATTACAACTGTAATTTAAATTAAAGAACATAATATGTAAGATTTTATTTTTCTTCCCTCAAAGAATGGAATTTTCATTTATTTTGCAGTTTCCCTGCTCCCAGTAGAAATGGCTTGTTCAAGTCAGGTTGCATTTTGTATTTTTTATATATTCTGGGGAAAGTCTGGAATAAATAGCCCCATCAAGGTGAGTGAAATGGGCTTCATTAGATAAAGTTAAAAGGATTTGGCCCTCCCATTGATATTTACTAGAATCTGCATTCATTCAGCAATGTTTTTCTTTACTCTCATCATTCTGTAGGAAGCAAAAAAAAAAAAAAATCAATCAGGATCACAATAAATGGCATAGAACTAGAAACTGATTTTTTGACTATAGTTTCCTTGAGAATAAACCCCAGTTCTGTGTTTTATGATCCCAAGTTCTGGCAGTGTAACTGCATCTGTATTTGTCTTACCAGGGAGATCCAAGTCTGTTCTCTTGTGAGGAGCTGGGCAGATAATCCTGGTTAATTGTGACTGCCATGTGAAGAGTTACAGCCAATCATTTTGGACATCTAGGGCCAATTTCACATTGTGTGCACAGAGCATGCAGAAGAAACACCACACACACAGAATACACGAGTCTTGTGTAGGTTGCAGGCAGTCTGGGAAATATTTCCTTAGAATAACAAAGCAATAATTTACAAAATTTATGTTATACATCATAGACCTAAACTGACAAAAACACCTACCAAGTAAACTTTTTTTCATCTAAAAGAAAGGATTAGACTTTAATCTGACAGCCACTGCACTCAATGGAACTCTGTCTATTGAGATGAGTTGGCTTCCTACTCATCCCTTCTTATCCTCTGTATACTTGAAATAGCAGGAATCAATTTAGACCATCTCCTAAACATACCTACACGATCTAATGATCATAGGATACTAGACGAAGAATACAAACGCCTCAAACATTTTTCTGTTGTTGCAGGATACCATTTTTAATGCCACTTTCCTCACTTCACTAATGGGAAAAAAGTCTAATTTCTCATTATCTCTTTTACATTGGAATAGGTTTCCTTTTTTATTTTTTTTTTTATTTGGATCCTCTTACTCTGACTATACCTTGAAAATGCCTCCAGTCATTCCTAATGCCAAGATATGCTTCTATCTTTTAGGGAGTATTGATTTTTTAAATCCTCTAATTTTGTTGCCTTCAGGCTGACATTTTTCACCATTAGGCCACTTTTTCACTAAAACAGAAACATAGAAAAAAGAGGCATTTTAAGTAAAAAAGCTTACTGCTGATTTATCTGAAAGTCACATTAGAGATTTTTCTCCACCTAGCCATATTACAACCATAATTTCAGAAATAATGGATAATTCATTGGATTTGGGCTCTAAACAAAAGGGTTGCTGTAGGAAGAAATGTTTAGAAAGAGAGTTTAGGCAGAGATGAGACATTCTATATAACCTCCTGCTGTAATACATACACAAAGGATGTGAGCTAGAGCTTGCACTTGACTGAAGAGCATCATAACCATTAACCTACAGTTTACTTCAAGGCACTGCTTTCCCCATGTCCCCATCTGGAGATGTTTCACTTTGTCTGAAGCCACTGTGATAAAGAGCTAGCTTGTGACAGTGACTCCACTGCTTGGTATTGATGTTGCTCACCTGCAGAGTGGAACTATATGTAGTGTTTATGGCATTCTCACCACCCTACACAAATGTCTGATTATGCTGGAAAAGGAAATGCTGTAAAGAGAAGAAATCAGGAATTTGTTCTTTCACCTTTTTCCAAATCTTCCTTCTCCCAGTGATTAAAATAGTTTTTAAGACCTAGAATTGTCTTTACTCCCCACAGTAAGAGAAGGGATTTGTGTGAACCCATTGCTGCCAAACTGAACCACTGCAGATGGGGGTCTATGGACCTTTTCATGCAATCTGGTGCTGATGCAGAGCCGAGAAGACATCTGCACTGTCCCTTGCACTGGCATTAATGCAAGCAGGTGAATAACCTTTTCCAACTGAAACCTTACAAGATCACTGATTAAGTTTTGGGCAGACCAACTTGCACACGCATAAGGGTGGAAGGGAATGCATGGCATATGGCTGAGGTGGAGGAAGGTCCAGTAGCCCTCAGAGATGGCAGCTTTAGTGGGATAGTGCCTGACATATTTTGAGCAGAATCAACAGCCTGTGGTTGGTATAGGAGAAGATCCTGTTCTTCAAAATTTTTGCCCACAGACAGTTTTCTAATCCCATATTTCCAAACTGAAATTAATAATTTGCCTCAAAAAAATGCTGACTATTTCAATGTCTTCAAAGACCTGTTTAGACAACACTAAAAATTTAACCAGAAATTTTAGCTAGAAGTTAAACTGCAGATTTGGAACCTGTGAAGAAACAGCACCAAAACGGTTTTCAAATGGGAAAATCACACATTTCCCCATATTATAATTACTTGCCCATACTCTCTTCAAGATTAATTAGATTTGTTTTAACTATTTCTTCAGGAAATAGAGGAAAAGAAGAGGAAAATAACTTGAACACAGGGAATAGAATCTTAGTTAATTTCTGCCAAAACTTTCATTCTTCTACATATTTTCTCTTTCCACAATACTTTTCCCTTAGCCAAACATGTTTCTTTTTGTATGTTGGCTATACCAAATTCATCATCTCCCTCTCACAGCTATTAAATTTGTAAGAACTGTGTTGCCTCTTTTGGAAGAGAATTGTTTATCAGTGTTGTGTGACTGACAAACAAATTCTGCTCCATCTCTATTTAGCTTTTTAAGTTTTAAAAAAAAAAACAAAAAAAAACCATATTTCCAATCTTAAATCCCCACAGTAAAAGAAAGGAAGAATAATATCATTTAAAATGTCTAAACAAATCATTGTAAGGGTGTCATCATATTTAAGCTGGTGGACAAGAACACCCAATTTGTCTGTCTTAATGTGTGGGTATATTCATTCTAACAGACATCCATACAGCTAAATTAAGAAAAAAAAATGGTCCATGAAATTTTTTCCCCTTAACTCTCAGTTTCTTGCTCTTGCTACGTAACATTGTAGTCAGGTAAGGATTAAAGATGCAGTGTTTCTTCTATGATGCAGAAGAAGAGTGCTCTATTTAATCTAAAGTTGATTCTGAATTTTGGATGAATTTGTCACATATAGCTGTTAAGGGCACCACACCATCCTCCCTGCTGTGCTAAAAATGAAACCAAAGTACACCCTGAACTTTTGTCTCTGCGTGGCAGATGTCTTGCTGCTTCCCCAGAAGAGGAGGTGCACATAGAAGCCAATCTCTGCAGAAAATGGCATGAGCTGCATTGCATTGTAAGTCTGCACCAATGGTGTCAGAATTAAGGCAGATCTTGGAGAGATTTACACTTATACATTTGAAATAAATTCTTCAAAAGCAGCTCAAAATAGCCCTTTAGAAACTCTTCAGGTTCTAAGATATTCTGTAGGGCTAGCATGGTCTCATTCTGAATTTGTGCAATGTACAACTGTACATTTTGAAATCACTTCAGAACATCCTTCAGGCTTTCTTTAAGGACCTTTCTGAATTCTTCCCATACCTCTTGCATTTCTTGTTCCATTATTTGCTGGATCCCAGAGGACATGCTCCTTACCCTCCTCAGCAGTCTTTCACAGCTGATATCACCTCCAGAGTCCCCACAACTTCTCACAATACCTTGTGTGTGAAAAGCAAAAAATCCTGAGACTGTTGTTTCTTCTGGTGCTTTTCCACAGGCTTCAGGACTAAGTGCATCCCAGGTCTGACTATACTAAATACAGAAACAGCATCATCACCCACAGCTGGCCCCAGAGTTCCCTCTTCCTACCCAGCGTATGTCTGTACTGTCTCCATCTCATACCACATTTGTGCTCCCTAGTTCAGTTGTAACTTTGTAGCTCTTTCTTCATATGGAACCAATTTCTTCTACTAAAAACAACTCCAGAAGAAAAGAAATACATTTGTAAACTTCCATGGCAGAAATCATGGCAGGGACTATATTCCTTTGGTAATAAATGCACTCTTTTTTTATCCTTATTCTCAGCCTGAGAAAAAAAAATCCTGCATTTTTTCCCTCACTAATGATGATGCTTATACTCCTAGAAACACAGGGAAAGGTGAATATAAATGTTGTCCTGTAGATATAAGAGTGCTGATAAAGATCTTAAATACAGTTCAGTGACGCATAGGACTAGGACCTTCCTTGAGTCCTAGCTCTTGATATCACAAACAATTGTATCCTAAAACTGATTTAATAAATATATTTGGTTTAACTTCAAAGTTAAGTCTTTTTTACTGCAATGACTTCCCTGGAAGAACTAGAATAGCGCTTAGGAATCTCATAATTTCAGACCTAAATGCATTTGCAATCTTTTTATCTCTATTTCTTCTTAAGCCAACATTGCCTTTTAATTAAAAAAGTTATTTCCCCTCACTGTGTTTACACATTTGATATATTTATAGATTGCAATCATAGCCTCCTCCATACTACAATCTGCTTATATAAACAAGTCAGTCTTCTGCAGTGTCCTTTCCATAAATATGGCTCTGGCTCTCTAGTCTTCTTAGCCTCTCTGTGCACCTGATCCAGATTCAGTCCATTGCTTCTGGGCAAGAAGAAAGACCTCCACTGTAAAGCCTTACAACATCAAAATCCAATGTTGGTAACCCTTCTCCATCTCTATTGCCCATCCCTGTAGTATTCTGGAAGTCTCTGATATTGATAGAGCTGTTGACTTAGTACCAGTATCCTCTAAATAACTCCACCATGATTTTGATGCTCAATCCAGAAAATATGTGAAAGGATTGACTCAAAAGTTCATGAGCCTTACTAGGGACATCTCAACTTTGTATTTCAGCCTGTGCCTTTCAGCACTACCTGTTCCTGTCTTTGCTCACCTATTTCCCTTGCTTCCGAACTTCCTTACACTTTCTCCAGTAAATCCCATTTTTCTCAGTTTTGCTTGAGGTTTCCTACGTGGCACTTCTTAGGCCCACTGATGCAAATCAAATTGACAAAATCTACTCCCTCTGTCAGTCTCACAAGACTGGCTTTGATTTGTTCTTACTGCACTTTCCCTAATTTTCTTTTTTCTTTCAATACTTGATCATCTTTCCTTTCAAAAATATAACAAACACTTGAGGTTCCAAGGCCTGCAAAAATTTTAATCATACTCACTTTTCCAGCTCCAGTTCCTACCCCAATGTTGTTCTCATCTGATTGCAAGACTGTTGAAAAATATTTCTTGGGATGTTTGAACTGGACATTCCTTTGCCAGCTCTTTGATTTCACCCACCTAGAATTCAATAACATTTCTTGAGTGTTACTCCCGTCTCAGTTGCAGATATTTGTGTTTCAATAATCTTATTAAAATTTTCTATCATTTTTCCCCACTAAAGCATCACATTATTTGAAATTGAATCAAAGTATTCACTTAGCTTTGACACTAAACTGAAAATGCCTTTCATCTAGAGGTCAAATAGTCATGGTGTAGCAGATTTACATCTTCTTTAGTCTTTGTCATTTGTCTTGCTGTTCTCTGCAATGTCTACTTCACATTGAGTCTCTGCTTGTTGTTAACATCCTCCTTGGAGTTCATCCAGTTATCTATGAAGTCCTTCCCCGTAGTTCTTTTTTTTATTGATTTGAGACAAATTTTAATAACATCAGCATCTTTGGTTTAATGTTGAAGGCTCTGGGATTTCATTCTGCATGGATTCAGTATCCAGTTCCCTTTATTTATTCAGGTTTACCTTCTTACATAGCTATAGGTCTTTTTTATATTTAGCCTTACATTTAGCTAATGCTGAATTGACTTGTGATCACCAAACTAAGTTTTCTTTTTGTTTTCCATTTCACTTAAACATCCTTATCACTAACCAAAATGAAGCCTAAAATGGTATCATCCCCTGTTTTAGCAGTGAAACTTCGGTGGAAGAAATAATTTGCTTCTATATAGTATGGAATACCTGAATCACACCATACCTATGACTGTTTATGTAGCAATTTCTCCATTTTTGTGTCTTCTGCAAAACTGTTCAAACCTGTTTCATCTCGCATTGGTATCATGTTCTTGTTCCTGACAGAAATCACCACTGTTACGTTGCATCAGGATTTACACTCAGCACAGGTGAGCAGATACTGTGCTTCAGTAAGAAAATCCTATTTAAATGCAAGCACGTTTAATTTACAAATGTAACCAGTAATGCTTTTTAAAAGATTCCCACTTAAGTTGCATAGTAACAACGGAGATCTTCTTCAGCTTCGTCAACTCTTTCAATCTCAGAAATTATAGGGCTACAGGGCACTATGTGACGATCACATTTCTCCCCCTTCACCTCTATAACATAAGGTGCTCTCTCCCAAGATGTTTCTTGTGTAACAACAGAATATTTTTATGGAATCTATAAATTTTGCATGTGAAGATGGAGAATCCATTGCTTTCCATAGTAACTTGAATTTGTCTATTTTTAACTTTATTCTTAAAATACGTGATTATACACTGGATTTTACTAAATCCTCTACTATTGGATATTTTCTCTTTTCTACCACACTGCCTTCATATCATGTTTCAGTCTTCTTTTTGGTAAACTAATTGAGCATTTTGAATTTCACATTTTACTGGTCTTGTATTTGACTCTCTTCCTCAGTTTCTCCACATCGTTTCAAAAATATGAACAGAGTTAGTGAAGATAATAACTTGGAAGAGTCTTTGTGATATTTCCATTCTAATGCAACTTTCTCTTCTCCTATACATTTACTCTGAGCACCCTTATTAATTGTTTTGTTTTTTACCCTGGAAGATTCATAGGAGATTAGCAAGTCATTACCATTTTTGGCATATGTGTCACAGGGGAGCCCTGGAGTTGTCAGCTTGCCCAGATAAAATGAGTGATATTATTTTGGTCTCGTCCTCAGAAAAAACACAAAATATCAGTCACAAATGGTGCTGATGTACTGTGCCTCCACACTGATCCAGACTGTCTCAGATTTTTTTTTAAAAATGGTGAATGCACACACACCCCCAACATGCAGAATTTTACATGCACACACATGCAGACACTACTGCTGCCTTGGGGGAGGAAAGAGCAGAGGGGGAGGGTGAACAGGGAGGGGTTGTCTCTCTCTGTTGTACAGTCTGAGAGTAAAGTTAGACATTAGATTAAAGAATTAGAGACTGAAGCACCCTGCTGCTTGGCTGCACTACTGACTATCCTTAGAAAAGAAATGTTAATGTGTTCCCTGATAGGTGACTCACCTGAATGAAGGAAAAATGCTGTGACAGTAACAGCTAGTAAGTGTGAGTCAAAATTACCATTGCAGGATGAGATGTCTACTTTCTTGAACTTATAATTTCATAGCAATGAAAATGTGTTATAATTCTCAGACATTCTGCTTTTCCTGACTTGGTCTTTCTCTAATTTTCAATGGTCACAATTTCTTTGAAATTGAAATTCAAGAACTGCAAAACTCAAATGTCAATGGAGTTTTAAACTGTCTTGCTACTGACACTATATAAACTGTGATTTTAAGAATACAGTAGATAAAGAACAGCAGAATAATCCTGACAGAAAACCATTAATCTACTGATTCTGTCCAGCAGAATATCACTTCCAAATTCTATCAAACAACAACTTTTAAAAGGGAACAACTACTGGCTTATGAGAGGACAGCACTTTGAGAAGACAGTTTAACAGGGTAAAATTATCCATATATGTAATAGTGTTTAAACCTTTGTGCAAGAAAACTTTGTTTGCCTCATGGATTTTTTTATTGACCTATGGTTTTTGTTTCAAAGACCACAAGCTCTGTATACTTTTTAGTACTTAAAACATTGTGTTTCCATGTTCTGGACACTACAGAATGCTCTCTAAAGGGCTTCATTTTAGTCTCTAATTGCAGTCATGCAGCCTCAGGTTTTTCAGGGGGAAAGAAGTGAAGTTCACTGAAGAGCCCTTGGAAGTTTGGGTGGAAAATCATTGTTCCAGCAGTTAAGTGATGCACAGCACATTCATCATTTTGCAGCAGTTGGAAAATCTCAGAAACAATAATGCTTTTGTCCACTGCACTTTTCTATGTTTTCAAAGAAGCAACATGACTTAGCTTATGTTTAACTGCAAAGTATAAGTGCAGCCTGTAACAAATAAATGTAAGCGGTGTAGGCTGGAGCCCTGGGACACATATTACTTATACATATCTTGTTGGTAACAGAACATAAATACTTCACTAAAGTCTCCATTTGTAATTTGTGCTGAACGTTTCTGAACATATGAAATATGAATTACATTTTGTAATGGCCCTTTGTGTTGCGGTCTAGCGGGAAAATATTGTTCTCCATGAGACAAAGTAAATTGCAATGATTCCTGAAGGGACTTGACTTTTGTACAAGAAAATACATTTAATCTGACATAGTTACTCTAATGATCTCTCATGTTATCTTTTATTGAACACAAAATGAGGTACAGCCATCAAAGTTTAGCATGCTACTGAGTGCACCATCATTAGAATACCAATATGGGGCTAAAGGGAATTTACTTTGTTCTACACCCTTTTAGGGGCTCACAAGTTCAGTGCAGTGCTCTGTGCCACCTGGTATTTAAGGGAGGGAGGCTTGCAAATTGTGGGTTTAGAAACATGCACTCAAAAGAAGTTAGAAACAATCATTCTGTCTCCACGTGTATGAGGCATCAAGGGAAGAGAGGGGTAAGAGGGGGACTATCACTGACTTCAGCTACGTACTGGGACGTTCCAGAGAAGGCCAGAGTTGGCCAGCAAAAGAATGATGGCAACAGGCTTGTGAGAAGGAAAATTCCAATTAGATATTAGGAAAACTATTGCCCAGGGAGGCCATGGGATTTCCTTCTTTGAGGGATGCTCCAAACTCAACCAGAAAAGGCCATACACAACACGGCCAAAATTCAGACCTAGATCTCTCTTCAAAGTCAGCCCTGGTCTGAGCAGGGCTTTGGGCCAAATGGCACCAGAGGTGCTTTCTGACCTACATTATTGCATAATTCTGTGACCTTATTTTATTATAATATATCTATTATGTAAAACCCTATTTCATCTGTAAAATGGAGTATATTTATCTATGAAAGAAGAATATTAATACAATATAGTTCCATGTGAAGAATAGAAAATTGCTATTGTCTTGTATTAGAAATATGACTAATAATGCTTTTCTAAAGTTAAAATTAGCCTCCAGCTAGTTATATAAGACTGAATCAACTTCAGCAAAGGGTTTTATTAGCTTTTTAACATTTAAAAAATATTCTTAATATACAAATGATTGTTATACATTAAATTCATAGCTATTTTGCTATGTCCATGATAGCCCTTTCTGCATTTGATTACTTTTTCTAATCTCAGCACAGGATGAGACAGTACTGTGGAGAAATGGCAAGGTGAGGTGAGAATTGAAATGTATGTAAATGAAGCCTGCTAAGGCTACACTTTAGAGACCTTTGGGTTTTTTGCAGTCGAGTTTGGTCCGTATTTCTCCTTAAAGAGGGATCAGACATTTTTCTTTTTTTAATAATCTTATTTGCAAAGCTTTTACCAACAACATTTTTTTTACACAGAAATATCACTCCAACATAAAGCAAGCTCAGAAGCAACAGCTGCTCCCTGTATGTTGATTTTAGTTAAACTAACACAAAGTGTTCCTGATACTTGCAAAGGCCTCTTGTAAAGCCCAGCATCGCATGATTGATAGTATACAGTTTCTTTCTAGGTTTTTGATGTTTGAAAAAATATTTGGGAAACTGTCTAGCCTCTAGTGATATCCATCAAAACATTAAAGATTAATCTCAGTTTAGAAATGATATTGTAATTCAGAGTCCAGCAAATATTTGTGGCATTCATGTATTTTTCCATGCCTTCACACATTTGACTTTATTTCACGTATGATAGCAGCAATTAAGTATTTTAAGTATATAATGCTAGCTTGTTTTCATTATTATAGCCTTTTAATATGTTAACTAAACTCTCATCTTTAGCTTTTCATGAGTGTGGTTTGGGGATAAAAATGGTTTGGGAGATAAGAAAATGAATAAAATAAAAGTTTTCAAGCACAGACATTGTAACTTGTGCAAGACTTTGCCTTACTCAGCTTAGACCTTTAGAGAAGTTGGGAATAGATAAAAACTTTTGCTACGTAGATTAACATAGCTTTTTGTAGCAGTTTCTTATTCTTAGTTACTTTCAAGCTACTGAAGAATATGAAATATTTGAACATTGAAATAAAATAGGCAGGAAGCAGGTGTATCATTTAAAGGGTGATGTGTAATCGAGGAGATGCACAACTCTTAGTTCTGGGCTTTAATATAAATATAATATTCTCTGGAGAAGATTAAGGAAGGTCAGAAATATTTCTATCTATATTGCTGTCACTTTTCATTAAAAAGCTGTATGTATACTCTTTGCAATATTGTCTTTGATTACTTAACTTAGTTAAATGCAGTTATTTCTTAATCAGAAGGAAAAAGTGGGAGTTTTGCATATTTTAAAAAGAAATTAAGACATGGCATTCTGGTAATTTTTAAATGAAGCTCATTTAAAGGCTTGTAATAGCTGTATTTCTTGGAAGAATTTTACTTGTAAAAGTGCTCATTAATAGTTTCCTGAAATTTTAATATAAATTACAATTACCCATGAATCACATTATTGTGGCACCCCATAGTGATCCTTCCCCCAAATATTTCCCTGGTATCTTATCAGTAGCTTTGGGGGCTGAAGGTGACTAATTTTTTTACTTAATAGTCCCTGTGAGATTATTCCTCTGTGACTTTGTTCGAAACCATTTTGAACCTGTACAAAATTTTGTCATTTACAACATCAATGCATTTATACCACGTGGCAATCAGTTCAGCAAACCTCAGCATCTGCCCAGTAACTGATTGCAGTTTTCATATGAAAGCTGAGAAGGTTCTCTTTTTGCATCATGACCATGACCCATTTACTCTCATGGTCAGCTCAAAAAATGTTCTTATTTTCATAAATAATGAAATAAAATAAAAATGCTAGTAAATTGGTAGTTTTATAAGTATTTAATGCAATTTGACAACCAAAAATACTACTCAAACTCAAATAATCATTTTCTTTAACCCTAACAGCCTAACAGTACAGGCAGAACAAGGTTTGTAGGAGTAACCTAGACAAATTAACCTAGACCCCCTCTTCTAATAAATGGTGTTATAAATCTTACTCTGCCAACTGAATTAAGGATAATTTAAAATTTTGCAGCTTGGGTCACTTCTAGAAATGTTTTTGTTTTGCATCTTATTTTTCTCATTTTAAAACTTGACAGACTTTTCTGCCAATAAAATGTAATAAAGAAAAGCAATATATAAAGTATTTCTTTTACCAAGAGTAAAATGAAGCATAGCTACTTTCCAAACACATGAAAGGAAATCCAGAAGGATTTTGGTTTTTTTCACCATGCCTTTGTGAATGAAAATAGCAAGAAATAAAAAGTTTGTTATTTATCATACACAATGCAGGAAAAATCTCACAGATCTTGAAGTGCCATCTTGCCACAGAACATATTAATTATCCACCAGAGATTTCACCAGAATACTCCCTGTTTCTCAGCCTGGCCTAATTTAGCAGCCCCTCTCCTTGTGTTTAAAGCACATATACACTCAGCTTCACTTACATGTCAGTTTCAGTAATTCAGATTAAGCATTAAGCATATGTCTAAATCATTTGGGACTTTATTAAGCAATAGTGAAAAAGGCTGGCATCATAATGCTAGAATTAATTCTAACAGAAAAGCTTGGAAGCAAGAATTCCAGCTACATAATATGAAAGAAAAATTATATCATTAAGTCAAAAATACCATCAAAAAGCTGTAATTAATCAGTTATAAAATAGTTCTGCTGTTTTGAACGACAAGATCAGTAGTGTAATTAAAAAAAACCTAACAAACAAAAAAGATATATTTAAATAATAGTTTGGGGTTTAAACTAGGAAATTTATTTGCTGAGGAAGATAGGTATACTAAGAATGTATCAATTAATGTTTTATTGCAATCTGGTTTCAGGCCATAAATTTATAATTTTAACTATCCAACAGTGACAAAAGAAATCCCAGTAACTGTTACAAATCTGTTTCTATCAGGTAACAGAATTTGGAAAAGTTGATGGAAAGTCAGAAATGTAATAGTCAGTGGTTTTGTTTTAAGAACAGAAGAGAAATACTGATCAAATTTTTGAGTTATTTCCTTATTTTCAACTTTATCTAGAGACAACATTAAAAATAGTATCTACTGAACTTAATCATTAAATCAGCAACTCTGCATAATTTTCACACAGAATTTCAAGGCACTTCTTGGTAAGCCATAACTGGCACTATTTGAACTGTAATGGGTACTGAAACTGTACCAGGAGTGCTGGGAATGGACACAAAGCTGCTGTTGTGTCATTCTTTTCAAAGGGAAGTGCAATGAGCAGGCTAATAGTCAGTGGCTGGTTAATGGAGGTGTCGTGAAAACATAAACCAAATTAAATACCTAAATAAGCAAAAAGATTCAATTTGTGAGTTAGTAACTTCTTTAGGGGGTTTTCAAGTCACATTAACTACTGGAAATGAGAGCTTCTGATTAAATATCACGGGCACAGAACATAGCTGGGTGTCCAGATATTTGGTGATATCTAACATTTCTCCAGAGATTCTTCTCTTTTCCTCCCTGAATTCTGCTAACAGACTGCATGGTAGTTGTTCTTACAAAGGGAAGGATTTGAGCTGAAAACACTTCCAAAGATGTTCTTTCAAACAGGCAAAAGGCAGTGCAAAGCGATGCGCTGGCTTATTGTACCTAAATTTTAGTTATTTCTGCATCTATGATGTTCATACAGAAAATATGCTTTCAAAAATAATCAGATTAACACTGTTCTGTAGCAACACTTCTCATTCTTTTTTTTCTTTTTTTAAATTTGAGGTGAAAGACATATTAGGCTGCCTTAAAATGCAGTTATGTTATTTGGGAGTAATGCAAAAATGCTTCAACTTGTGGTGGAAAACTAAAAAAAAGTACAGAATTTTTAGATTATAGAAATAACATAAAGAATGAAAACAAGTAAGAATTTCATCCCAGTGCTGCCACTGGTACCAGGGTTGCTCTAGACAGGCATCTTTTTTGAGCTCTGCCTGCAGAGTTATGCATGTAAATCCAAAAGTTTTGACCATCACTTTTCCTTATTGCTAACAGAAAGTTTAAAACAATATTGCAAATATTAACAGAAATGGAATTTGTCTCAAGAAACCAGTGTGATTTGTTCAATATTTGCAATGTCTGCCCTCACTGAATCAAATTAGGCATGTGGCTCATGGGGTTAGGTTCAACTGCAGGAGTGCTCAAGGGAGTAAGAATTTGCTTATCCTTAGTGATAAATATGTATTCTGACCCTCTGTTGTCTGGCAAAACACACAGAGGATGGATAACATTGCATGTAAATGCCTAATGACAAGTGCCAGGATTAATGTGACCAAGCCTGGCAGGGAGATAGACCTACTTTCTGCATATTCTGCTAATGGATCAAAAGAAGAATTGTACTTGCACGACGAGTTGCAGCAGAGGTTAATACATCTTGTAGGGAAAGGGAAGATCCCAATCTCCTAACAACAACTCACAGGAAAAAATCCCTCTTTGGCTCTTCCTAGGACAATTATATCTAAAATCTAATTGTTGGGGTTTGCTTTAGTTCAAGGTATAACATGGCTGTCTACATGGTTTGCAAGCAGTTCCTTGTTGAACAGAAATATCTCTCTTCTGTTAATTGTATCTCATAAAAATCAATGTTAACTGTACCACGCATTTATGGGTACAAGAAAGTTTTATTTTATGATTTGACTTGCTTATAAGCAGCCTTCATATGCTTTGTGTGAAAGAGGTGGGGTTTGGTTTCTTTTTAATTTATTATTTATTATTTCATTTCATAAGGAATGATTACTCAATCTTTTAATATAAGTGAACTTTTTTCAGCTTAACTTTTTATTCAGGAGATGATCCATTTCAGTGAGAGAGAACATTTTTTACATTTAAAATTTATTGACAAATTCTTTGTGGGAAATAAAACCCTGCTAAGAAAAGAAACATATTGAACATCGTGCCAGATCTTTCTGTCTCTTTCTACCTCGCTCAATACTGAGGAAGATGAGAAGGAGTGGCATCTTGCCATGGCCATGCACAGAGGTCTCAGGAAGGGCAGATGGAAAATATCACCTTCCTGAAGGGGGAAGGCCTGTGAGGATGGGGATGAGCTGTGCAGGAATGCCAGCATGGATTTTAGGACATTTACTGACTTTGAGCAGGCTCATGCCTTCTTGCTGCTGTGCTCTGTGCCCACAGCTCTGTGACATAACCTGCTTTGCCCACATGCCCTGCACCAGCCTGAGAGTCAGGAAGGTACTGACACTCCATCCTTTGTCTTTACCCAACCTGGAGGTTACTCTCCCACAAAAATGACTCTGAAGGACTTATCTGGACAGCTGACAGCCTCCTGGCAAGGAAGGTCTGTCTGTCTGAAGGGAGAGGAACTTTTGGGGTGCATTGCAGGGATGTACTGGATCTCCAAACACCAGACTGCCCCCATAGGCTGTAGCCTGGCTTCATGAACCAGCTAACAGAGCAAGACAGAGATGGGCAGGCGGAGGTGCCATGCCTCTGAGAGTCAGCTCTACACAGCCTAGACACTTCTTGTTATGTCAATTCAACTCCCCTTCTTTATCCCCTAGAGTACATCCTTCTGGCCTGATACCACTGACTTTCCCAGATTAAAGCTACTCAGCCAATGCTGGTGTTAACTGCTGTTTATTTGATCACTTCTACTCTGCTCCTTTCAGTTGCAGGACCACCCATGACTCACAACCCTCTAGCCCAATTCTCTTCTGTCGTGGCATTTGGCAGCCAGTCATGTTCTGCTGGCATTTGCTGGCCCAAGTGTACTTCAGCATGTTCCTGTGACAAGCACCACTCTTTCAGGAGTGCACAGGAGCTCGCATGGCTAAAGAAAGGCTGCATTTCCTTGTGGCCTCATAAAGATTTTGCATTGCTGGAGCCCTCTAAGAGACAGCATCTGCCTTCTCCACATCTGACTAACAGCAGCCCTGCTCTCCAGAGGAGTGCCAGACATTACTTCCAGTTTCTCTGGTCTACCCAGCTGCCAGAGGGAGCCCCCTGTTAGGCAACTGAGGATGTTGGTCACTGTATATTGTAAACAGTTCTGCAAGCCCCGGTGCTGTCAGTTTGCTCTGCCACTTTCCTGTACAGAGCAGGATGCACAGACAGACACTTGCACTTAGGCAACAGTACAGAAATTAGTCCTGGAAGGAGGCCCACAGTCACTGCTCACAATATCCTCAACAGCTACCAAGTACTCAGCATTTCCAGAAGGATTCTTAAGTTGCTACCACTGAATATGCCCCTTTCACAACAACCACATTTTTATCTGGTCTCTCACATTATAAAGCATTTCTCCCCACACATGAGGAAGGTTGTGCCAGGAGACATTCCACTCATAAGAACACCTGCAGAGTTTCAGACCAAAGGCCCATTTCATCCTGCATTGTTTCTCTAACTGGATGCTTAGAGAGAAAACATCGAAGAAAAGCATGGAGTGGTATCTCCCTACAGTATCTCACCCCCAACCTTCAACAATTCGCAGAACAAGTCTATTTAATCTCTTCTTGTACAGAAATCATTACTTATTTCAGATCCCCTTCCTGTCACTGTTCTCCATACATTTTCTAAGTCTTATAATATCCCTTTTCTTATTTTAAAGAGGGCCAGAACTGCACACAATCTCCCCGGGTACACCAGTGTTTCATATAATGACATGATAATGCTTTCTATGTTCTCTATTTCTGTCTCAACAGCTCCTACTGTTCTACTTGTCTCTTGGTAACACCTAAGTGCTGAGCAGGTGTTTCCAGAAATCTTACAAAAAGTCCTTCTCTCATTAGTACATATTCAAAACATAAACAACATCCTCCTCCCATCAAAAAAAATCCTCAGGGAAAACAGAGTTATTTGTCTAATTATAAAGGTGTAGATGTTGTCTTTGCCAAAGAATAAAAGAGTGCACAATACACTCTTTATAATACAAACAAGTTCATATTTTTTCTGGAAATTTTTTTTCTAGCCATTCTAATGTGGAATGAATTCATTATCTCTGCCTACTAACCTCTAAGTCTTAAGGATTCAAGATGTCACTCTAGATATTTCAAGTGCACTGTCCTCTGTGCACTTCCTGCTCACACTCTCAACTTACTGAAGTAAAACAGTGCAATTAAGCAAGAAAGACTCTTAGGTTCCCTGCACATATATTATTAGGGGTGTTGGTATTAACTCCATACATATGACTTTCCATTAAAGAAATATTAAAAAACCTTTTCTTGAGAACGCCAACATTTCCAATATTCGCAAGACACCTTCTTTGTAACTGCATAATTGTGGTAGGGAAGATGGTTTTGAAATAGGTCAATGTAATTAAATCCAGTTTTGAATGACTACGAAATACTGAAAAATTACCAGTCACTGACTTTGAACAGATTGATAGTATCAACAAGGTAAATATATATACACTATATATATATATGTGTGTGTATATATATATATACACACTATAAATATATATATATATACATATATATATATATA
>VZSE01009546.1:72308-141737 GCA_013398275.1 Promerops cafer | reverse complement strand
CAGTGTAGATGAATCTTTGGCCAAAGATTTCCAGCACAATGTTTCCTTGTCTCCACCAGAAATTTATCCAGTGGGAGATTTATCCAGTACAAGCTTTTAAAGAGTTCAGCCAGAGAAGATTGTGACCATACAGTCTGTGGCTGTATGAGCCTGTGACTTATGTTCATTTTATGAGACCTTAAAACATGACTGTGACTCTTTCTGGAGAGAGGTCTCACTCCTTCCTCCATCAACTCCTCATTCTTCTAAAATATCAACCACTCTTACTTGCTGTCTGTATGTTTTTCATTTTAAAAAAAGTAAAAGAAAAATATACTTATTCTACCTTCAGTCAGAAGCTGTTTATGTTTTGCTGCATAATTACATTTGTCTCTCTTCAAGGTCCCATATTTCTGTGTAGACAAACACTGCTCTAAACTAGAAATGCTTTACAGAATAGGTTAACTCTTATGGAAAGTATCCTATTAGGACTTCCATCTACAATACACAAAAGCAGTAGCAACTTTGACAAAGCATTTAGAAAGAAGATTAAAAAACCCCTTAGTCTAGGCTTGGGCCAGGAGTCCGGAATGATGAATATCAAAATTCTGTAAGATTACTTGGGGACCCTAAGGAAATATTGAAGCCCCCAGAGCATCATGTAACTTCACAGAATTGTTGTCCCAATATTTACATAATGTTTGGGTCCAAATCAATGTAATCAAGGGGTGTGTGTGTAATCAAGAGGGATTTAAATTTGCAAACAGAACAGCAACTGCCAAAAGCCACAGAAGGCTAGACACTTCAGTGATCTTTTTCTGACCCTCAGTATAAATTTCTGTGTAACTCACTGTCTTTATGTCTACTGTGCTTGTAAAAGTATGAGTAGATATGAAGAGAAGCTGACACAGGAGACTTGTTTTTCATGAGACCTCAACCCAGTGCAGAACCATCATTGTACAGATTGGAACACTATGAGCCTTAACTTTAAACAAGTACATTTCTGTGTCTCATACTGTGGAGAATAAATTTCATCTGTCCTCGACGCAAGCTAGAGTTTTGAAAACTAAAGTGTCAGTGAACTACTGATTTCTCTTTCATCCAACCCTTTACTTTTTTAAGCCAAAGTCATTATTTCTATGCTATTTCTATGCTATTATTGCTATTTCTGAGCAAGCCAAGTCATTATTTTGGATTTTTGTTGTTAACACCATGTAACAAAAGGGCTTGATAAGGAGTCCTTAGGAACTGAGTAGAAAACTTCCCCAAAACAACAGCAGCAACAGCAGGAGGAACCAAAGCAGCTCCACAGAAATTAGTGGGATGCTAGAGAACAATTACTGGGAATCATAGAAAAAAATCATAGAATATCCTGAGTTGGAAGGGACCCACAAGGATCATTGAAGTCCAACTCCTGGCCTAGCACAGGACACCCCAATAGTCCCACCATGTGCCTGCGAGCAATGCCCAAACATTTCTTGAACTCTCTCAGGGCTGGTGCTGTGACCACTCCCCTGGGGAGCCTGTTCCAGTGTCCAGCCATCCTCAGGGTGAAGAATCTTTTTCTAATATCCAACCTAAACCTGCCCTGACACAACTNCACAGGACACCCCAATAGTCCCACCATGTGCCTGCGAGCAATGCCCAAACATTTCTTGAACTCTCTCAGGGCTGGTGCTGTGACCACTCCCCTGGGGAGCCTGTTCCAGTGTCCAGCCATCCTCTGGGTGAAGAATCTTTTTCTAATATCCAACCTAAACCTCCCCTGACACAACTTCAGGCCATTCCCTCAGGTCCTGTCACTGGTCACCACAAAAAAGAGATCAGTGCCTGCCCCTCCTCTTCCCCTCATGAGGAAGGTGTAACTGCAATGAGGTTTCCCCTCAGTCTCCTCCAGGCTGGACAGACCAAGTGACCTCAGCTGCTCCTCATACAGCTTCCCCTCAAGGCTCTTCACCGTCTTTGTTGCTCCCCTTTGGATGCTCTCTAATAGCTTAATGTCTTTTTATATTGTGGTGCCCCACATATAATGGTTGAATTTTCCTTTTCTCCTTCTGTATGAGACTATATTCCTAGAAGTGGGATCATGCAATACAATTTGACCCGTGGAGACCAGGATACCTTCTCAGATATCCCAAATGGACTCTGGCACAGTATTCAGGGTGAAAATTCACAGTGTCACTGGTTACCAATCCTGTTAGGGCTCTGAAATTTAAACAAAAACGACACCGCACAAATATGTCAATTAAATGTTTGTGACCCAGGCTGAGATCAATAATTCTTTAATAAAAACAAAGAAACACAGATTTCCACTCAAGAAAATAAGAAGCTTTTAAAACTTTCTAAATTTTCTTTAGTTTGTTTTTTCTTTCAAGTCACTTTCCATTAAATTGATGGGCAAAATTTTCTTGTCAGAATCGGGTACTTTTGCCAAACTTTTCACTTTAAATGCAATTTATTTACCAAAATCACATTAAAAGATTCCAGCCAGCTGTAATAATTTGGTTTTTTGTCTGTGATAACGCTTATCAGCTCTAACTACATTGCTGTAAGCATTGCTCACACTCAGAAATAGCAGTGCTTTCCCAAGTCTGCTCTCCAGCTCCCCCTTTGCTCACCTCCACTGATGATCATCCCGTGGAGACTACAGCAAAGCAACCTACCAAGACTATTTAGCACTATCATGCAGTGAGACTGGGCAATAAACAAAGCAAATTGTGAGAGAAGCAAAGTATCCAAGCTTCTCCTTATCATTTAGCTTCCAACATTCAAGGAGAGTTCTTAGAAAGCTTAAAAGAAGGCATGAGAAATACACCAAGGTAAAACTTGGTAGCAAGAATCTCTACATTATTTATTTTTCTGACATAATGAATGATTTCATAAAACATAAAATGTATGAAGCCAGCTCAGCTCTTTGGAAAGAAGGATTCAAAACTCAATCAGGCTTGATGCAGTCTAACAGAGAGAAAGAATTTTTAAGAAAATCACACCATGATAATCACAGTTATCATACAGAGGACTGGACCCAAAAGACCTAAGAAGTAAAGCTGAAGTTAAGGTTTCAAGACTCATCAATCAATTTGGAGGCCAGGTTCCAACCCATACTGCATTTTGGAGAGCCTCTGTCAAATTTCTTGAGGTACAGCTACGTTTTATGACAATTTCGGAATGACATCTGCTGCTGAAGAGGCCAGCAAGGCCCAGAGTCTGTCCTTTGTTGGTGACCTTCTTCATCTTGATCTTCTCAAGTAAGAAGAGCACAAGACTTTACTGTAATTCATAGGTCAGGGAAGAAACAAAACTGCTGGACAAGGAAACCAGGGGGATTTATCCGCAAAAAAGTGGTACCTCAAAGGAGAGAGTAGCCCTCTGCAACTTTAAAGGGCTACATTTGGATAGTGAACAAAGCAGTCTGATAAAAAATAGTAAGCAAAAGTTGGGGAAAAATTACTTATTCATAGTTTTGTTACTATTCCTTAGATACTTACATTCAGAGACTGTAGGCAAAACAGCCTGTTCTCACTTGCAGTATTCTGAATAAACAAGTTATTTCTGATTAAATAAGCAGTCTCTTTATAAGGTAGGGAAGAGTGGGAAAAAAATTCCCCGACTGGAGGAAATGGCAGAATTAGAGAAATTTGATGTGAAGCTTAGGAGTTTCCTGAGTCTTGAGAGGCCATTGAGAGATTAAAGCAAATTGCTTTGGCATACAATATTCACTTTATTAAATTCAGATGACTAAAGAGAGAAAATCGGGGGTTTGATACCTACATTCACCCAAAGAAATGTCTTAAGAAAGGGACAGCCAGATTTAAAGGAAACAAAGTAAAAACAGCCATCCTATACATGCAAAAATCCTTATGAGCCTGGCAGAAAGAAAGAAAGAAAGAAAGAAAGAAAGAAAGAAAGAAAGAAAGAAAGAAAGAAAGAAAGAAAGAAAGTCCAATACATTTTCCCTTGCATTTGTTTACTTGAAGAAAGAAAGAAAGAAAGAAAGAAAGAAAGAAAGAAAGAAAGAAAGAAAGAAAGAAAGAAAGAAAGAAAGAAAGAAAGAAAGAAAGAAAGAAAGAAAGAAAGAAAGTCCAATACATTTTCCCTTGCATTTGTTTACTTGGAAGCAAATTCCCTAAGCATAGCTTGAAAATGTGAAATGGTTAAGAACTCCATTATCATTCATGCTTCAGCAACTTCATTATGTACACAAGCCCAGTCTTTTACAGGCTAAGAGTGCAATCCTGATCCTTGCTGCATGCCATCTATAACGTAGCCTTGCTGAAATACCAATAACACTAACATCTGTCTTGTGCAGTGTTAAAAGGGAAAAAAAAAAGGGGAAAGATTCCCATAGATAAAATGCACATGAGGATGACAAAAAAGGAATATACAGAAAGCTATGACAGACAAATTTTATTAATGGCTCGACCATATGCATCCGGGGCATAATTAACTATTCACAGGTGAAATTAGCAGATAGGAGTGTCTGTCGTGAGCAAATTGAATAGGCACTGATTATATCAATAGTTTTCAACCAGTGTCCCCTGGTTATCAAACTATCAAATAAATTTGTCCACTCTCTCCTTCTCTGGGAGGAGGGGGTTAGAAGGAAGGGAGAACTTTAATTATCCGGCCACGGTATATGGCAGGTCATTAATAAAACCTAGTTATCTGGCTGCAGGTTTTATAGTTTTACTGTTATCTATCTTTTATCTAAATAAACATTTGGAAAATGTCCTTAAAATTACTGGAGATACTTTGCCACTTCTCCACCAGATATTTGAAAATGAAACTTTGTTGGATTTTACTATACGATGCATGGCGCCACCTCAAAGGCTCCCACATTCTTCCTCCTACCTCTATAATGGAATTATAGAGTTTGGCGGTACATACATTGATGGATCTAACCAACCTGCAAATGCAGATAAGGGTAAAATCACTTGATGGGTTAGTTCTCCTTAATGTATATTTACTCAGCCTTTATGTTATGTATGCATTTTTTACTTTCATGCCACATATATCAATGACAAATGTAAGAATTGAAAAGCCAGTAATAACATAAAAGAACAGCATTTTTTTTGTCTGTGGCGCAATTGCCAGAGACGTTATCTCTGCATTTGAATAAGGAATAGTAGGAAATTAACATTTTTGGGGTCCTGGTCCTGATTCTGTTCAATGTACATCCAATTTCTAAACCCAAATGGACTTCTATGATACAATAGAGGTTTCCAATAATAAAAGCCTCACACTTCATTTACACTGTATTTTTCCACAAGTGGTATAATTATTGTCATAAAGGAATGTGGGTGTTTATTTTATAAGCATTTATACAAGATTAGCATTGAAATGGGCCATGCAAAAATGTTTCTTTTGAGGAAAACCAACTCAGATACATTTTCCAATCTGACAATTTTCAGTATCTTCTCTTCTGTCTACAGGATATTTTTTTTTGTTTCAAAATTGCCTATTTTCTTTTCCTATTGACCTGCAGAAATGTGAAGATCATAGTATTCTATTAATTAAGACATATCTTTGTGATCCAGTAGCTTAAGAGGGGATATATATCCCAATTTATTCCAGTTTGGGTTGAGGGGTTTTTTTTGGTTGGGTCTTTTTTTTTTTTTTTTGCATATATGATCTTTCATAGTTCTGGGAACATTTTTCTACAATTTAAGCTTTTAAGCTTAAAAAAAGCTTTTAAGCTTTTAAGTTTAAAAAGGGGATCTAAATCAAATAGGAGTTTGGTGAAAGCAATTTAATTTCCATTTTCAAAAACAGTAAGCCACAAGCACAGAATTATTAATTCTGATGAGTACTCTCCATGTGACCAGGAGCAAACTGACATGGGGCCCACTGCTGGGATGGGAAATGAAAGGAATGCTGTAGTACTCAAGTTCCTTTAGAAGTAAATTAGGATTATAGAAAACCCCTATGTTAATGTTCCATTAGATAGAAGAGAAAAAAAGTAGTGAAACCATTTTATGATTTTTACATAAAATCATATAATTTACAATTACACCAATGCAATTCCTTTCAATACTTGAAATTACTCCTGATTTGAAGAGTAAAAACACTGACAGAGGAGTGAAAGTCTCTCTTCCTGATTAATCTTTGTAGTGGAAAAAGCTCATGATCACAGCAAGTCCAAATGGCTTTGGTAGGAGGAGAAGAGAGGATCTACTCAAAGAAGTAAACCTCCTCTTTTGGAGTAGAACTTGGGAGAGGATTTACATTCTTTTTCCAGGTGACATTTAATGGTTTACATTTAACATCTAAACTACAGACAAATAAAGGTTATCATTACATTGGAACTAATATTGTTTCGTTAAAGTCAGAGAAATTATCAACTTAGCCCTTTGGGAGTTTTTTTATCTACATAGTTTAAAAATGCATAAATTTGAAAAAAGTGCATTTCTGTCACAAAACAGATTGCAAAAGGCATCCACCAGTAAACTAATAATGCGTTATCTGCAGTTTCTAAAAAATAAGTTTCTGGTCAGATAAAATAATCTTTTAGTTCTTTGTTGGCGCAGGTAAATTAATCCTATTCCTTTACTTTGCAAAAGGCATTAACCCAAAACACATCTTTCAATAGTGAATGTATCTGGGAATTCACCTTTATATCAGTTTTTTAAATTATGCTTTGGCATGACTTTTATATTTTCTGTATTAACTGTATAATATAAGCAAATATTCTCTTCTTTTGCAATTACAGTTGCTCCATTTTCCTTACATTGAGCTTTGGTGGTGATATAATTAAAAAGTGGTGCTTTGCACAGGCAGTATTGCACATGGTGAAAAATGGTAGCTATTTCCACACTTCACAGATCCAGCTGCTATGAGCATTAAAAATTACTTAAAACACAAATTTATCGCATCGTGATTACAATGAATTGTGTTGTTATATATTAATTGAATTGTAAATTGCTGTTTTAAATTAAAACACAGCTTATTAGGAATGGCAAGAGAATAATAAGAGATGAAGTAATGTTTCATGTAATTGCCAAAATAAAATAAAAAATCTGAAGAGAGAGTGGAAAAAGTATGTTCCAGACAACTACCTCTTGTGAAAAATTGCCCTGGAGCTATTGATGGACTGTGTATTTCAGTGTCTTCAGTGAATAACAGCCTTTAGTCTCAGAACTTAAGGAACTTTTTGCAGCAAAATAATAATATTAGCTATAATAATAAACCTGGGGAGGAAATATCTACTGATAAAACACCATTTTTACAAACATGTTTTTTCCCATATAAGTTCCATCCTTTTAAAAAAACCCAGAATGACTGGATGGCAGATACAGCTATGGGGGAAGTTAGGAAGTTTATAGGAAAGTGGGCAGGAAATATCAGCAGAGGCAAAGAAAACACTTTTAGGATGACATATCCTCTGCACGTGAAGCCGTCCAAGAAGAACGTGACAAAAAAGAGTGTCCAAAGAACAGCTAAGCTGGGGAAGGGGCTGGAGCAAACATCTTATGAGAAATGGCTGAGGGGCTGGGGTTGTTAAACCTAGAGGAAAGGAGACTCAGTGCCGTATCCTTCCCTACAAATACAGGAAATGTTGTAGCAAGGTGTGGGTCAGCTTCTTCTCCCAAGTAACGAGTGATAGAACAAGAGGAAATGGTCCCAGGTTATGCCAGGCAAGGTTTAGATTGGACATTGGGAATATATTTTTTCAATGGAAGAATTATCAAGCACTGGAAAGGGCTGCCCAGGGAAGTGGTTGAGTCACCATCCCTGGAGGTATTGAAAAGAGATGTAGATGTGGTGCTTAGGGACAGGGTATTGGTGGACCTAGCAGTACTGGGTTTGTAGCTGGACTCAGTGGGGGTCTTAAGGGACTTTTCCAACCTAAATAATTCTCTGCTTCTAGATACGTGCTGTAAACATGGTAAAAAGACAGACCCAAATCAGTAAAATTCAAACACAGTGTCAGTAAAGTACCTTCTTATTAGGAAACATAAAAACAGACAACTGGACTCAGCCCAAATACGACATAATGCTATACAAATCTAAGGCAAGTGAGGGAGATGAACCAGGGCTGACAAACTTTAAATAACCTAGTAGAAGATATGCCAGTAGGCTCTTGTAATTACTTGGATATAGATCAAGTTAGCTTGTGAATGAGTGACATTCCAGGTTTAAAGGTTTAAAGTGTAGAGTTAATAAGGCAAAGTCACTAAATATATAATTAATTATCATATACCTAAGGAATTTAATTCTATGTCTTTTTAAAATCATATGGTATTGGGACTACATTACAAGTAACTTATCAGCATTGTCATTAAAGTGGATGTGTTATGGAAGGTTAGGAAAGTTTTAAAGAGAGAAACCCTAGAAATAATTGATGAGTTCACTTGCTCCTCTGTAAACTGGATGGATTGTGTAAGTAGCATGATGTCTTCTGAATTTTGGACACAAAGTGATGACTTGTTCTTGGCGCTTAGTCAGAGAATGAACAAGACAAAAAAAGGCCACAGTATAATGGCAACCATAATATATTCAAATTCAAAATGCCATAGAGCAATCAAACCTCAGAATTCCAGAAAATAAGAAGGCTTTTGAAAAGGAACTTTAAACAAGCTTCTAAAGAGAAAATTTGCAAGAGACAGGTATGTCCCATCTCTGGAAGTGTTCAAAGCCAGGTTGGATGGGAGTCTAAGCAACCTCATCAAGTGAAAGGTGCTCCTAGCCATGGCAAGGGGTTTGGAACTAGATGAATTTCAAGGTTGCTTCTACCCTAAGCCATTCTATGATTCTAAGCCATTCTATGATTCTATGATTCTATATTTTTTTGAAGACATCATATTAGAGTTCTACTCTGAAAAGGAAAATATCAAACAACTTGAAAACCATTAACATAAAGTAGAAGCTTCTAACTTCCTCACCATGAGCAGGCACATTTTTCTCTAGACCAGGTTGCTCAAGGCCCCATCCAACCTGGCCCTGAGCACTTCCAAGGATATGGCATCCACAGCTTTTCTGGGAAACTTGTTCTAGTGCCTCAAGACCCTCATCACAAAAAACTTTCTTCCTTATGTCCAATCTAAATCTACCCTCTTTCAGTTGAAAACCACTCCCCCTTTTTCTGTCATTGCAGGCAGTGTCTTATGTCCAGCTGTCAGTGAGCAGAACGTGTATGCCCTTGTGCTTGTAGGTCCAATCATTCTGTGTGCCTGTGGTTGCATATAAACCTGGCCCCAGTTTTGACAATTCCTGTAGAAAATCCCCAGATAAATGCCTCTCCCTGAGCTACCGCTGCAGGCGGGACGCAGTACAAAAGCATGGCTCAACAACAAAAGAGGAGTTTGGCTCTGTGGGCATGACTTGGTCAAAAGTGAGGCATGCCATGAGGTTTGCAGACATAGATCATCGAGCAACAGCATTTAGATGACTCTTTGTCTCCATTGTGACTCAGCTGGAAACAGGGCTGATGGGGACAAAGCCTGCTTGGAAAGCAGCATTGATGGAAACGCCTCCAGACTGTCAGGACCCTGTTAACCCCAGATTCAGACTGCAAAAGACTTCCCAATGTTATGTAGCTCATTTCCCCCTACACAGCCCTGTTTGTCCTATTGCATCAAGTGTAAAAAATGAGACACTAAAGTGAAGGTAAAATCTTATTGCCTCCTTGACAGTCTTTCTTCACAGTGTCAGGAAGTTGAGTGTTGAAATATAATTGCAGAGAGAAGGAAAATTGACACTGTGGCTTTGTAGGAGTAGATATTCCCAGTCCAGGTACTTGTGATTCAGTATTTTAGAAACACTGAGAATCAATACTAAGATTCCTGGGGTGCCAAATGCTCTTCTTCTACAGAGATACAGACCAGACTATACCAATAGTTGCAGGACTACTATCAGAGAGACCTTTCAGTAGGTCACAGTACCACAGTACCTCACTTCTGTGGTGATGAAGCCTACACAGAAGTGGGTTTGATTCTCACAGGCTCGAGGCTGCCATGGTGGCTGCTTATCTTGGCTGTGAGACAACTCAGTTGCCTTTTGGGCAGGGTTCTAGGAAGGTACACACTGGTACAGAGAATACAGAGCAATGACATTCTCCTTCCAAGCCAAATAAAGCAATCCTGTTTTTTCTATGAAGAGCCATGGTGATTGCTTGTCCATTTCAGCACAGAAATGTGGATCCAGACAGCTCTCAGCCACTGAACAGCACTCCTTCACACCAGGGTGGGATATTCTTTTTTATTATTGGAGAAATTTCATGACACTCACTTAATGAAGTAAAACTGCTTTACAATGAGGACATTTTACCCTGGAGTCTTCTGGTTTCGAAGAAGGTTATTTGACCATTCAATTTACCATGCTGTAATTACAGCCAATGTCCTGCCAGTCATAAGCTTTAGGAAGACAGAATTAAAGTGATTCAGTGACAGACTTTGTCCTCCTGTTTAAATATATTGCTCAGGATCCTGCTAGGACTCTTATATGAATCTCTGAACACTTGGTCTCTGGGTTATCATTCCATGAAGATGGACTTTTGAGTGGCAGTACCTCAGGACAGCAGGGAAAATCCTTCATATTGACTCTTCTCACTGACTATATAAACAGTTTTTCCCAGAGCTGCTGCTGAGTTTCATTTGTGGCAGATGATCAGTGTCCTCACAATTTTCATAGGTAAATCTAAGCTGTCACACACTGCATGTGGAAAAAAGTCTCTCTTTCCACTGACTTGGGAAATATTCACTTATATAACCTCCCATGTCTTATTCATCATTGTCTAGAACCTCCTAGAGCCCCACATTCTCTGCATGACAGACTCTGGCAGGATAATTAGGTTAACCTATGCAAAGACCCCTGGCATTGTGGGTCCACTCTGTCTGAACTCAGCCTTCCTTAGGGACACCACTAAGAATAGCTCAACACCAGTAATGTTGGTACCAGGGAGTGCTGCAAAACCAGTTATTCACACATGTTCCAAGCATTAAACTTTCACAGGGATGTCTAGGTTTGATGCTGTATTCAATCAGTCAGGCTTCTGTTCACCTGCAGACTTTAAAATCAAGTTACAGATAAAGGACAGACTATTCTAATTCCCTTTAAGGTGACTGTGCATCTGGACAAAAAGAAGCTTTTAAAAGTTTAAAACTTCAAAGAGATCAATAACATCCTGCCCTCTGCCCCTCAAAGAAAACCCCAAACCAAATCAAAATCTAGAAATAAAAGCTAGCTTAGAAAAGAAAGTGGTAACTGAGATGTGGTTGTCTTTATGGATATTCATCAGCTATCCTCCTTCCCTCCCCTTCAGAGTCCTTATATGCTAATGGCAGTTATATTTTTAGAGTTTATGAGTCTTCCTAAGCATGGGAAGCATTAGAACCATCATCCCTTATATTTTGTGCAATTTCTTCAATAAAAACAGAAAGTGCCTTCGATTTTAAATACTTCATTGAATGGATTGTTTGTTTTACTGTCCCTCTTATTTGGCAATGCTCTAGCCTTTTCCCCCATTTTTTTTCCAAAAGCTTTACTAAACCTATTCGGCTCAAGTGTCTTGTGTTATTCCATTTCACACAAAAATCTTGAAATTTTGAAAAAAATTTCAAAAAATCTTTTGAAGAAAAGGAAAGACCTAGCTGTTTACTGAAATAAGGTTTCATGTATTACTAGCTATGTTTTTTACACTTTTTAGTACAAAGTAAATATTGGAGATTCCATTAAAGGGTGATGATATCAAAAATTCTGCTCAAGGGATAATTTTGAAAAGAGACTGTATCTGTAAAAAAATTTAGTAGCATCAATGCATTATGTGACATAGGAGGCACTTGTGTTCATATTAATGGGATTTTAAAACATTTTTCTCCTAATCTCTTAAAAGTTAAGTCATCTTTGTTTAGTTCAACTTTCTCCAATTAGTTAGTCTAAAGACCAAGCCAAATCACTTCTCTTCATTCTTTTAGTTCTTGTTGTCTACTAATGTTTGGTTTTGCAACCAGAAACAAAGGATACACATTAAAGATGCTCCATCAAAGACATTCCAAATAGATGAATAGTTTAAGTTTACATGTTTTTTCACCAGGGTATATATTTAGCTCTGTAACCATGCAGGTGCACAAAGTGATGGTTCTATAGCAGATTTTTAGAACACCCTTACTTTCAAGGATAGCACTATTATTGTCGGGATTTGGCTTCATAATTTTAGGGGACTTAGACTTAGCTGTAGTATTCAAAATCAGGATTCACAGCATTATGAGGTAAAGAGGGAAAGAATGAAAAAAGGCATATTGCCAAGCTAAGTATTTTTTAAATACAAATTTAATATGCATGTATTATATAAGGGCCTGGTGAGATCCTCCACAAATTATTATACATATTTCTGGCCACTCATTGGGAAAAAAAATAATAGAGGCAAAAAAAGGAATCACTTAAACATGTAAAAGTGCAAAAAACGGTCAAGAAGGATGTTAAAGTGAGCAGGCAGCCTAGACTACGAAAGGAAATATAAAAGAAGTTGTCTTGTTTAGCCTGAAAAATGAAAGGCAAAAGGAGTTAAGACTGTACTGCATAAATTCAGGAGGTGGATATATGCCACAGAAGGAAATGAGCTATTTAAGAAAAAGATAATGTTAGCAAAGAACAAATTAGTATAAACCAGTCATGAATAAAATTAGACTGAAAATTAGAAAAATATTTCTAAGTACCAGAGAAGCAAGGTTCTGGAACAGCCCTCTAATAGGAGTTGTGGAGGGCAAAATACCTATATAATATTAAAAAAGAGTCTGAAATTAATGTTAATAGAAGTATCTTGTGTAGTTGTCTGCAGTGTGGAGGACTCTCTCAGTGACCTGTCAATTTCCTGCCAGCTTTATCCTATGTGGCTAAATTATTTGCTGTAAGGTCAGGAGGAAATCTGTGTAGATCTTGGTTCTCCTAGATCAAAGTTCAGCAGTGCCAACTTCTGATTTTCCTTTTTGTTCCATTACAGCTTTAGTTTTAAATCTTCCCCTTACAGAGGCTGCAAAGACATACGGGATCTTCCTTTCTTTCCAGGAGAGAAGAAAAAGAAGATGGTTGCTTCTAGCCTTTCTGGATGCAGAAGAGAATTAAAAACCTACATGTATTTTAAAAGCTTAATAAAGCATGGGACTACAAAACACCTAATACTTTCAGCTAATCTTACAGTTTGGGGCTATAAACAATTTCTCTTCTACATTCAAGTCCAGCTTCCTTCCCTAAACTGTTGCTCTCTTCAATATTTTATAGCATGCTATGAACTTATTTTCCCCCCAGCAGAGAAAACCCTCTATGCACCACTCAAACTACGGCCCCAAGCAGCCTTTCTCATCCCCTCCCACAAAAAGGACTGAGCTCTAAGATTTATTTTGCTGGTACATGTGTCACCTCTGTCACAATGTGTATCCTTTAAGATAGCTCATTGACAGTTTAAGCCAAATGAAAAGAGGCTTTTAGGGACAGTCTGTGAGGAAATTTAGAATCATAGAATGGTTCATCCATTAAGGATCATCTAGTACCAACCCCTCCACACCATGGGCAGGAGCACTTTCCACTCGACCATCCAGGCTGCACAAATTTGAATCATTCCTTCTTATTTTACTACTGGGTAGGGAGGGAACTGACACTGCTTCATCAGCGGCTCTCTGGTGTCACAGCCTCTTACCTGTGGGCTCCACACTGCAGAGGGTCACTGGAACACACTGGAAGCCTCGTGGCTGCACTGAACAAGCCAGTGATGTTTCTGATGGGGTTGCTGGGTCGGCCAGCTTTCAGCCACTCTCCTGAGCTCTGGCTGTTAGTGAGGTCAAATCCCCTGGAGTCATAGACACCTATGTTCCCCTACCTTAGACAGGTGGCTTCTTGATAATCCTTCTGGCATTATGTGTTTTTTCCAAGGTTCTTCAACCATATGGATCTTCTCAGGTTATTTTTTTTTTTTTTTTCTTCTCAACAGTGGGGCAGAATTTGAGATAAGCCATGTTAGTCAACTGCTTTTCTCCCTAGCATGCACAACACGTTCTCAGCAGGTTAGAAACAGTGACTTGCACTATATCATATCTTCCATGGCTATGTGCTCTTGCTAATTTGAAAGGTTGCCTACAAGTTTGGTATAATGGTCAATGCTGGGGTGTAATATCTAAGGTGTTGTCTACATAGCAGGACTCCACCATGCATCTCGCCTAGTTACCATGACTGCTCTCAGCTTTATTTTTCATTCAGTGTTGTCCCAGCACAGATGATGGAGCCTCCATTGTTCCAGCATCCCAGCCTCTGATGGAGATGTGCTATGGCTTTCAGTAAATGCAGTATGCCTTACAGTTCCATGGTAAACTCTTCAACAGGTTCACTCTCGGCATTCTGGAAAAGCAGCCCCAATTTTCCATAAACAATGTTTCCAGAGATCAAGTATTTAACAGACTTTTAGCAATTCCATGGTACAGCTTTGCCTCTCTGGTCACCCGGTTTCAAGCACAATCTCATCCCTGAAAAAGAGGGAAGTGCCACTGCATTCCTCTCCCAGTGAACTCAGGCAGCAAGGCTAGAAAAAAAGAAAATCAGCTACCCTTTGAACATTTTGAATTGCTTACCTTTGCAGTTCAAAAGGGATTCTTTCCAGTTATTTTCAAAGCTTTGTCATCTCTGTGATTCCCATGCCATGCTGTCATCCTTTTAAAGACACTTACATAAAACTTACCTGCACAGATCTATCTGTGGAAACAGCATTTATTCAGGGAGAAGATGGTAAAAAACTGACTTGCATGGAAAAAAAATAGGTAAAAATAGAAATAACAGTGTTTTTAATGTTATGTTATGGGGATAAATAATACTGTATTATTAAAGACTCCTATTAGAAAATCATGGTATGGTTATACCACCTATTAAGGAAATTCTCTCACTCCTAATTGGAATGAAAAAACAGTAGAGTAAGAGGACTACTTGTACTAAACTGGAATCCTTCAAAAACTGGAACATTCAAACAACCAAATGAAAATGGAGCCTCAACTGTGGTTACCAAACTAAGGACAAAATAGATTGAAATATAACATTAACAGAAACTAGATTTAATTAATAAATTAATAGCACATATATAAAAATTAAAATACTTCAAAACATTTTCAAATACCTACAGCAGGGAGCTTACCAGAGAACCTTTGAATAAAACCATTCAATACCTTTCAATAAAAGCATTCAGAAAATGAGGTTGGAACAAGAAAAAATATTCTTTGCTTCACTGTTCATTTCCAAAAAAAAAAAAATAGTGTGACAGTGTGACAACCCTTCTTTTCAGGAAACATGCAAGAGGAGTACTCATACTCTGAAGGAACTTAGAAAAGATTTCTGGCAAATCAATAAAATAACTAGTAAAAGGTTGTCAGCAGTAGACAGTACTCACTGAAGAGGTCTAAGAGAATTTAAACTTGATATTGTCCTATCTGTGATGCAATAAAAGGTGCTCAAATTTGCCTCAGTATCAGAGAAGTGAAAGCTGACAAACACAGCATCAGGTTTTAGAAAGGATTCCAGGTTGATCCAAGAAACCACAGCCGACATTTGTACAAGAAAAATTGCAAGGTATTGTAGAAAAGACTAGAATTGGCAAATACATGGACAAAAGCAGTGCAAAGTGAAAGGCTCAGCCCTTGCAAAGACAACCCGTGGAATCTGCATTTGGTGGAGTTCTTTGAAGGAGCAAAACTCCTGAGATTAGGGCTGTCCTGAGGACACAGGGACTGAGAATTCCAAAATATTGTTGTCAAAGTGCTGCACCAAAGGCTGTCAGAGAAACTAACTGATCAGATTTAATGGACTAGACCATTATGAGAGGTAGCTCAAAGTCCTCAGCAGCACAAAGAGCTCTGAATGTTGCAAGCCACCACAGCTGTCTGGTCACCTTTGGTTGACATTTTTCCCCAGGTACCAAACAGAGGCCCCAGTTGTTCCCTGTAACTGAACCCAAACTCTTCACCTTCCCTTCTCCAGATCTTCCTCTTCCTCTGAAAGGTGGGCCTTCTGTTTGGAGAACAGAAGACATAGGTGTCACAAAAATAAAAAAAAATCTCTCTCTACTTCCTCCCATCTCTGGCACTGGCAGATGAAATTTGGCAGTGTTTCTTCCTCCATTGCCCCAGCTGCAGCACATCTCTGCTGCTGGTGTGCTGTTGGATTTGTTCCCAAATGGGCAGTGCACAAGAGCAGGGTGCACACACTGGGATTTCTCACTGTCCTAGCAAGTCTGCTGGCAAGACACCTACCATGGCAAGACAGTACTACTACATCCTCTGTGGGGATTAAAGACAAAACCTAAACCAACCTGAGCAGCTGTGATGATGGCAAATCATAGGCCAAATGGAGTGCAGGTAGTGTGCTGGTGCTTGCAGCTCTTGAAAATTGCAACATGAGAGCAATTTTACAATGACAAAAGTACACACTAGGTGATGAGGTAATGAGCTCGTTTTTCTGAGGAATTAGTGAATATATTTAGAACTGTAAAGCGTCTGCTAAAAATTTTCTTACAGAAACATTTATTGTGGCCAATTCTGCAAGGCAGATGAATCTTTCCCCTTATTGCCGCATTTAAGCTTACATGTTGAATAGTGGTGGAAGGGAATTTCAGAAAAAACATAAAAAAAATGAAGGCCTGCCACTAACACGTATTTGTTTCACCTCCAGAAGTACTGGAGTTGCAGGGTTGAGTATGTACTGTGATGGGGAGGGAGTGAAGGGAGAGTGATTTGCATCCCTTTGCTCAAAGCTGCTGGAACAAAGTTCCTTCTCCAGGGCTATGAGGCCCTGATGAAGGATCTGCCCTTTCCAAGGAGGACTAGTCCTGATGACAAGTGCCTTACCAAGGTGTTGAGGGCTGTATACAGGAACTGTAGGCAGGGGAAAGTCTTCCTTTCTGATCCCTTTTCTTCTTCTCCTCTTCATTTTGCATGTGAATTGCAGTATTCTGTGAGCAGCAGGTGCTTCATCTGACAAAGACCCACCACATCTTCAGTATGTAGCTGAAGCTAAGGGACCCAAAGGCCATTAACTTTGCTCTGCTGTTCACATTTTTGCTATCTATACCTTCTCTTTGGTGAGGCAGTAGCTGTTCCACTCTAGTTGGCTTTCCAATTTTCACTTTTACTGGTGCTCTCTCATAGACAGTTCTCTGATGTGTACCTGAACAGATAAAATGGTTAAATGAGATTAGATCTTTTCATGAGAAATCATCCTTCTGATCTGCATGTGATATAAATCAGTCTTTCTACAGTTTAAAGTGTTAGAATGATAATACTGCAAGACAAATCATCCATATATTATTAGGAGAGAGGTAAAGACCATCCAGTCTTTCCATTCAGGATTCATGTTACTTATCACTGTATTCCCACCCTGGAATCTGCATTCCTTCCTTATCAGATGCTCATACTTCTGCTGCCAATCAGCAAATGCCACATAAGGAAACAAGCTCTGATGATTTGATAAAAGAAAAGATGCCTTGTACAAAGTGTAACAGTCACCTAAATTTTTCTATAGTATCATTTGTACCTGAGCAGCCAAACCTCTGGTTAAAATATTCATATTCACAAATCAGCTCACTACTCTTTCTAGTGTGTTTCTGAAACACATTCTGAATATTGAGAATTTGAGTTTTATCTCGTACAATCCCCTACAGCAATGCGTTCTAAAATGTAATTATGTGTTATGAAAAAAACCTTTCATTTATTTTAAACTCTTATTGATAACTTAGTTTGGTTGTCAGTGAGTTACTTGGATGTGATAAACCAATAATTTTTCCCTGTTATTTTTTGTTATATCGTCTGTTGTCTAAGCCTAGGAAGCCTAGTTTATTTTTGTCTCCCTTCTCGTGAAAGCCGTTCTAAACCACTGATTTGGCTTGTTACATTTCTCTGGAGTATTTCTGGGTCTCCTGGATGAGCTCCAGCATGCTTTTGTTGCCACCTTCCTTGGGAACCCGTGCCCTTAAAAGCAAGAGGCAGATGATGTAGTCATCTCATATAATGACGGTCAAAAATTTTATTCTCTTACCATAATCCCAAAGGATTCTAACAGCCACTTTGAAAAATACCCACAGGCTCAGCAAGTCTTGACCACATGGCTCCCAACTGTTGCTGAAGGCAAAACTATGGAACCTCCTGGGTTATTCTCAACAGTAGCTGAAAGGAAGCTTCCTCTCCGTCCTCCAGCATTTCTAGTATTTTACTGCTGCTTTAAAATGGGAATCCAGATAGATCAGGTAATGGGCCTGTAAGTCTGACCTTATCCAAAGGAAAATAAAGGAGTGATTAAAGTGTTCCTTTGATAAAGATTTTTTAAAAGTATTCTCCTCCAAACAACTTTGCTCCAGCTCCCAGTGCTCTTCTTGCATCTCCTTGTTAAAAATTATATCATTATTTTTTATGCTTTAGTTGTTGCTATGTGCTATCTTTGTGAGTTCTGTTAGATCACCATAGCTGAAATCAAAGCATTGTTTAAAACTGTGCTGGTTGATGATGCTGCACAGCATCCTGTTCCAGATATCTTTTCCTATTCAGAATTTGTCAAATACGAGAACCAGGAGTCAGCTGTGAAATCTGATCACAGACACAAACATTTAACAGCACTTGGGACACGGCTTCGGTTTGGACTCCTCTTCCATTTGAAAAACTGTCTGGGGAGCGTTGTCTGCAGTAAACCATTTTGGGTGGGAGCATGGTGAGGAGCCTTCAACCACCAGAGTTCCTGGCAAGACACCTCTCAGCAGTTTGATTCCCAGAGAGGTGACGATGGCCTCCCGAGCTCCAGGCTCTGCATGTGCCAGGGATTTCTTGGCTGCTGTGGCTTTAGCAGCTGCAGTATTCACTCAAGGTAACTCACCAACCAGTGGTTAAGCCCAGTGGCAGATACTAATAGCAGCAGCCTCTTTCCATTTCTCAAGTCCATTTTAAATTAATAAGAATGTTCCCCTTCTGTTTTTCATCCACAAAGAGACCCCCTTCGCATATTAATTTAATGTTAAATTGATGGATTAAATTATACCAAGCTCAAAATCAATTCTGCACATATTCATTAGAACGGACTAAATCCCTTAGTAAGGATAAAGCACAGAAAATGCATTTAGAGACACTGATAAGTCCAGGTCCATTATATGTCATTTTAAACAAAGAGCAAAAAAAAGCCCCTTTGGAGACGCTCTATCAGCTATTAAACAGAGACATTGCATGCACAGGGAGATTGATGATTAGCATTTCCATTCTCAGAAAGGCTCTCCCTGGGCTGATGATAACAAGTAAATGCCTCTTCATGTCTTTGTCACAGTTCACAGAGAAGCAGATGCCTAGACTAAGCTTTTCTCCTTTGTCTTTCCTCTTGTGCAATCAGTTAACAAGTGCAAAAGCACAACAGTATCCGCTGTTTGCAGGAATTCTTTGATCTCTGGTAGGATCAGGTGGCAATTTCACATGTTTCTCTTTTTCTTTCTCATAGTGGCCATTGCTTTTGCAAGAGCCCCCCTGATTGTAAGCTCATTACATTGCTCACTATCATGGGAGGTTTGTCATTTGATAACACAGGACAGACCATCTTTCACATGGCTGCTGTCCAGGAGAACCCTTCTGGTCTACAATATCAAAGCCCAAGCTCTAGACTCTCTTTAGCTTTTTTTTGGCATTCCAACACTCAGCTTTGAACCTGAATCCATGTCTCATGGATGTTCTGTTTCTAAAAAGGAACAATCTAAATCCAAATTCTCTAAAATTGAGAATTTCAGAAACTTGTGCTCATCTACATCTGCACCTAAGGTATGTTACCCACTTCTGCTTTAACAAGCTTGGGATTCTTCTTGAGACTTTGCCTCTTTCTGAAGTCATCATCTACTATGGAAGAAATGCTTTTAACAAGTACTAGGCTTGTTTGAGGAAAAAAACTTCATTTTCCAGATGCCTGTTTTCTGTGTGGAAGCAAGTATCTAGACAGCTTAGGAAGCAGGCAGAGCAGTTCTGCCTTTCTTCTGTCTGGCTCTTAGAAGTGCTCTCACTCAGTGCAAGGAAGGGGAGGAGCAGCACCCCGAGATTCATTGGAGTCCTGAGCTCTGCATTTTCCAGATACAACCCCTACGGTCTACCCTGCCTTGGGATGAGCTGTGGAGGTGGAGAACAGAGCCTGTTAGAACAGATAGGCACAAGTAAATCTCAAAAACAGGCAGGACTATCTCATGAAGAGAAGAGGGAAAGGGAAAGAAGGTAAAGTAATACCAAGAAATTGCCTAAGATAATTCTTTGGGTGTTCTTATGTCTCTCTGGTTTGGAAACAATTATATTAATTTTCCACTTCTTTTTATTTTCAATTTCAAGCTCAGATTAGCAACATTTGATATCATGAAACTGGCAAAACTTTAGCTTTTTTCCAGCTCATTATTTTACCCCTTGCAGCTTATCCACAGTAGGACGCTGAGGATCATTACCAGAGGTGTAATATCTTCTCTCTATTAATATTTTTTAGTTTAGTCTGCAATGATTTCTAGCTCAAAAGTGAAGACAAGAGATTGTAACTATGTACAAACAGACAAGAATCATAATCAAAGTATGACAACATTTCTAAAATCCTGTGTGTTTTCAGAATGTCTGTATATTCAATGGATTTGATCCCATTTCACAGATACTGAAATTCATAGTGATCAGTCTTCCAGCTTATTCTGCATGAAAACAGATTTAATAGGAAGGGAAAAGGCACAGACTATTGTATGCTTTATATTGAATAACAAAGTAGTTACAGATACCTTCTTTTTTTGTGCATGATATTTTAGATTTCTGTAAGAAAAGGCACAACAACTTTTTGACTACTGGGCCACTTTCTGGAAAATTGTGTGGTATGCCCAGAGTTGAACATTACATTAGGTGAAATATCAAAATTGCTAACACAATTTTATGCCTAATCCCTGCTGTGGGAAGTGAAATTGTGACAGATGGTTGCTGTACTCATTACCCCTTTATTCAAAATGAGTAATGATTCACCATTAAATCCCACTAAAAAGAATGTATCTATTCATGTAACAAGGTTTATTCAGTGTAACCAAAGAATCTGGTCTTTATTTTGTCAAGAGCTTTACATTTCAAATCCATAAAGTTGAGCTAATAGTGCTCATTTACCTTTGCACCCAAGGCTGGGGACGACTTGAATACAAAACATTTTTTTCCTGTGGTAAACATAATTGCCTGTCTTTTGTATAGAAAGCAAGGACATACTAAGTTTGGTGTTAGGCAGTGAGGATCTCTCTTCTAGGCCTGGGTCTAATGTTAATTTGTTATGAAATAAGATGGAAGTTTCTAAATTTGACCTCAGTGAAAGAAAAAGGTGAGCATCTGTCTTATAGCTAAAAATGGCTGAGAAATTATCATTCAAAAATACTATTTGTGACAAAGACAGGAAGAATGAACTTAATTCCATAAATAATCTAGTAGATCATAGGGTTTCATGGCATGTTTGGCTTTATTGAATTGAAATGTTAATGAAGAAAAAAGCTTTCTGTTTCTTTTTATATTGAGTAAAAAAACATATCTTTTAATATGTAAAGCACATTTGGAACTTTCCACATTTTTATTTTGAAAGTTGGCCAAAAACTAATCTATGTGTAGTTCATACTGTGTTGCCAAAATATTTAATACTTCTATTAAGTGTTTTTATCAATTGAAATATATTGGGAAAGCAATTACTTTTGCTAGAGGGTTAAATTTTGATTTACAAGCAATAGCAACTTATGATTTTATGTCTTGCCATAAATATTTCAGTATTTATTCTCAGTGGGTAAATATATAATCTTTTTTCTAAACATACAGGCTTTGTTTCTACATTATAAGGGCTGTTAATCACTGGGAACTGGGCTTGGTTAAACAATTGCTGTTAAAAAAGTTTGAGTTGAAAACTTTTCTTTCCAGAAACCAACCAGAAGCAGACACATCAAATATTAAATGAGGAGAGGAGAGGAGAGGAGAGGAGAGGAGAGGTTTTTAGGGTTAGGATTACTAGTAAGTACCTGGTTCTTTTTTTTTTACTAGATATTTTCATTTGAAATTTAGTATTTACTTTGTAAACAAGTAGATCAATGAGTCACAGAAATTAAAAACACAATCCCCTTCTACAAACTTGAAGAGAAGGTGTCAGTTCATTTATTCAGAAAAAGTAGTATTTCATGAGTAGATATTTCTTCTGAAAAGAACAGGTTGTGCATTTTCAATTTCAGAAATCAGATCAATATTCAATGTGTACAAGGGAGTGCATCTTTGGATTTTCTATTTGAAAACAATACAATGTGCCTTGATTCACAAGGGCCCTTGGATGCTGAGTGCTGCAGCACTTAGCTTCCAGGCAGTTTTGCCTAGTGAAGCTCTCAGCTGTTTTTTGCAGGTTCTTTGCAGAAAACACAGTCAAACTAAAGAGTCTGGGAATGGGCTTTGCAGAAACCAGCATCCCACACAAGAAGCTAGAGCTGACAAGGGAGGTAATGCTAGTAGGATGGCTGTAGGTTAAGTTCTATTCCTCACAGGATTCTTGATGTTTATCTCCAGCTGGTGTTCATAACCAAGACCTTTCTCCTGGAATTAGGCACTGAGGCTTTCTTCCAAGCATTGAGGATGGTGTAGTGCTTTCTTTCCCAACAAGGAAGTGGCAGAGCTAATATTGCAGTATCTCCTTCTTCTCTGCTCCATTTCCCCTCCCTCTCTCTGTCTATTTCAGTATACTTATGGTGAAATGATCTTCCATGATCAGTGTAAGTCAGGTTCAAGCCTCTCTTCACAGGGATACGTCCAAGTCCAGATTTCTTAGTTTATATGAGTCAGGCTTGCACATGAAATGAACAGAGGATGTCTCACTTATAAATCTTGGTGGTACCCTGAGCCACACCAAGCAATTTGGGAGTCCCATGGCTTGGGTACTTGTGCACATCACTCACATTTCTGGTGATACAGAATCTGCTATTCAGCCCAAGCAGGTAACATGATTTAATACCCTACTTGTTTTTTAGTTTGAGATCAGTTAATTCCAGTTTTCTTTCATCTACTTAAAGGTATGTGCAGACATGAATATTTATGGATATGTTTATGGATATTTGGCTAATGTGGTAATTTGGTCATGCTTTAAAGTAATAAGTCACTTATTGATAAAAACTGTTTATTCTTGTCTTCATGTTGTGGATTAGAGGAGGGTAGTTGGCTTGCCCCACTCAGTGATCAAACACCATATCAATAAAATCCCAACTCTTTCATATATACATATATATATCTTTTATTATATCTCTCTATATATAGGTATATACCTATATAATATATATATACACCTATATATCTTTTATAATACCAAGTAATCATGTATTTGAGGAGTTTTGGTAGAGAGTTCAACATTGTTAATTTTGAATGATTGAGACAACTATATTTGCATCCTCTGTTGAGGTGGATGCTTCTTAATGTAAATAGAACACCTGCACCTTTCAATTGCTTCTGAACAATTTAGCACTGAAAGAAATAAGCATTTCACTTTTAAAGTTTCTCCTTTTTAAGTTGTGCTTTTCCTTCAGGCTTTTCATGTTATGGTAGTTGTGTTGAATGATGATTTATTGATCAACACACACGTCCAGCAATGCCTTGGGCTCATGGTTACTTTGGAACACTGTTTGGAGTTCAGCTGGAGTCAGCAAGGCTGCTTGCAGTCAGTAGAGCTCTTTGCAAAATTGGTGTCCTTGGCGTGATTTGCAAATGCTTATCTTCTTTCTGCTTTGCTCCTAATTTTTCCTCCTATAACTTCACTAATAATCTTCGTGAAAATTGATCCCATTTCACCAGTTATATGTAAAGCAGTCATAGAACTGGAGAACTGAAGAACTTAGCCCAACACATATTTTTTCATTAAAGTAGCAAGTGAGCTTCTAAAGAGTAAGTTTGAGTATCAGATTATTCAGCAGATCATCTAAATCAAGATTTGGGAACAAAATATTAAGGTGCTGCTTTTGAAAAAAGAAAAAATATTAGTCTAACTAGCTTGACTCATGTAAAGTAGTGATTTTTTTCCCCCTGGGATCATGCTTGCACTTTGGTGCTTTGGTGATTAACAAATCACTGTTTTTAGAAGCTACTCAGATCAACATAGGACAATTACATCCAAATACCATCCAGGTGGTCAGTGATACAAGGCAGCTTCCATGTTTGCACACATGAAGGACAACAGCAGGCTCCATCATTCTCCTAGTCACTGGAGCTGTCTTCTCATCAAGCTTGTGGCTGCACAGCAGACCTTGGATTGCCAGAAGCGTTATCCCTGCTGGTGCCAGGTTCTGAGAACATGCCCTTCCTCCACCATGTGGCTTCCCTACTTGAGGCATTCAGCTGTCCCATCAAGCTCTTTGCTTGAGGCTCCCTTTCTTCTGGCTTTCTCTTCAACAACTTCCAGCAGCCAAGGAGAAGAAGTAATAAGGGTTTCTGCCAAGCCATGCAGTGGCAGCCTCTTTCTTGCAGAACAGCTGAATGATTAGTGATGAGATAAGCTCCTTCTGCTCCCTAAAACCTTTCAGCTCCACATCCCATGACTCTGAGACGAGCACCGCACCCACAGGTTTCTGTTCTATGTGGCAGAGGGAACACACCTGCTTGAGACAAAATAGAGAGAAGGAAAATGAACTGATGGAGTCAGTGACGTAGCCCACCAGTTGTGGAGTCACACATGGGGAAGAGGAGAGAGCTTCCATTCCTTGCTCCAAAGTTTATACATGTCATTTATGCAAGGTAGATGTAGATTAGACATCTTATTCAGTTATTGTGGTACAAATTAGAACCCAGTACTCACTTTTATACATTAATGCCATATCATTCCTTTTCAGAGTCATATGTCTTCTGGGTCAGTTAAGGCCTGAAAAAGTCACAGAGTTATGGAACAGCCCTGGTTGGAAGGGACCTTCGAAGCTCATCTAGTCCAGCCTTTCAGAGGAAAGGGAGAATAGAGGAGGTTATCTAGCACCCTGAGCAACTGCATCATGAAAACTTCCAACCATGGGGACTCAACCAAATCCCTCTGGTGAAGGCATGTCACTTTAACAGGAACCAGTTAACAATACAGGGCTGATAGGATGAGCAGGAGAACTAAATTCGTGGAAGAGGGAGAAGGACAAGTGAGGGCTCCCCTGAGCTACTGCTCCCCTACCAGTCATACTCCCAAAGAAAGGAGTTACCCAGCTTGAAGGGCAATATCTACTTTACTTCCTTGTTCTCAGTTTTAAAATTTTGTTTATTTATAAGAGCAGAGTCCCACTTTCCCTTGCACTAGAGCATTTTTCAGGGGGAGAAGCTCTCATGCAGTGGGATGTGGCAGAGAGAAGAGGCGTAGAACTGACACAGGAGCCAGCACAGCAGGGGCTGAAAGGCTGGTGAAGGAAGCAGGATGCCAGTTAGGCATGTCCCAGAGGCAGCCCTTTCTAGGCTCTGGAAGGGCCTGCTTGAAATTTTCTGCACTTCAGAAAACTATCACATTGACTGAAACAAAGACTAGAAGCAGAGATTGCTGCTGCAAGGACACACTGGAAGTTCTTTCTCATCCTCGTATTTCTGTTCTGCTGTAACAAAGGAATAGAGAGGAGGTCCCCCTACAGTTAGTGTTTAAATTTAAATTCCCTCCTTGCATAAAAAATCTATAATACCTTGAATCATTGAGGCTTTCTAACATTTCCTGGCAATATTCTAATACTTATTAGAATTATAATTAGGCTATTACATAGACTTCTGGGAAGTACCTGAGTATTTAGAGCTTAACAGGATTTGGGATCATTGGACCTTGCATTGGGAAGAAGCATGGAACCCATCTCCATTTGTGATGATTTGAGAAGCAAGATCTATTAATTTTCTGCTGTGTTTCTTTTCCCATTTCTATGCTGGTGATTTACATGATGGATTTATTAATCTAAAAATGCGTTTAAAAGCAGCTTATATTAAAGTAAATCATACAATATTTCTGACATTGCGTTTAGTTTCAGATCTGTAATTTTTTTATCTTCTGAAGCTCATTCACATTTATTGGCCCACACTTTCAAGTCCATTTCTGACTGATGCAACTACAAATTTCCAAAAGCAGGATAACCATCAATTGATTCTGACAGTTCATTTCCTAATTCAATCCTGACTGTAATTATACTGATCTGATGCATCACTTGTTGGCAAGGACATGATTCAGTATTCAATCATAATGCAGTGTTTTGATGAAAAGTTCTCCACACATATATAAAATATAATTGTAGTACAATGTATTTAACTGCCCATTGCTGTTGCAAGCATATGTTGTCCTAGGATTGCTCCTAGGAACACTACCTAGACATACTGAATGATAATAACTGCCACTAAATCAGGACAGCGTTAACAGCACTGTCACTTAATGTGGATTAATTTAACTAGTGCTAATGCATGTAAAAATAATTAACCAGAAGTTGAAGAGGTATAAAACGTATGTTTTAGCCTTTACAACAGATCAGCTAAATAAAGATAAATTCCGTAAAGTTCACTCATTGCCCAATAGACCTTAGTAAAAAGTAAAGGATTTCTGAGGTTCACTTTACAAGGAGAGCCCACGAGCATCAGTCAAAAATTTTTTGTTCGTCTTGGGAATGAAAACATCCATGAGGTTTCATAACATTCTTTACTTGCATAGAAAAATTCCTTGTCTTTTATTTTCGCTATCTGTGAATATTTATTTGCTAGAGACCTTATGAGAAACAAGTAAAAAGTGGTGCTCTGGGATGTTGGTTTCAAAGATGCAGAGTAGCTAGAGAGTGTGAAAATAGGAAATACCATTTGCACAGTTCTGTTTCTGAAAAATAGTCTGTACAATAACAATATCTTCAGCAATGCAGTGTCAAAGTTTATACAGCCCATGCTGAACATTTTGATATTCTTTGGTTTTGAGGGTCTTAATTTACAGTAACTTTTTTTCCCAGCATAAAGAGCACACAGACTAGATATATGTACGAAGCTAGCTTACGTCTCCTCAGTGTTGATATCGCATGTAGAAATCTTTGCAATGTTGATATTGCATGTAGAAATCTTTGTCAGTTAATCTCTTCTTTGGCAGTGTATGGGGCTGCATTTTTCAGCTGGAGCATGCTACCCATTTTGCTTCAGTGTAAGATCAAGCCCTACATATTTTATTTAGGGAAAAAATTGTGAAGAGAATTATGTTAATAAATGTTGAAGAGACTAGAGGAAGATGTATCAGGGGTTGAAAAAGCAGAGCTAATGAGGTTTGACAGGTTAACTTTCCTGGAATTTGCCTAGGGTATCCCCTCAAGAAGTAGATGATTTCAAAATCAACATCCTTGAATGAGCTTTTGCATAAGCTTTACCTTTCTCCTCCTAAGTGTTACAGGGGGAAAAAAGTTAAGTGTCTGTAAAAGCAAATAAAGAGAAATTTTAAGGGAAGATAAAGAGATCCAACAGCACGCTCCCAGGGGAGATGTGAAAGGAGAGCACAAATGAATCTTTCTGTAGGCAAATGGAAGAGAAATTTTGTCTGGTTTAACTAGCAGTGGGTATAGCTGGTACTCTTAAGAATAGCATGGTGCCAGCTTGTCTATAGCTATCAGTACATATATATTGCAGTCAGTATGAATGTGACAGCCAGGGAGTGCCCTGTGGTAGAAAGAAACCCAAGCCAGCTTCAAACTAGTTAGCTTAGTAGCAGCAGGCATCCATTGTGGCAGAACAGACGTGGATGGAGTCTGCAAAACCAACATTGCAGGAAGGGAAAATTACCCTGAAATCTAAAATAACCATAGAAATTAAAGCTTAATAGAAATTTAAATGGAAATAGTGCCTGCTGTTAAGGAGAACTGAACAATTCGAGGTAGCTGTTGGTCTCAAGCTTCTGTGGACACTAATAGCCTAGAAATGTTTTGGTGCTGGCCACCAGCAGATGGATCTGGCTGAGAACTCCTATGTGAGAAATCCATGAAGGCATCTGCAGAGATACTGAGCTGGCAAAAGTTGAACAGTTTTCACATCTACTTGTTCTGCCTTGTAACACTGCAGTATCAGTTAACTTGCAGTAGGCAAGTTAACCAGCTGTGTCTCATCTCTCAATCATTTGCATCCATTGTAGAAAGTGAGTTAATATGCAGAATACTGTTAAAATAATTCATCAACCTGAAATCAAAAGCTCAAGCACAGTCTCAGAAATAATAAGATATACTTCCGTTTAATATAAATTGCACTTAGCTGCATTGAAAACTTCATAATCACCTAATTTAAAGCACAGCAACACGGAGGGAAAATCTTTCTAGACAGCTATTTAGACTGGTTTTCTCTGACATTAGCAGGGATGGAAACTGATGGAATGGATCTAAATGCCTCCTTCCAAGCCACTGACTCTAATGAACATCCCAAATCCACTTCCAACTAAGCACCTTCCAGTTATAACATTGAATTACATTTCAGTCATTTTTTATAAAAGATGAGAAATTTAATTGAGGCATTTTATTACTACAGTACACTACCCCATCAAAAAAAGTTATTAAAACCACAGTGCAGTCTGCTCCAGTAGAAGATTTTGAAAAATTAGAAAATCTGGAGCATTTGAAATCTGGAGAGCCCTTGAGAGCGAGTTCTCCTCCAGCACATTGTCTGCTACTCCTAAGAGCAGCCTGCAATTGCTACTTGGGAATTCTGCTGTAGCATTAGGGGGAGGTCTAGCAAAAGGGAAGTTTGAATGCTTTCCAAGCTGCATTTGTGTATAAGATATGATTTAAAATCTTTGTCACAAGTTCAGTTTAAGAGTGGCAGCATCATTCTGAATCTACCCAGGTTTTTTTGGAAGGATTCAGAAGTAATTTTCAGGTTCTACATTTGCCCATCCAGCTTCCTGGCAATGTCTGATCATTTTTTTAAAATCATATCACACAACTTATAGAATGCTTTTCCCCCCTTTGCTTCAGGAAACAGTCTCAAAAGTAACAATTAAAGCACATTGATTGATAAAAACTGTTTTGTGACAAGTCAATTACAGGCCCAGACTAGTAAATCTATTCCAGTCAGCTTCAGAACAGCACTGAAGCTAAATCACCGAGGCAGTCACTTCCAGGGGTATACGCTGTGTGCAAGCTGTTATCTGACTGGCAAAGACTGCAGTGCTGTGAACCCTGAAGTCCCTTTAAAAATGAGCCCTTAAAAAATCCCCACACCTGTGTTTATGGCCTGCAGAAAGACTAAAGCACAAATTAAATGCTTCTTCAAATATTATGGCTTTTCAGCGGGCTATATTGGTAGATCCTTGAGGGTCTGAGAAGACACAATGCTAACACGCCTTCCATTGCTCTTGATGAGAAATAATGGAGGAAGGCATTATTTGACAACAAGCAGTCACTCTGTCCTGAAGAAAAACAGAATGGCAAGGGAAGAAATGGAGGGGGAAAGCTTTCCTGGCTGTCCAGCTTCCATATAGCTGCTCCAAACCAAATTGCACTGAAATATTTTCTATTGTTTGGAGTTTTCTTGCAAGTTGGAAGGCTGGATTTGAGGGTGTGTGCAGTTTAAATTTGCAGTCAATTTCTCAGGCACATTATGCAACACAAAGACTGGGATATTCTAGTTAATCTGCCATGTAATTAGTGTCTTACTAACTATTACATGGTGGTTTTATATCCCAAGCATCACTTACAGGCATATGAAGGATATTTTGGCCCCAAATCTATAAAACTGTCAGTAGCTGGGGTGGAACAAGCCAGTACTTGGGCTGTGACACTGACAGTGTAACACAGGCTCATGTTTTTATGTATGTATTGCAATGACAGGGGGAAAAGACTGATCTGGGGTATTTTCCTACACCAGGTAGATGTAACTGGGTATATATGTAAAACGGAGCACACACATGAATTTCCCACAAATATATGTATTAGTAACATTATGTTTAAAGATAAAAAAATATCTGTAACAGTCCCATAAAACTTTATTGCCTAAGTTCTGAAACACTTGTCTGTGTGGGACAAATTACTTTTTAACTCTTTTAGTCTAGTGATTGTGTGTCATTTGAAATGAAAAAAAAATTTATCTTTCTTAGGAATGTATCTGTGAAAAGTATCCAAATAAAGATTTGTACAAAAAGAAATTCTAGGAAATCTAAAAAGTCTGGTTTGAATGATGGAAGATTCCTATAAAGTTATTATTTGTACAATTTTTTTTTCTGACATAGTTTTGTAAGGTTCTAGGGAGTGATCTGAATTGTTGTGTTGAAAATATTACAAAAAGGGCATTAGAAAACCTACAGCCTATTTTTTCTTTACCTTCTAGGAATTAATACTAAAACATAAAATGGACATTTTTGTCTTTAAAAAATTAAAACTTCAATTGCTACACATAAACAGAATTCTTAAATTTAAAAAAAAAAAAAGTCAAATGACCTACGTTTAACTCTTAGTTTATGCCACTTTCAGAAAATGAAGATTGTTGAATCAGGAGCATCTTTTAGCNAATAATAATAATAATAATTAGTCTTTTTAGCTATAATGCATTTGTATTCTCCACTGGCATCCGTCTAACAGAGAAAACTGGTCCTTCAGCAGTCCTGCAGTTTAACACATAAGATACATGTCTTGCCAGCTCCTCTTTCTGCATCAGGTTGGGAGCAGTGAAATGATCATCCGCATTTCTCAAAGCAAGAGCTCCACCATTTGTTGGCCAGCAGCAGTGCATCCTTCCTCGGGCTTCCAAGGGAGAGACAAGGGAAGGGAAGCCAAGGTTTGCCTGACAGGGCGGCATTCCAGAAGCGATGCGTGTACTCGTTTACTGGAGCTGCCTTCGCAATAAACAAGAGAGCTGCAGAATTTCTGCTCCCAAGACGCGCTCACAGCAGGACAGAGTCTCATTTTTCACAGCGCTGAGGAATGGGGGTAGAAAAGTCTGAAGAGGAGAAGAGCACTGGGATTTGTGCCTGGCTAAGTAGCACATGGTTCAAGAGAGATTCAACAGCGTCCTTGCCTGGCACCAAGTGACTGGAGCCATGTTGTCACATGGGAAGAGGGCTGCTGGCACCGCCGTGCCTGAGGCACCAGTACCATGGGATATATATATCCCAGTTACAATGGGAATTTCACAGTCTTATGGCATTTTGAAGTTTCCTGGTTTCAGCTAGGGTAGACTTAATTTCTTTTCAGTAGCTGTTACAGCACTGTGTTTTGGATTTGGAATGAGAATGGTGTTGACAACACACTGATGGTTTGGGTTTTTGCTAAGTCATGTTTGTCCTAAGTCAAGGACATTTTTTCCTTGTCTCATGCAGTGAGGTGGTACATAAAAAACCAAAAAGACCTTAACTGTGAACAAACACAGCTGGTACAGACAACCTGAACTGACCCAATTTACTTTATTTTCAATTATTAAACTGTTCTTATCTCAACATACAAGTTTTATTTCAATTTCCCCCCCCCATGCCACTGGGGGGCAGGGGTGGGGGGAGAAGAAAGGGCAGGTTGAGCCAATGGCTGCATGGTGTTTCGTCTCCAGTTGGGTTTAAAACCATAACAGTTCATTTTGGCATCCAGTGTGGAGCCTGAAGGGCTGAGATAAGGACAGATCCAACCAGAGTGTGTTAAAAGAAAATTGTTATAAACATTCACTCTATTGACTTAACAGCTGCTACTTACAATTTGGACTTATTTGCTCTCATACTCACAGCATTTTTTTCTGTATTATACCGGTTATACCTTATTTGCAGTAAGTGTTCTCTGTGGTGTATTTTGGAGGATGGGCTGATATGACAGTGACACTGTTTGGGTCACCAGTCTGGGGTATGTATTCAGTATTGCAGGCACCTTTGTGCTTTGGGAGTCATCTACTCAAAACAATTAATAATCACACCTTTGTTTTTTTCTCCTCAGAGGAACAACCTATCAGGGAGACAACTTTCTATTTTTTCCTCTTCTTTTTCACTTCCTTGTCCTCCAGGCTGATTATTGTAGTCAAGAAGTTTAGAGATTAGAATATTCTTTGAAACCAAACACATTGTCCTTGAAACCAGAACAAGTGTCTATACAGAACAAAAGTGAAAGGCCAGTGCATGTTTCTGATTTTTTTTTCTTTACAAGTCCATTCAGACTTTATTAAAATGTCCAGATTGCAGAAACTGAAATCTATGAGGTTTTAAGTGGAAATTAGTGCAAATATGGTGTTGCACTGTTTCCAAGGAAGAGTGAACTCAGGATGGGATCATAGAATGGCTTGAGTTGGGAGGAACCTCAAAGATCCTCTAGTTCCAACCCTTCTGCCATGAGCTTGGACACCTTTCACTAGACCAGTTTGCTCCAAGTCTCATGCACCCTGGCCTTGAATGCTTCCAGAGCTGGGGCATCCATGGATCCTCTGGACAACCTGTTCCAGTGGCTTACCACTCTCACAGTAAACAGAATCATATAATGTAAAATGAGTCTCCCTGGGGTAGTAAATGTGACTGAAAAATAACATGCAAATGCCAGGTTAGGCTTTGAGCAGTTTTCCAAAGTCCTGACAATATTATCATTACCAAACTACAGATTTTGTAAATGAAATGCTTGGTTTTGAGACATAAGGAAGAATTTCATTCCAGAATAGAGGACCCAAAGTGCACTTTCTGCCTTTCCACAATGTTTCCAGGCCTTGTGCATCTGTATTTCAGGACCCTAGTTTTATAACCTCATATTTTCATCGAAGAACAAGAATTGCTGCAGTGATCTCCTCAGACAGCTCCAGCGCCAGGCACCATAACTGCAGTCACTCAGAAATACAGATATTTGACCAACTAACAAAACTATGACCTTTACCAGGCCTGAGCCACACAACAGGACTCACAGGTTTTCATTCCCTCAGTAGCTTTTCCTGTTGTACTCAAAACATGTTCCTATCCATGTTATACACCGTGTGCCTATGAGTTTTGATGGGCTGTGGGGCAAGGGGGAAAGAGGCACAGAGAGACAGAGGGAGTATATCTGCACTCTGATCCATCCTGTCTGTTCTGGCTTTGCACGAGTGACCCGTGTACCTTCCTGAGCTCTTCTGCTGTCTGTTGTCTCATTACTACCATATATTTGTGATTAATGTGCTCATGTGTCTGTGTGCACGGACATGTACGTGTGCATACAGCTCTGTGCGTATTACTGTGTAAGGATGGATAGATAATCTACTTATAGATCATGCCTTACCTCAGGTATTGCATATTATATGCAACATGGGATGTTATACAAGTCAATCTTCAAATAAAGTTCACAAGCAACTTGAACAATGTTTATTTATAAAGCCTTAGATTTATTTACAAGGGTAAGGGGCTGCATGAGCCTGGCAGCACTGGTGGCTGCTGCCCCCAGGCTCCAGCTGCCTGTGATGTGACTGAGATCATAGTGCCAAAGGAATCCCCACTCTGGCCAGGATTGTGTCCTTTTCCAGTAACAGTCTCCCTTGAAACATGAATAAATATTTAATGTATTAATTCTTCCGATGACATAAGTGAAAGCATATCTGAAGCCCCATGCATCAGAGATTCAAAAAGAATATTTTCAAATTCAGAATAAAGCCCAAAAAATTGTGCTGCTTTTGGAAATCTGTTCCTCCTTCAGTGAGAAGCTGAAGAAACTCCAAAGAATTCATAAGCTTTTCAAAGAAAATTAATGAGAAAACTCCTACTGAACTATCTGCTCTGTAATTTAAAAAATGAGAAATGCTTTCTTTGGGCATTGAGTTATGAAACAAAATTAAAATATCCATACAATCACAAAAGATTGTAATACATTACTAATTCAGAAACTTTAATTATACTCTACAAAGGAGACAAGTGTGATTAGCTTAAGAGTGCTTACAGGTTTCTAAATTTTTAAAATAATAGTAATTCCTGTGATAAGAATGGAAAAAAACTCTTCACATTTTAAAGGGTGTGCCAAGACTTCCTGGAATACTGGAAAGTCTTCTAGATGCCAACAACTTTGTGTAGTTGGCATCTAGAATCTATGAGAATCTATGTGTAGACACCTAAATTGTTTTACCATTCTGGTGCAGGAAATATATAGCAATATCATCTTAGACTTCTCATTTGGACCTTCAAGCATAGTATTCTGCATTTTTTATACACCGTGAGGATTCAGAATTGTTCTCACAAGACTGACTGGTCACTTAAACTTGCATAATATAATATCAGAACAATGCATATGTATTACCATAACTTACAAATAAATAAATCAGAATATTTCTGGAGTCAAATTTTGTTATGCTTTTTTTTTCCTCTTGGGAGAAGGAGAAGGGTGGAATGTCACACTGTGTGACAAATGAAAATGACTTGAGCCCTTGTGCTTTTATGATCTGTCAATATCTTTCTGATAATAAGATGCCCATAACTGAACACAGCATTGCAAGAGCATGTTTTGCATCCTAAAACCACATAAAGAAAGATTATTAGCTTCCTGCTCCAATACAGGATGATAGGGTGCCTGGTGAATGCAACCCAAAACCACACTGACCTTTCTTTCACAGGCACAACATATTGGAAGCTCATGTCTAATTTGTTACTCAATATCCCTTGGGATTTTTAAAATTGGACTGGAAAAGGTACAAGGAAAACTATGAGTCTCACTTCAGCAAATGGAAGAAATTTTTATTTCAGAAAATAGTTTCCATTCTGTTTTCTCTTATCTTTTATTATTGTTTTAAAGCAACAATTTTACAAATATAAATCCACACTGAATAACTAATTATTCTGTTTCCAGTGGATTACTTTATATGACCCAAATCCTGATTGCTTTGGTAATATGAGGTGAGCCTTAGAATCAGTTAAAAGTCCAGTGCATTAAGCAACCAGGAGCTGGCTGAAGACTTGCAATAAATACAGAGGTAAGACGTAAGCAGCGAGTAAATAATATTTCAGTAATCACAATTTCTATTAAGTATGTAGGTTTTTTAATCACAAATTAATTAGGAAACAAGTAAGATAATTAAAGAGACTGTATTTTTTATAAATTCAGCCAGCTGAAAGCTTTTATTCAAATGAACGTTCATCTCCATTAACTCCTCTTGCTGAACCCTGAGTGTTCAAGGACACGAGACGGTCCCCTTGTTTAATGTTAGGGGAGCCTGGTGCCCTAACTTTGTATCCCTAAAGGCAGTGTGTAATGCAGCTGGAATGCTAATGGGTGACATGTTGCAGGAAAAAGGAAGCAGGTTATCAAATTCGGGACATTGACAACTCAAAGTGTTGGGTGATATTAAACAACAATAGTCACTTGACTAACATGATAGCATTAGAAAAGCCAAGTCCTGACCTGTAACTGAGATATGTCATGCTCAGAAAGTGGATTAAGTTCAAAATGAAATGTCCTGAATACAAAAAGAAAACCTCCCAATCCTCCCAAAGGGTAGGTGTTATAAATATGGAATGATAAACCAATCTTATCTCTGCGGTAACAAACACAGCTCTGCAATGGTCAGTCCATCTCCCTTCTTACTGGTGTCATTGTCCATACCTTCCTCTCAGGAAACAGAAAATAAAAGGCACAGTTCTACAAAGTACGTAGAACTGTGAGGTGTTGGCTTTAAGCATTTGTGTGCAGACAAAGCAGGAGAGCAGAAGCAGTTGTAAGCCCCTGTGAGCAGCACCCGGCATGGCAGGAGCATGCTGGGACAGACAGGGCAGCACAGAGCAGCTGGGAGGTCTCAGTGCCCATGATCTCAGAGCTGCCACCTCCCCCGGGGGAGCAATTCCCCACTGAAGGGGCTAAAGGAAGCTTCCTGCCTGTGGGAAGAAAACAGCTGCAGTGACCAATCTGCACCTTGTTGTACCTGGGGATTTAGAGCTCTGTGACCATCTTCTGAAGATACCAACAATGCACAAGAGTCTCCTAGACACACCTTAGATTGCAATTGGCTTCTTAGTACTGATCATCCATAAAGAAACTGCACAAGTATTAGAACATAAAAGAATATTTATTTTAACAGAACAAAATTCCAGTTTGGGGGTTTTCTAGTATGATCTATTTTTTTTTTTTCTTTGTGAGATAATTCATTGTCCCACAGAGTCAGACTACTGTCACTGTGTGTGTGTGTGTGTTCCCTTTTTCTTGTTTTTTTTTTTTACTCTTCTAACTACATAATTAATATAAGGAAAGGAGCAGGACACAGATAATATGAGCAAAGCTCTATCAGGAACCTGTGATTTCAAGGTCTGTGCTAGTCTCATATTGCCTTAAGCTTTCATGTTTGAAAAGCTAGGAACAAGAGTATTTGATCACACACTTCAGAAGAGCATTTTGAGGCTTAATCCATTGCATTCCCTAATATTTTGAGAAATCTAAAAATATACATACAGAAGTTATAATTGCTCTAGGCTAATGTACTTTATATGTATAATATGGATACAACAGTTCCTTTTTCATGAGACAGTGGTCCAGATTTTCAGTTGTTCTACAACAAAAGGTTTTACTTCATCATGAAACACGCACACTCCTTTTATGCTACCTATGCTAGCATTGATGTGGACTTCAACCACACTAGCACCTTCTTCACATGTCTGTCTCAGAGCTGAAATGCACAGCAGCAATGACTACTTTGTACAATGACTAATTATCATTAGACCTCAGTAGACATTAATGGAAAAATAATAAAACATACTGTTTTCCCAGTAAAGTGAAAGAAGAGTCACTGCTAAGTCTGATACTAATTAACATAGTCATATGCTTAAAAAAGAAAATCAACAATGACAAAACTGTGCTGACAGCTTGGCAGTGTGATACGTGATACTGAGGACCAGCCAGTTGCACAGTAATCCAGATTGCTTGGCAAGATCATAAAACTCAGCACTGGCAAGTTTTTTAAATTGCCTTCTAGTATGTTCCCTACTCCTGAACCAAAATTAGGGATGCCTGTGTCACCCTCATAGAAGCTTGCATAGTCTGAATTTAAATACCTCCCAAGAGGGAGATCTACTGGCACACTGGGAGGATCTCTTCCACAGTTTCACCATCCTTAGAGCACAGAAGGTTCTTCTGGTGTCTCAGCTGAGTCTACTAATTGGAATGCTGATTCATCTGCAGTGCTCCATGCATCTGCTATCTATCTTCCCTGTAGCCACTTTTATCTTACTTACAAGCTGCTGGCCAAGTTTAATGCTGCATTCTTTACTTCAGGCTACCCCTCTTTGTTCAGGTTTCTTTCACTGAGGACTTTTTCCAGACCTGTGATCATTTCCAGTTTCTTTCTTCAGTTTTTCATTGTTCTTATGATTTCAAACTGTGCCTGCCTTCATAATCCTCTCCTCCTCCTGCCTTCTTCCATGCCCACAGACATAGTCTTTATCCCATACTCTAGGTCACTTGTGAAAATACTGAGCAGTTGTAGACACGAAGTGGACCCTGTCTGTTTTGACAGTGCTATCAGTTGTAAAAAATCTTTGAGCATACTCTTCCAAAGAATTTCCAAACTGCAGTTTGTCCAGAATGCGCTTCCCTATCTCAGCTGTCAGTGTATGACATGAGGCAGCAACCAACGCCACCAACTGCTGCTCATCTGTGCAAGAGATTTGTCATCTTGCTAAGAAATTTAACAAATTGCCACAAATTCTTTCTGATAAATCCGCGCTGTTTGTTACTCATTGTATTGCTTTAATAGGGGTGTTCACAGGTATTGGTACCAATGCTTTTTTTTCTGTAATTCATTGCCCTGGGCTAGGGCGGGGCTGTGGAGAGCTGGAGCCTGGCCTGGGCCCTGAGCAGACTGGGAGAGCTGCAGGGGGCTGAGCAGGGGCAGTCAGGGCTGGCTGTGTCCTCATGGCCCTGACAGTTTCCTTACTTTGCTTGAGATCAGGGAAAATCTTATCATTTAGCCACATCGGTCTCTTCTCCAAGGTAAGCAACAGGACAAGACAAAATGAACTCAAATTACATCAGGGGAGGTTTAGATTGCATATTAGGAAAATTTCTTCACTGAAAGACTTGTCAAGCACTGAAGCAGGCTGCCCAGGGAAGTGGTTAAGTCACGATGACTGGAAGTGCTCAAAAAACATTTGGATGAGGCACATTTTAAGTGATTTCATAGTGCAGCAAGTCACTCCAGAGCAACTAAGTATGGTAGTGAATAATTGTTTCTTTGGTGACTGCAGTAAACAGCCTTATGCCTAATAAATCTAAGATAACAGAAAGTCACAGTGCTCAGTTACAGCAAGAGATTAGCCCTGCACTCCAGAGGCACCACATCCTGCCCAGTCGCCCAGATCCAGCCCTGCTTCCCAGCTCAGTCATGCTGGGCTCTGTCATTTGGTCATGATTTATTTACCCAGAGTGTTAAGTTGTCCTGGCGTTTCCACAAGAACTTGTAATGGATATGTAGCTGGCAGAGGGCATGTGTACACAGCACAGCACAGAGCATTGTCAGAGATACCCATCTGGCTGGGAGGGAGCCAGCACACCTATGTGGAGCAGCAGAGCTCTCTGCAAAAATGCAAACCTGAAATCGCCAGCCACATTCAAGCACAGAAGTGAATCAGCTCAGCTCAGCACCGCACATGCACAGCTTATATCTCCCAGCCAAGCAGGATCAGGGCCAGCAAGATCTGTGTGTTGATCTCTGCTGTGCAAGGCTGGCCTTCCCCACAGAGGTGGCTGTGCTGCCTTCTCCTCCTGGTGGCAAAACCAGCTCTTCCCTGAGCCACTTATGCACAGTAAATGCAGGAATACCATCTGCTCTTTCCTCCCCTTCTTCTTACTGAGCACTGACTACAACCAAGATGACCTTTGTCAGAATATACTTACCATACTATTTATGTCTTGAATTGTTGACATACCTTGTCAAACAATGGATTTACGTCCTGCCTAGTTGATGTATGAAGTCCAAACCTGATTTATAAGTCACACCTCTTTGCTACTGCATTCATTTAAGGGTCACTGAGCTGGTTTATGGCTTGAGATTTTGAATGATAAATCACAACTGCATTCTGCATTTCCTGCAACTTATTTGTAATCCAGCACTTTTCACTTCCATTACAATCTTTGCTCTGCTAACTTTCCTGTACAAATAGCAAAAAGATGCCCTGTTTAACGAGCTAGAGCTCTAGGGAATATTTCACAATGCTCAGGCACCTTTAGCACCACCAGGCTCATCAGGCCAGGGAAAACTGTTCTAGTCCCTGAATAACAACACCACACACAATCCCATGGACCATTCTGCAGCCTTGAAAAGGTCATTGCCTAACTCAAGCCAACGACTTTGAGGCTGGTGTGGTCTGAGCCACAGCTTCCATGGGTCTCTGCTTGTGTCTGACAACTCAAACAGCCAACATCCATTCATAAGGGCTCAATACAGCTCCTCTCAGGTTTGGGATTATACAGCAAAAAGGCTATGAAACCAGGGGAGCATGAGCTGGCAGGGCAGCTTGGGCTGAGTGCTGAGAGAGAGTCCAGCAAAGCAGGTCTCACAGGGGAAGGCTACCAAGCCAGCTGGGCACAGGGGAAGAATATTAACAGAATCCCAAAAGGATGGCAAGGTGCTAAATGCAGGAGTTTTTCACAAGAAGGGGGTCAGACAACTAATACTGCCTATACAGCACACTTCAAACATTAAAAGTGTGAATTACCATCTGCATATTTTGGCTGGTCCTTCTGTTTATGAGTATCCCATGCTCCTAACAGAGATGGAACAGGTAGTAAAGGTAAAGACAAAATAGAAAAAGGAGTGCTTACAGCCAACTCAAGTGCAGTTATCCAGACATGTATTTGTATATGATTATTTGTATGTTATTGCTATATATATTAACAGAGATTTCTTCTGCTGTTGTACCTTGTATCTCTATACTGGTCAGGTATTTTCTTTCAGAAAAAATAGCTTGTGTCACTAATTTGTGGCTTTGTCAACTATAATTCAGAAAAATATGGTGGATTTTAACACCTGCAGATTACAAAATCTGGTTCAACTACAACAACTCATATTCATAGAAAAGGAAGCCTCTCTCACTGGTTCCAGTGACAACTGGGTGTTTCTTCATACAAAGCAAATATAAATACAGATAAGAACTGTCAAAGTCCTATGGGTAGGTGCCTACGCCCTGTTCCCTTTGCTCCCTCTGTACCTGGCACATCACATGGCCCTCAGCTATCCTCTTACAGCAGGTGTTGTGACCCAGCCCTGAGGACTGACCCAACACAGTAAGCCAAATCACAAAAAAGTCTTTAAAGAAGAATATGTATTCATCTCTGTATTTGTATCCTGTGACTAAATCAGATGTAGGGACACTGACCAGAAAATAAGAAGGGTCAAAGTCTTCTGTTCCAAAAAGCAAAATGATTGCTGAAAGACCATTATTGTCACCACTTAGTGACTGACATTTCCATTCCTGCTGAGCGTTTCTGTGAATGCTTAATTCATGTGTTGAGTATCACAAGTTCGGAAATTAGACAGGTTGTGCGTGACACAAAATAGAATTCTATATGTCTCCATCATGCACATAAAAAATAAGAAAGTTGTTTTAAGAGCTCTGCAGGACCAAAGGAAAAGCTGCAGTAGTTAATCCAGGGCCATACTGAAGCTTTTCAGCAGAAACCAACCAATCCATTCAAAGGTGGACAGAGGATGCAAGGGACTTCAATATACATAAAACCTGCGTGTATGGCATGTTTGCATCAGGGAGTCCTCACCTAAGGCAAACATCAGTTTAACATCTTTATGGATTATTTGGACAGGGGAATTGAGTAAGTTCACAGATGAAACAAAGTTGGGTGGGAGTGTTGATCCGCTGGAAGGTAGAAGGTTTCTGCAGACAGATCTTACCAAGCTATGGATGGGCTGAGGAAATGGCAAGGGGTTCAGTAAGGTAAAATGCCAAGTCCAGCACTTTGGTCAAAACAATCCCTTGCAGCGCTACAGGCTGCAGGAAGAGCTGCTTGAGAACTGCTCAGCAGAAAGGGACTTGGGGGTGCTGGTTAACAGCCAGCTGGATATGAGCCAGATGGGTAGCCAAGAAGGCCAATGGCATCCTGGCCTGTACCAAGAATAATGGGGCCAGCAGGACTAGGGGAGAGATTTTGTCCCTTCACTCGGCGCTGATGAGGCCACACCTTGAGTACAGTGTCCTCTTTTGGCCCCTCACTTCAAACAGGACCCTGAGGTGCTGAACTATGTTCAGAGAAGGGAAATTGAGAGGGTGAAAGGTCTGGAAAACACGTCTTATGGGAGATTTGAGCTGAGGGAGCCAGGTTTGTTTCATCTGGAGAAAAGGAGGATCAGGGGGGACCTCATTGCCCTCTACAACTACCTGAAAGGAGGCTGTAGTGGGGTGGGGGCCAGGCTCTTCTGCCATGTCTCAAGAGGAAGGGATGAGAGAAAATGGCCTTAAGTTGCACCAGCAGAGGTTCAGATTAGATATTAAAAAAAATTTCATGGACAGAGTGGTTAGGGATTGTAGTAGGTTGCCCAGGAAGGTGGTGGAATCACTGTCTTGGGAAGTATCCAAAAGGCATCTGAATGTGGCATTTTGGGATATAAATTATGGTGATGCTATGTTGGCAGCTGGACTAGATGATCTTGAAGATCTCTTCCAACCCTGATGATTCTGTGATTCTGTAATTGCCAAGAAGGGGATTTCCAGACTAGAGGAAGAAGATATAAAGCAGAAGCAGCACAGACTTGGGCAATTCCCTCAATTGCAGCAAACACAATATTTTATAGTTCTGTTTCTGCAACAGTGTTTGGAGATAGGTCTTGATTTGGGGATTTTTCTGGTAGGTATTGACAAAAGGCTGAATGGTTTGAATAAGAAAAGGATTTTAAAGAAATCTTCCTCTCACTCATTTCTCAGCTATCATTTCAAATTTATTTTATTTAGGTGCAAATGGCAGTACTTTTAGATGAGGAATGGTACTGACATCAGAATAAGGGTTGTGAGAGGCTCGTAACTTACTGAAGCAGATGTTTAAGGTCTTTTAAGAGTAATTATTCTGTCAGAATAAATGTATTCTTTAATAATCACATCAATAAATGTTATTATCTACCCTCCATTTATACAAGCACTGTTATAGAACTCACAGTTTGAGAAGTTCCGACTAGAACTTAAGGAGTTGTTGTTCCCTGGGAGCCATACTCTTCCATGGATCTAAGATTTTTTTAAAGAAACCATTATCCAACATGCTGTTTAGTTACCAACAGTGCTGAGAAGGTGCTTGAGGTTGAATAAATCCAGCTGCAAACAGGTTGCAAAACAACCTCTTTCTTCTTTGGGCAGCTACCTGCAAGGACTTTTTTTGGGTGTCACCCTGACACAGAGGGAAAAAATAGAGTTTTAAGGTAATTTCCTATGTCTCTAAAAATTCATCGGAGGAAAAGTAGGAAACAGATGTTCAAAAACCAATAAATCGCAGCCACTCATATTTTCAAAACCAATAATTTACAATTACTCCTTGCATCCATTCAGGGCTACTTACAGCTGCTATGACCTACAGGCAGAAGGTTAGCTCTTCTCTCAGATTAGTGACAACCAGCAGACCAGAAAAGGATCATCTCTATGCTTTGACAAACATTTTTTTCTGCTATATAGACATGCCCTCGAAATAAAACTGCTTGAGGTGTTCTGCTGAAGGTATTTAACTCTCAATATCCAGAGACAATGACTGCTTGCATTACTGAATGTCGCTGCATGGTATTTTAGGTGTTGCTCGCTAGAACAGAGAAATGGACACACACTCTGTAGCACTCAGTTCATTTCCTTGGCAAACCAAGGTTAGTGTCCTTGTTTGGAGATACTTCATCCTCTTGTGTAAATCCAGCAGAATGCAAACTGTTGGCAGTTATACTCACATCAATCTCCAGGCTTGCTTTTGAGTTGGCTTGCCTGCCAAAGCTGGGACATCTCAGTTGAAATATTCTTCTTCACTGCTGGCTGACAAGATCACAGCAGCCCTTCCTGTCTACTGGCTGTAGAGTGAGGTGATAATTAAAGAAACTGAAGCACTAACATTTGCCATAGAAATTGCATCGTTAACCACAATGGCACTTGTACTTCCTGAGAAGGCAACCAAACCTCTGAAAAACCTGCAGACAGCGCTGCCGGTGTGGGACTTTCTATTTTCAATATAAGAAATGGGCAAGCACTTAGCTTTTCCTTTTTCCATGTGCAAATCCTTTTCTTTACAGGTCCCAAACTGTTTTCATTCAGCTGTCCTACCCAGACAGGCAGTGTTGGTTGGCAGTTTCACCCAGTGCAGTCTCTTGTTGTTTGCCATGCTCAGTACTGATGGTGGGACTGAATCAACCAAAACCTTGAGGTAGAACTGCTCCACATAATGCTGAAGTGAGCAAACCAGAAGATAGCATCTGCCTCCAGCTTTTAAAGCAGGATTTATTAGAACTCAGCATATAAGTGCAGAGTAACTTGTCAGGTAGAGAAATCTTATTAAGTGAATGGCGTAAATTCACAAATATTTAAACAGGCCTCTTGTTCCCTGAAGCACTGTAGGGAAAATTCATCTCTCTGTCCTGCTTCCTGCCACACCCTGCCCCTCTGTCCACCTGCTCTGGCTCTCTGCCCTCTGGGCAGAAGCCATCTCCCTTCCCTGTTGAACAGAGCAACCATGGGAAGCACAGGCTGCCCCAAACTGCCCGGTACTGCAGCAGCACAAGCCAAACAACAAACACTCTGAGAAGCAATGTGTGCCTCATCTCCCAGTGATACCTTACTGTTAGCTGACATTTTTATTAATAAGACCTATCTTCTCTGGAACATAAATATTCCCAAGGCTGGCTACAAGGAGAACTGAAAGCAACATTTCCAATCTTGTACTTCCTCCTCCAGCAGTCCTATGAGTTCAGCAGGGTCTTGCTTCAACAAAATTAATCTTCCTCAGCAAAAGTCCAAGGTGCCAGCAGCAGGACAAGAAACCTGGCTGGCTGACCTGGCCAGCCTGCACAGGCTGTGCCAAACTCCTGAAGAAGCACATCTCCATGGGACTGCTCAGTGCCATACACATTTTTTTCCAATCAGATCAAAAAGTTGCTTGGTTTTGCACCAAGCATAGCATCAGGATGCTTTTCTGACTTCTCAGTAGACCACTAAAGGACATGTTCAGCACACTAAATTCTTTCATATATCAGATGGCTTATCTGCAGGTATCTCCTGTTCAGCTTCCAATTTCTTGCTCAGTGCCAGACTTAGATAAGGCTTTCCACTCATCACTATTGCTGTTAGAAGGTTAAGACTTTAGCTCATATCAGCCTGCTGACTGCCTGCCATCTGACTTAACATGGTCACTGACATGGGGGCTTTAAATCCACAATGTGTCTGCAGCCCATAAACCAGTGGTTAAGCTGACACATTGGTCTTCCAACAACCAAGAATTCATTGGGAGGAAATTCCACTGTTATTTAGTACGTGTGCATATCTGTAATGACAAGTTCTGCTTTAACAAGTAACAAATAACCCAATGGTTTTTAATGTACAAATCAGAAGGGTTGTGACAGAGACTATGTACCAAAGAATAAGGCAATCATGATGAGTCATCCCAGAGACAAATAAACCAGATTTGCTATATGTGAGCATGTGCGACTTCTCCTGTATGACTTCCATGTCATATACTGTACAGGTCAGAAGTGCAAGAGAGCTAACTAAACAGAAACTGTAAATTGGGCATTTCCCAACTTGTGCACAGCAAGCCAGAACTATACTTCTAATCATTTTGGCATGTGAATTTATTAATTTACGCTGACAACCTGCATTTCCCGGGGAATGCAAGCTAGGAGAAGTTCTTTTTGTACCACTTTATATCTCTACCAAGTCTGAGTTCAGTTTGGTAAGACAAAAACAAAGCACCAAAGTTCATCAGCAGGGTGGAAGTTCTCAGCTTGGATCTGTGCTCTGTCTGCATGAGTTTGTGGTCTCACAACTGCAACAACTTAGGCAGTGCATGGGCATTTGTTCTGTGCTGGGAGACTGAGTGGGTAGGTGTGTGTTTATGTGTGGTGGCCACCTGGCTGACCATCTAGGTCTGTCTGGGAAGGGAGGGACTTTTTAATAAGCTTTCTGATTAGCAAAAACCTGACGGATGATGTAGCTGTGTGGAAGTGTCCTTGCAATGATTCGGGGTTTTCAGGGTACAGGAAGCTACATCAAAGCCGCCTTCATTCCTGGGTGGGGGTGAATGGGGAGAATTGGTCTTCTGTAAGAGCGAACAAAGTGTTGGCAGAGAGGCATTGCCTCACTCCATGTTTGGCAGCAGATGGGCCTACCTGGCTGGGTAGAGATGGGGGTGCTACTACTCTAGCATGTATATTCTGCATGAGCCACCAAAGAACCAGTGCCCTGGAGCAAACCAAGCAGCAAAACATGCCAGCACAAAGAGCACTTAGTTGCTCGGGGAGCAACACACAGCAGGAATACAGCTTCACTGAGCTGTGGGTCAGGACCATGAACAAAACCCTAATGACTAAAACAAGCGACACAGGCAAAACCACTACGGTCTACATGAAGAGATTTGGTTCTATCACCCAGCCACAAGGCTGCAGAGTCTGTTTCATAAGAAAATTTATAAGACACCTCAGGCAGTAAGGCTCTACCTGAAACACCTTGTTTTCTCTTTCAGGGTATGAAGGATCACATGTATATTTATGGATATGAAGGATCAGGTATATCTTTCAAATACAAGTCCTTTCTGGGATAGGGAAGTGTAGATTACAGGTCACTCATGAACTGTTATTTCTGGGTCTGGAAAAATAGCCTTACTCAAGTCAAACAAGTCTCACAAGACAGAAAATAAAGAAGGAGGGAAAAATGTAACTTCAAAAGGTGGTGTATGTGGTGCTGTAAAAGAAGAAGAGGAATGTGTGGATCTTAGAAAGTGACTCAAAAGAAAAATTCTTTTTCTAGAAAAGGTAGACACCATACAGAATTTATCTGGGAAAAGGATGTGTTTCTCTCACTGTGTTGGATAATCATCTGTCTTTGTTTATTACTGTTAAGTAGGGGAGAATGAACTGAACAACTAATAATGTATTCAGTGTCTGAAACTCAATCAAGAAACAGAGTTAACCCCAAGTTAAAATTTAATAATAACTTTTTTCCCAAAAAATCTGAATAAAAGTGCTTGATCAGACTCTCAGTATATGTAAGAGTGCATTTTGAAACAATTGTTTGGAGGTCTGGGAAGCTTGGTTGCCATGCTCTTAATGCAGAGAATATAGCAGATTCATGAGGAAACCCTGGAGCAAAACAGTTAATAATGTAGTGTAAACATTTTCCATACAGAGGTCACATATAACTGACACACAGCACTGCCGATTTGATAAAACACTTCTCCAGACTAAAACAACATAAGCCAGCCTGTCACTCATTTGAGCCTTAGCCTCAAGGCTTATTTAAGATATAGAAATGAAAACGAAGTGTGCTTTTCTGATACTCTCTCCTGTTTCTCTTCCACTGGTGCTGGAAGGACCAGTAGGAGTTCAGTACATGTTGGAGGAAATTGTGGTACCTATTGGTGAATGACACTGCTATTTGTACTCTATGCCCTACATGACCCAATCAATTCTTTGTTGCAATAAACACCACTGCCTGACTAAAAAACTTAACCTCAGAAATACTGAACCCAAAACAAATGTCATTTGAACTAAATTGGCTTTTTTTGTTTGTTTGTTCATTAAAATTGTTCATAAGATTCCATTTCCTGAGGCAAACCAAGGGCAATAGAAACAGATACTGCTAAACATAATCCTTGATGACTTTATATTGAAACATCAGTGCTTGGCTACAGTCATACATCTTAATTGTGCTGCTCTACTCAAACATTCAAATTAACAATTACAACCAGGAATTCATAAATATCAGACTTTACTAAAAAAGCCTACCTTCTATGTTTATTGTATTGCTATCTATCAGGCACTCTACACCAGCTCAGGAGTTCGAAATCAAGAGTTTGCACCTGAACTTAGAATTTTGATTGATTTGACAGCAGATTACTCCTGTCTCCTCATGTCTCTTGTGAAAAAAGACCCATTCCCTGAGGGAAATATTGTGCTATTGAAGTTAGCTATCTGGGTGAAGAGTTTCCTTGCTGTGACTGTTACAATCAGCTTCTCAGGATACTTTTTCTGATTCAACATTATGACAGAGATAATAATAAAATATTACTAAACTTGAATGTGGCTGAGACTGAAATGAGTATTTTTCCTAGTTCCTGCTGTGATAGGAATCTAAAAAGGTTGAGAAGTCTCCCCTTGATATCATCTTACAGACTAGCTGTCTAACCTACATCAGTGAAGAAAGCCACAGAGCTGGCTGACTGATTTGTGAACAAAATAAATGTTTTGTCAACCTACTCCAGCTGTCTGAGGGACCATGAGCCCAAAAGACAATGTCAGGTGTCAGTTCTAGAAGGCTAAAAATGTGCCAAAACCTTCACAGGGAGAATAAAGCATATCATGAAAACTGTTAGAAAATTATAGCTGTAGCTGGGTAGTGCACAAAACCCATAATTCTGTAGGACTAATTCTGGGCTAGCAGCAGTATTCCCAGGCACACAAGAGGGGTGCACAAGGGCTGTCTATACTAACACCACTAAGGAGGGAGCAATGCCTACATTGAAAAGGACTCTTATAAGGTTGCTGTAAGTTGAGTCAGCTTCCTCTCCAGATAAACCCTCAGCAATATTTGTGTCAGTGAAGGAAATCCCATCACTGGACTGAAAGAAATATGCTGAACACTTGACAATTAGTGAAAGTATTAGATTACATTGATGCAGATGAAATAGTCTTGGCACAGAGAAGGTATGTGACATAAATGGCATGCACAAAGATTTTGGGTTTTTGTTGAAAGCTTCTAGAGAAAGTGTCTTTGTGTGCTATATCAGGAGACTGTTAATTCCAAATACAGTTTTTTTATTGTATGTTTCAGTCTGTGCTAATTGCTTTGTCATCTGTTGCATTACATCCTGAGGACTTTCATAATTTATTTAATGAGAATTAAGAGCAATGGGCAAGCAGGCTCCATTGTAGGGCTCAGTGGTTCTCAGAAAGAAACATCATTAAAAAGTCTTGAAAAAAGAGAAAATTGGTGCTAATGTGTTTTGAAAAAGAGTACATTTGTCAATGACGCTAGTTACTGAAAGACAAAGGCTAGATATACAACTTTTCTTCAGAGACATAATGTTTTATCTCAACACAGACATTATATTGCTGTTATGGTCAAAGGACATTAGAATGGCAAGATCTGTAATCATCATTTTTTGCTAGACCAACTCATAATTGAAAAAAAGTTAGTTTTTGGGGCACAGAGGCTCTCGTGTACATAAAACCTTGTCTTTATTTTCCATCACTTGATAATGATGAGGATATACACATTATGAAAAGCACAACAATGCAGTTTCTTCAAATTTAGGCTCTTTGAAATCTGTATGTGAAGTCTCAGGCAAAAAAAAAAAAAGAGGAAGGAGGCCTCTTTTTTGCCATCCTTATCACTGCTACAAACATTGTGATTGACTCCAGGTGATCAGTTCATTTTGATCTTGGGGGTAAATCCAAGTGAGTGGCCTGAATCCACTTTGGAACAGGATTTGACATCATTGTGGAAATTTGTCATGACAATGGATTAGCCTTCACCTTGGCGTACATGATGAAATCATATTTGTGTTGTGCATAGAGCAGTGCAATTTTGAGTGGGGACTTTCTTACAAAAAGATAGAATCCCACACTCACAAATTTTATATCTCGGTGACTTCCTCTAGGGTGAACAAATCTGATTTCAGGGACTGATGACTTTTTGTGACAAAAAGGACAGAGAAATTAGCCTTAGAGGGCCATTGCAACACACTGATTTTGTCCAATTTCAATCTGCTTTGAATTTCATTATATTTTTACTAGAACTAGTGTTAAGTATAACTATAAAAACAAGCTTTGTCCCAGAAGATTTCTGTTTAGTAATGCACATAATTTTAAGAAAAAAAATCACTACAGAAATCATTATTCACATTAGACTGGTTGTAAAGTCATTAAATGATGGTTGTCCAAACACAATAACTAATGAGGACTCGTTGATAATAAGCATTTTCCTAACAAACTCTCTCAGGGATCAGCTGTCAGGATAATGTTCCTCAATATTCCCATGTCAATTCTGAAGGAAAATAAAGGCAGATTATAACTGGGCAGGGAGCTCAAAGATCACTCAGCAGTGAAAAGGAGCAGTCATTTACATAGTGGGGACCATTGCTGGGTCAGGGGTGGGACAAGGAGAAAAAGGCTGTGTATAAATTGTCAGTGTGTTTTCCAGCTCTGGGTTCGTACGTATCTTTTAGCAGTGATCACGTGTGTGGCTGCTTGGAGCTCTCCCAAGCAGAAAGCCAGGACAGATTTCCTGGCTTCCTCCTCGAGCAGTCACCATCATGGTCAGCCTGGAGGAATGGTGTAGGCAACAAGGGGAAGGGTGGTAGCTTTGAGAGTGGCCCTGGGTATGCACCAAAGGGATGGGCTGAAGGAAGAAAGCTGCTGCTGAGGATGTGACACACCAATGCCCTTTCTCTTCTTTATTATCACTCCCATCTCAACATCAAGGCCCAATATTTCTAGGAGGTCTAAAATTAGCAACACTTTTCCTTGCTGGTGGACTCAAATCTCAAAACAATATGTATGAGGAGGACAGAGACTGTTTCAACACCCTCACAAGGGGAAGCAGAGCGGCAGGCGCCGATCTGTTCACTGTTGTCACCACCGACAGGACTCGAGGGAACAGCAGGAAACTGAGTCAGGGGAGGTGTAGATTGGATATCAGGAAAAGGTTCTTCACCCAGAGGATGGTTGGGCCCTGGAATGGGCTCCCCAGGGAAGTGGTCACAGTGCCAACCTGACAGAGTTCAGGAAGTGTTTGGACACCTCTCGGGCACATGGTGTGACTCTTGGGGTGTCCTGTGCAGGGCCAGGAGTTGGACTCAATGATCCTGATGGGTCCCTTCCAACTCAGCATATTTTGTGATTTTAGTAAGATTTTAGGACAGAGCTATCAGTTATGAAATGATGTCAAAACAGCAACACTCAAGTGCACCTTGAAAGAATAATGAGCCTTTTAAATCCTTAGCTGGTAATATTATAGCATATTGTGGCTATATCACAGCAATTTAAAACGTTAGAAATAGATGTCATTATACTATATGAAGTTAACTACATATTTCTAAAAGTTAAAAAAACAAAAAAGCAAACAAAACAAGCAAAACCAAAAACACCACATATAAAAAAAAAACAAAAAACCCCCCAAAACCCAAACCAAAACCCACTAAAATATTGCAATATTTTAAATAGGGGGTGTTTAAATGTAATTTTGTATGATGTTTTGGGAAAAAAATTAAAATTATTTTTAGTCATGCAAATAATGAAATTCTATAATAGTTTTCCAGAAAAAGAAACCTGTAAACAAATAAAAGTTCAAAGATAAAAGAAACAACTAATATTTGAAGGCAACAATGAAAGTATATACAGTATAATTTTTTGTTCATTGTTGATAATCAGAAAAGATCTCCATTTTGCATATAAAGATCTCCACAAATGCAAATCATTTGGTATCAGGGAATGGGGCTCTCAGGAGCAATTGAAATCAAGTATGCTTCACCAACAGCAATTAACAACATCCAAGCTGTAGTAGCTGCTGCAATGAAACAGGATTAAGCAAGATGAAGGAACTCAGTGCCTTACTTTGAGAAAGATTCCACTTTCTTTTAAGGCTGATGTAAATCTGCAATTACTTCTGTCACTTTTGTAAAGTCACTGTGGTCACTAAAGGCCAATGTCTTTTATCAGAATTCACATCTCATGTATATTAACCAAATGCTCATTTTTCAGAATTACTAATATCAAAATAAGCAGTAACTGACTGCATACAAGAAGGTTTTATGCACGTGACTGTTCCATGTATTGTTTTTCCCATGTATAAATGAAAGCTAACATCTACAGAAAGAGGGTCTTTTGCAGCCACTTATTTACATTTGTTAATAAATGTCTCCCAATGCTAAAAAACTATTTATTTCTGAGAAAACACAAGGTCAGACATCCAATGGAAATATGTTTGCTAACAGACCACATGGAACAGGATAAACATTTAATTACGTAATTTTGAAACTCCAAGAGAATCAGCAAAGCTATAATTTGTCATGGTATTCTGGTTTTGAATACTTCACACTAAACTGTCTGATTATATAAATGCATGTTGACTCTTATGTTAAAGGCATTTTTTCTTTTGAGAAAAAAAAGGACAGATTTTCTCTCTAGATATTGGAGGGTGGAAATTTTTCTGTGGAACTAATACTGCTTTAGCAAAACCCACCACTTTACAAAACACTGCAGGAGACTCTACTGTGAACTAGTTTTGTTTGTCAAAAGACTAAAGTATTTCCATCTGCCTTCAGCCAGTGAGAAGTTATCCTAGGAATTATTTTATAGGAGACTGAATTGGAAATTATAGAACTGTTTGCTAAGGAACATATAAACTATAATTGATTTTACTCCCCCCAATTTGAATAATACTTTCCTTTATCTAAAATGCATGAGCACATTTACATCTGTGGCTCATTTTGGCACAAAACTACCTTAAATCTTCTCTCTGAAAATGAGCTGAAATCTGCCCACATTGTTTACTGTCTTATCCTCCTTCTTCAAATATTAAATCAGTACCACAATCAATTTCAAACTATTAAGGTATAGACTTTAGTATTCTTGATGGATTGTTAGGTCATCCTGCTCAAAAGTGACACACAAAACCAAAAAATAAATAGACATGATGAGTAAATATGTCGCCATATATTTATGCTGGTGGGAGATGTGCTCAGTTATCCATTTTCCATAGGCTTTTTCAAATTTGCAGTCATGGCTGACATATACAAGCCATAGGAAATTCTAATGAAGACTATCATCCAAATCATACATACTCGTTTCTGGAACTTTTTTTTAGCATTTTGGAATAATTACTGATCCAACATGTTTTTGTAGTTTCACATTTGGCACACAAAAGACCTGACCTCACTATAATGAAGACCCGTATTTTTTGAAAAAAAGGAACTGTGTGCAATCCCCTTGAGTTCCCAGCCTTATCCAAAAAAGAAGATGCATGAAGTTCATTTGTGGAGAGAAGAATGATGTTACTGTGCCCTGTACTCCTTGCAGATTCTGTTTCTTACACACTATGTTCCTACATGCAGAAGATTACTTGGGTTACTACAACAAAGAAATGAAGAATTAATACAAGTTAATAGAATGGGGATAGTAAAGAATCACAGGGACCTTACTTACTTCTAAACAGAGAAATGTAGTGAAAGTATTGCACTGTCACTTGTAGGTCATGTGCAGATGCTTCAAAGGTTCAAAAAATATTCATGAACTGCAAAAAATGCCTCTAATAGAGAGAGAAAGACTTTAAGACCTCAAACACTTTAACATATCAAACAGAAGACTGAGAGGCGATTACACAGTATAATCATCTCTATGAGAGAAAAATACTGATACAAGTATTAAGAAGTTTTTGAAACCAGCAGTGAAAAGTGCACCAACAACAAGGTCGAAAGCTAAAACTTGTCATCCCCATTATTAAACAGGCAGAATATTTTAAAGGGGAGGGTAGTTTACCTCTGAAAAATGGTAATAGAGGAAGTAGCTGATTATCCATCTCTCATAGTCTTCAAAGTAACTATTCAAATTAACCATATCTTGGGCTGCATCAAAAGTAGCATGGCCAGCAGGTGAAGAGAGGTGATTTCCCCCCCTATTCCACTCTCCTGGGATCCCACCTGAAGTACTGAGTCCAGCTCTGGGGCCCTTAGGAGAGCAAAGACCTGGACCTCTTGGAGTGAGTCCAGAGCAGGGTCATGAAGATGAGCAGAGGGCTGGAAAACCACTGTTATGAAGTCAGGCTGAGAGGGCTGGGGCTATTCAGCCTGGAGAAGGGAAGGCTTTGGGAGACCTTATAGAACCTTTCAGTACCTAAAGGTGGCCTGCAAGATGGGGTTTTTACAAGGGCATGGACTGATAGAACAAGAGGGAATAGCTTTAAACTGAAAGGTTAAATATTAGATATTAGGAAAAAATTCTTTACTCTGAGGGTTGTGAGGCACTGGCTCAGGTTGCCCAGAGAAGCTGTGGATGCCCTGTCCCTGGAAGTGTTCAGGGTCAGGCTGGATGGAGGTCTGAGCAATCTGTTACAGTGGAAGGTGTCCCTGCCCATGGCAGGGAGGTTGGAACTGAATGACCTTTAAAGTCCCTTCTAATCCAAACCCTTCTACAGTTCTATCCTGCACTGAGTCACAAAGGAAAAGCAGCTTCCTAATGAAGCAATTATAAAGAAAATGTTAACAGGTACAAAACTGGCTTCTTCTTGTCATATCACTCTGGGAAACCACTGGACTATTTCAGGTGAAAATCAAACATGCACAAACACAGAGTCAGCTTGAAGCAGGCTCCTTAAAGGGAAGGTTTTGCAAGGCTATAGACAAATTAAATTAAGTCTTAATTATAAGGAGTAGTAAGACCTTATTCTTTTCAAACAACCTTTGGGTCTGCCTGCTTTTCTGCATGGAAGGTTAGGCAAAAACAGCCTTCATATCTCAGTACTAAGCAAAATTATTAACAGTATCAAATCATTGCTAAAGTGATAGCTTTCAAATATACACAGAACTAGTGTAGCTTCATAGCATATTCAAACATATTTCTAATAGCCTTGATTAAAATTTAAAATAAAAAAAAGATTTTAGATTGAAAAAACATTTTGTTCTTCATGAGGACACTAACCATTTAAAAATGCCACATAGCATTACGAAAACTATCTGCTGTATTTCTTAAGCCAAAAGCAATCTGAAAGATAATGCAATTACAGAGATTGAGAAGATATTTTTAAATAGTAAAAAAACACTTGGTTTTGAGAGCTTGAAAGTTTTTGAAAACTTTTTTTTCAAAAATTTTTCATCCGTTTAGTACAGAGGTAAAGTGCACAGTAGCTTTACCTATAAAATACAGAAATAGTTCTTAACCATGCCAAACATACCCACATGCAGTTAGAAATGTGCACTCATACACATGGATAACATGCAAGTATCAGAGTTTGGCTTCATGTTTGCAAATTGCATTTTCTCTTCCCTTCCCTCCCCTAAACCTCAACTGTTGTAATGAAAGCCTTATTAGATTTTCTACTTATTATTAACCTAGAGACCCTCCAGCCTCCTCCCTAGTCTCTTTCTTATTCGTTTTTAAACTTCTGACCCGATGCAATCTGCCTGCAGGGGCAAATACAGTTATCTCCTTCTAAATTAAAATTGTAACTCATTTGGTACAGTTTACACAAGGCCTCAGCTTTGACACATGCAATTACTATGAACATAGGAGGAACATGATTGCTGAGAGCCACCAGAAATAGAGTTTAATCAGAAAACATGGAGTTGTTCCAACAGATTTGTAATTTCACCACTTGCTATTCTTTTATGTTCCTGAGTGTTCAGATAATTAGATACACTATTTTTTCGCTTCCCAAGAGGCCAGTGAAGGCAAAATTCCTTCTTTTACATTAACAAGATGAAATTATAATACACAAAATCTATAACTTTTCTGTTGAAATGACAAATTCATACAACATTAATTTTAGTAGTTACAAAATGTTACAAATAATTCGTTTTGTAGTATCAGTGTGTATCACAAAATGTAGACTTAGGTGAATTAATCACCCATTCAGATGGATTGCCCAGTCTATCAGCTTTTACTCAAATAAGAACCCCTAGGTAGCTCCCTTTGCCTATCTTAAAAGGCAGGGGTTTTTTTAAGTTCTTTAAAATATAAGGTTCATATTTTGTGCCACTGTTAGGGAATGATCCTCTGGTGTAGTGGATCAGACTGCAGATCTGTAAAAAAAATGGAGATGTTACAAAAGCAGATTCATAGCTCCCCCTGATCTCTGTTCCTCCAACTCCTCTCTGAAAAAGGGATTTTTTAGTGTATTTGATCAATTTTAGTGAAACATAGAGATGAATTAACAAAGAGACATCACTCACTGTAATTAGAAAGGAAGATGCAGACTTCAACTATATGATGCCTTGCATGATGGCACCACATTCTTTCAAGAATAGGGCTGTTCTTGACTCAATTGCTTTTACAAATAAAAGCATCTGAACAGTAAATATAAATGAATAGACAAGTGCAAAATTGCAGGGTTTCATGGTCTTTTTACTGGGGTCTGAACACATTCATCTTAATTATACTTTTACATCAAGTTCCCCAGGCTGATGGATGGGCCTCTGGGAGGACTGTAGGTCAAGTAGGGAGTAAGGTTACAGAAAAGGGCTACAAAAAATACTTCAGGTAAAGAAAATGCATGGCTGATGATGTGCTCTGTAGTACAAATGTGGTCCTGCAGCTCTGGCTGTTTTTTCAAGAGGCCACCTGCTTTCTATTTCTCCTTTTATGTTAGCCATCAATTTTGCTGCCACAGGCACAATTCATACTTACAAGGTTGGAAGCTCAGACAAAAGCAGCTGCTGTTTCAAATAGCATTACTCCATTCCCAAGACAGCCAACTCAGCTGCAGCAACCTCAATGACGTGGATACACCAAATTCACCAAAAGACAGACTTTCCCATCCTTAGCACACTCTTTTATGCTGCATACATAAAAGCAAAGCAAACCCATAAGGCTGGAAAGAAACAAATTACAGACAATGCAAGTTTACAGAAAGAAAGAGTCTGGAAGAGCAACAGAGAAACAAAGCAAAAGAAAAAATAAAAAGGAGAATAAAAGGATTTTACAAATATTGGTGATGAGGTTTCCAGCCTGTCTCAAGCAAACTTCTTGGTCTAGAACCTTTTCTTGGTTAGTGAAAACCTAACTTATTTGATTGTAGCAGTTACCCAATTTATAAAGAAATGGCAAAGTAGAGAAATGTTGCATCATCCTGCTTGTTTAAGTGTGGGATGTCTGAGTCCACTGCAAAGGAAGATTTATTTTACTTGGCCCCAGGAACATGCTCTGAGCCATGGGGACACACTGCCTTTCTGGCAGCCTGTGCACCCCCAGCCCTCTCCCCAGGACCCCACACTCAGCAGGCTCTGGGGTAGAAGGCAGAGCAACTGCAGGGTTCTCTCAGGTCTTAAAGAGTTTCTGACCTGAGACACAGCCCTGGGCAACCTGTGCCTTTTTGTTTAAAGCCCATTTGGTTTCATCTCAGCCCACTCCGAGAAAATCCAGCCCAGGGATCCCTGTACCATACTTCCAAATCTGAAAATGCAAGTAATGCAACTCAAAGCATCCCAATACTATCACAGGCACAGCTCTTGAATTGCATTGATGTTGATACAAGGAGGGAGGGGTCTGCAGCCAGGAGCAGGATCAGGGAAGAAGAAGAGGAGAGAAAAGGACCACAGTAGCCCCGAGCAGTCTGCCTTATGTTGCAGATAAGAAAACACCCCCTGAATCAGCTGGAATTTAATCATGCCCTTGTGCACCAAGGAGAGTTAGAGCCTGGGAGAAGTTCTCCACTAACATGTGGGGACAGCAAGGGCTCACAGTGAGTAGTTTTGCAATATCTTGAATGAAAAAGAGACTGATTGTTCCTTGTCTTGTCCAGTACAGATGCAAAAGACAAAAAATTCATTTAGTAGCAGCCACACTCAAAACAAACAAAAGGAAGTGGTTCACCACACGGTAGACAGAGATGAGAAACTCCTCAACTAAGAGGCTGCAGCTTCAAGAAGTGTGATGGGCCTCAAACAGAGTCTGCAGGAGCACCTAAAAGGTCCTAAGTGTTGCAAAAGACACCACACCAGATTCAAGAAATACCCTTGGCTAGAGAAGTTTTAAAAGGGAAGTATTTTATAGATTTGCTTTTACTGTCCCCAAGCCACAGCCCTTTGGACACTGTTGGAGACAGGATAATAGATTTGTTAGCCCATGATCTGTACCAGTCCAGCCACTCCTCTGCTCTTAAGACTGATATGTCCTACCAGCTTCCAGTTAGCAGCAGCTGGGACATTTCCAGGGCTGCAGCTAAACTGTTGAGTTTGACAGCCACCTCAGTGCTTAATCCCATTTTTTTTAACCTGTTTCTTGTCTCAGTAAAAAAAATTGGGGGATCTTTATCATATTCTTTTCCATACATTCATACAGCTCTTTTCTAGCCTGAAGCAGTTCATCTACTTATTTATATTTTATCCCTCAGTGCAAAATTATTTTCATAAAGTGTTAGAAAATATGTATTTTAAGAGGTAGCTTTGACAGTTTAATGTCAAAATTTACTACAGATAAAGCATAGGAATTTAAAGGATAACTGTTTATTTATACAGATAATTTGCAATTCCTATTATGGTCTTCTGTTGTGCTGATTTTTCATGAAATACAGACTCCACCCTTGTACCAGACTCTTCTGCACCCCTCTGTTATAGTTCAGATATTTACAGGCACATAAACTGACTCTGAGGGAATTGGTGAGGACACTGAATACTGTAATATGAACATGAAAACACCAAATACCAAGTATAGCAGTGGGGAATCCACACCACTTGAAAGGACTGTCTAAAGTGATACTATATTTTTATGATGGCCATGAGAATTGATAGTAACAGTGGCTCAACAGGAATGACGATAGAATAGAATTTTTAATTCATTTGATTTGTGATGTTAGACTTAAATTTCTCTCCTGTGCTTGTAGATAGAGACAAAAGCAAGTGTATACACTTGGAACATAAAGACAAAATCTGTTGTCCTGTAAGAACAGGTTTATTTGCTGGACTGGGGTAGGTTTCCGCTAGATGGTGCTCCTAGCCTTGGGAAAGCCAGAAACAGGTTAACCTGCAGCATTGCGAGGGGAGGAACAAGCTGTTTCATGCTAGTGAACCAACAACACGAAGTGGCATCTTGCGGATCTCAATCCACATTCCTAATCCCTAGGCTGCAGTAATTTTGCTCTTTCCTCACACCTGCTAAGTACGCACAAGCATATTTTCCATTTCATTCTCCTGTTCCAGTCTTCTCATCACAGAGACTGCCACAGTCTTCACCAGCAAAATTTCACAAAGCCGGTAAAGATGCTTCTAAAACTTTTCTGCAAAGCAGGTTCGTGCAGAAACCCCATCTCTCAGAAAGCTGCCTTAGGAAAAAATATCCATATGCATATATTATGCAAGTCCTTTATCTGATCATCTTCATTCTTACTGCTATTCTTTTTATCTCCTCCACTATTTCCATAAGGGTTGCCATCTTCTTAATTTTTGACAGGTAAAAAAAAAGAAAACAAAATCCTAAATAATGCTCTTCACAGACACTCACTTTTGCAATTCCATTGGCAGATATCGCAGTATGCATCCACATCACCTCTCCTCCCCCACCAAGAGGCATTAATTCTTTTGACTTGGGTAACACTTACTGATACCTTCTCCCATACGCACTTCCATCTGGTAGCAGAGCAGCTTTTTCATCAGCCCCCTCAGAATAGAACATGCATAGAAGGATGTTGAAATACTGCAGACATTTCAGAGATGAGTTGCAGAAATGATCAGATAGGAAAAAGTATCTCCCAGTGAGAGATTCAAAAAGTTCAAATCTGTCCACTTTAAAAGTGTTTAAGTACCATCATTTCCCAAGATAGGAAAAGAAAGTTAAGAATTAGTACAGAACCAAAAATACATAGTTCAGTCCAAGACAGCACTGGTGTGCAGCAGAGTTGGGTTCATGTGCAATATAAAATGGAAGAAGCTAAACTATGAAGTCCTCCCAAAGAGACTTTTTTTGTTTTCCCCCCCCCACAAGAACTCCCTGCCTTTGGCTCAAAACAACTTCCTCTGGTGGGTGGAACAGCCCAGCAGCTGGCAGCACCATCACAATTTTGTGTCAGAAGTGTACTGTCACAGTGCACAAAAGTGAGATTTCTCTTCAGGATATAAGATTTTGCAGTGACACCTGGAAGATCACCATTTACAATTGCTGCCACTGGAGCACTGCTGATAAACCAGTTGTTGTGACAGTAGTCCACACTGCCATCATGAAGGAGCAGTCCACAGTGCAATGCATTTGGAAAGACCACATAGTGATGTGGGCTGCTGGTGAGATCCATGTATCCAATATACTGAGTTTCCTAGTGGAAAGAATACTTCTCTGATGTTTGATAGAGTTACAGAGAAGTCTAGTTATAGTAAGACTGGTTTATTACTCTTATTATAGAAATACAGCTGGTTTTCCTCTCTAGGCTTCAAATCCCTTTAATAATTACTTTGTTAGAAGAGAGGAATGGCTGACCATGGCCCTAGTGAAATCTGTACTGACAGACAAATGAGAAATATGAGGCTGAGTCTGACAGATTCATGTAACATGTTCTGGGTGAGCAAGACACAGAGAAGAGACACAGAGCTGCTGGAAGATTGAACTGCAGATGTCCCTTCTATGAAACTCTGTGGCTGATGGGGGAAGCCCACTTTTCCTTACCATGCTGAGCCTTGACTCCATGCTACAGACTGCACACCTCTGCACCCAGTAATGATTCCTTAAAGGGAATCATCATGGACATGGATTGCTCAGAACATTACCCAAAATAAAAATAGCTACACATCCTCTCCCAGGTTTATGGCTCTCACTACTGACTATCTCCTCCTTTGCCTGTCTTTTTCTCTGCCCCATGCCCCAGTGCTATGTTGTAGAGCACTTGGTAGAGCAAGGAGAAGTGATAGCAGTGGTCAGAGTGTCCCTGATGTCCTTTCCAGCATATGTCCCTCACAGAAACAGGCTGCATTCTCCTGTCCAATGGAACAGAAAAGGTATTGAAACCACTGTTAGAGTGGTGTATTTCTGGTTGCAGAGATGGCAATAAAACACCTTTCATTTTGGCAAACAGGGGTGTCTTATGTTCACCTCTTTTCAAAGGGGTTTTGAGACAACTTTGGTCTCTATTCCAGAGCAGAAGTCCTTGGACTCATTCTGTTACTTACAAAGCCATCAGGCTCTCTGATGTGTCCCCCTCCACCAGACATACACTTGTTGCATTGATTCACCCTGGTTTGAACACCCTGTGATGAAAATACGACGCAGGCCTACCATGCTTTCCTGAAGCTGAAAGTGCTCTCAAGGGCCAGTCAGCCTCCTGCCATGACTACCAGGTCAATGTAGATGCGTTTGCAGCCTCTTTGATGACTGCTGCCAGCTAACTGGAACTGGCAGTTACTTGAAACCCATCAAAGAAGGACAGATATGCACTGTGCTACCCTTTCTGGAATCTCCTCCTTTCAGGAGTTTCCACATGCAGATGTAGAATTCAGCTCCTTCATTTATTGCTACAGAATAACGCTGCCGCAACTTAAATGATAATGGATGATAAATAGTTTTGATTTAGTTATCAAAAGCTGCACACTCCATAACTTAAGATTAAACACGGCAGAATATAAAGACTGGCTAAAAAAAATTTAACAATAAAATAAATGCCTACTGTACAATTTGTCAATGCATCTTTACTGCAAAATACAGTGAATTGACCCTCTTTGGGTTCTTTTCTATGAGGAAAGAGCCTTAAGCAGCAATCTGGAGGGAAGAAGAGTAACATGCCAGAGTAGCAGAGGTTTGGGGATTTCACAGAAGAACACAAGACATTGTGGGTTAATTTACCAGTATCTTTTGAAAGGAGATATGAAACTATAGTTTTTGTATGCTGTCAGTAGCAACAAATTACCCACATGCAACCAGTTCCTATATGGTAAATGCTGTGAGACCAAGCAATGAAAGTATGGCGTATGCATCTGTGTGCATGAATATATATAAATTATTATTACTATTTAGTATCTTTTTATAAATATGATGTAGTTGCAAAGCTTCAAGCTTCTGCTGAACTGAGCACGAGGATACTGAGCTATATTTCTTGCAAGCCATAGAATAAGCCAATAACTAAAAATTTTACATTCATCACCAGGGAGAGAGCCAAGCTAAGAGGGTGCTCATGGACTGTGGACTTTGGCATGATTCAGTTTTGAAAAGCAGTATAAAAGATTCTCTTCATCATTTCAGACATCAGAAGGCAGTGAGTTAATGGTTCAAAAGAGACACAAGTAGGGGCATAAACTTTTCTCAAGTTTTCTGAAAAATCCCATAGAGTAGTTAAAAAGGGGGAGAAAAAATGTCTTACATTATAGCAGAAATGTATCTGAAGAAAAAGATGTTTTCTGAGAAACCTCCTTTTAAGTCATTGCCATTCCCTGATTTTCACAAACACTTCATAAGACAAAAACAGTCTCACCCATGCTACAGATAGTGAACTTGAGATTTTTAGGGCAGATGAGACTTGAAATACATTTCAGCTTGGCTACCTGTCACACTGTTTTTTGTCTCTGATGCTGACTGTCCAAGTTCCTGGCTGCTGGTAGTTTTTCTGTGCAGTTCATTAGTTTAACTCACTAGCCAAAGAAGTAAAGTCCCCCACTTCTGGAACAATAGCCATTAAAGCAGAACACCACACGACCACCTAAAGTGATCTCTATAACTTCTGCCCCCAAATCCCAAACAGTGACTTTTGCATGAATTTCTAATTCCATTAAGAAAGACTGAAAATATTTACTACAACAGCTAATGTGAGAAATGTAAGCGTCTAAAATGAAACCTTTGAATGTTTAATTATTTTTTTCACTAGCCTTTTCCCAAACCTCCTCTTCTCCAAATTAAATTGAATCTGGATGCTTTTAGCTTTCTTCCAGTCACTGGATCTTGTTATGATATTGTTTTCTGCAGGGTTAGAGTCATCTACCATTGGCAATCTCCTTAAGTGCCTGCAATTATGTATCCTCAGGATATATCAGACGCCAATTTTCTCACCAGCCAGTTGTTTTTTTCCAGATGACAGAATATTTTGTTTTCTGGCTGAAACCTCACTTAAACACTAGTGTCATTTATGAAGCTGTGATCCTCTGGTAACAATCTCACTCAAGCTGCAAGGACTGTCCCATGCTCAATCCAAACAGGAGAGCCATGTCAATGCACACTTGTGACATGAGTTGGAGCCTGAACATTGTGTAGGGAGGATCAGCTGATTCTGGGCTGATGATCTCCTTGCCCTCCTAATAAATTCATCGTCTCGGAAAACTGTTTCCCTTCTCTCTGGCTCACTGTGATGTGATCCAGAGAATTACAGCACATGAATCAAAGGACACAGATAGGGTTGCCCTGCTGAGGGGCTACAGCCACCACGCAGGCAATGCAACTGCCTCTGCCTCCTGGGGACAGCATGTGAGGAGCTCTGTATTGTCAGCAAGGCACAGGGGCAATAATCTTCCCTGCTCCCTTTGCAAATCCTCTGCCGGCTGACCTGTGATTAGTGGTGGTTGTGGGTGGAGTTGTGTGAAGCCATACAGAAGGGCTTAAAGCTCACGTAAGACGTTTTGTTTAACAGGGGCTGCTCTGTGGACCATCGCTGTGACTATTCTTCTCTGCCTCTGAGCAGGTTTTCTGAGATCTATCCATCCTTATCAAAGGTCTGGGAAGACTATCTGATCCAGCCAGCAACAGCACACTATGAAAGAATCAAAAGTCACTAGCAGGGAGCTCCTGGAAACTGAAAACCGGCTACTTAGTGCCATCTTTTTCCACTTCATGCAACAGGCATTAAAAAATCAATTACCTTTTGCCAAAAGCCAATGAAAAGTGTTAATATCTAATCTATACAAGATTAGTATAGAACAGGACTGTGCAATTTACAACTGAATCATTTCAAGTGACTATTACTACTTGACAGGGTTTAAAACTTTCACATCAAATTAATGCACTTTGTATTGCCAACCTTATTGTTTGTCATCAGGGCTCACTGTTGTAAAATATTTCTTTTTTAATGTTACAAACACAAAATGTTCTATTCAAAGAATCATCTTTTTATTGGCAAGATAATCTTGAATTTAAGAAAAGCTGTAGAAAAGTTAGGTACAATCAGTCATATTAACTAACCACTCTATTCTCCAGCACCAAGAAATTGTTCATAGCATGAAGAACTGCTAAGTAATTCTGAGTTCATAGAAGAGCCTATCTAAATTTAACTGCTGTATCATGTTAATGAGAGATAAAATGCCCTGCATCCACAAACAGATGGTGCTAGCCCACATTAATAAACTCACTGGAGAACTTAATATGCTTAGATTTAGATAGGTTATTCCACTGGATGACGCAGTCCATGACGCATCCTGAAGCAATGGATCTGTATTTGGCAGTTCTTTATCATCCTGCTTGGTTCCCCTGGCTACACTGTCTGCTGTCCCTGTGTCCTGTCCTGCCTCTGGGCTATCCTGACTTGCAGACATACAGGTGCAGCCCTTTGTGGTTCTTACTTGTTGAAGCCAAAAAACACTCACTGTGGCACGGCCATATTTTGTATTTTCACACAATCCCTGGATTTTACTGACCCCATGGAAGATCTGTGCATCCATGACTATTTGGAGAGCAGTTAGTGTATCCCTGCTCTCCCCAGCAACATCCACACACGCTCCCACACACTCCTTTCCCCAGCAGAGTGTGGGGAGTATACAGGTATGAAAGATATGGATGCCAGTTTCTGCCTTGCCCTGTCCCATCTGAGGGCTGCAGCAGCCAGGGAGCTGGCAGGGGCAGGGGCATGAGCTGGGCATAAGGCTGCTGGCACCACTGTGACTCCCATATGGGCTTCTTTTGGCTTCAGGCTGTGATTTTGCCTCCCTAAAATCCAAGGCAACAGATTGAATCTGGGCATTTTTGCCCAGGGATCTTTTGGCAGCTCATCCTATTTGCACTTCCAAAAGCATAAAATGTTTGTATATTATGCTTTGCATATTTAGCCAGTGTTATTAGCTTATAGTAAATAAATATTTAAAACATATTAAGTATCATACTATTTCAGAAAAACTAAATGAAGAATTCATGTGATTGGAAAACAGTATTGGACACAATTAGATCATATTAATTTCATGAAGGCTGCTTCTGGTGTTATCATTTATATGAATTTGATTCATCTTATTAGCAATCTCTATGACTATTTGTTATGTGAATAATGAACAAAGCTTCTTAAAATAAATCTTTGGATACTGTTTTCCTCCTCTTCTGAATAATGTTAATGTAGCACTCCCTAAATAAAGGTTGCCTAATACAAAACCTCTGTAAATAAGTACAATAACTTAGAAATGAGAAATCATAGGAAGTGGGTGGAAGAGAACAAGGACAAACTACAGTTCAAATGTGTTGGAATTCAAAAGGCATTTTCATAAGATATTGCAATATTTGCACAAAGACACACGTGGAGTATTCAGAAAGCTTTAGATGCTCTTATCTACTTTATATAATGTGATCTGGAAGACGGAAAGTATTTTCTCAGGGTTCTAACTTGCAGAAATTATCAAGACAGTCATGGAGCTTTAGTTGCTATATAGCTGGGCACGGGATTTACATGGGGGCAGAGAAATACTCCTCCTTTTGAGCTTAAGTACATCTATAGAATTTGGTCAGCATGTATAGTCTACTTGCAAACCACAGATGTACCTGAGAAGGCACATCTGATAAGAAGTCAAAGATTTCATTCCCTACCTTCCAAGATTATCTTATGTCAGAGGCATACTGATTCATTTCCTGAGGATTGCACTTTCCTGACAGAACTAGAAACATAAAATGTTTTTAGCCAAGACATCCAGAGAGAGAAGAGGGAGAAGGTATATGAACATGAGAAAGAAATGAACACATATATAGAGGGCTACAATCATAGCAAAGCACTGAAAATATTTGCTTCTTTATTTTGTACCTAGTTCCCTTTATCTGTGCTCTGTTTTCAACTTCCTACACCTTGTGTGTGTACCTATTTAAAAGGATGTGGTTTTCCAAGTAGGAACCAAGAGAAGTTCAGTCTAGATCTAAACCATCCCTAAGAACAAAATACTTTTAAATGTCTCTGAGATATTATCAGAACTAGTATGGACTCCTTTTTCTGTGTTTCAGTTTAAGAAAAGAGAGAAATAAAATACATGGGACAAACTGGGATACTATTGCTCGATTGATCTAGTAGGAGGCAGATCTCCAATTGCAGAGCAATTTGTTCCACAGTCTTAAATCAGCCTTTGAATGAGGTGAGCAAGGCTCCTGCTGACCAAAATTTCTTTTCTTCAATGGGGAAAGGATGAAGTCAGCACACACTGCACCTTAAATTCACTCACTCTCATAAGGCTGGGTATTTCCAGCAGTGTGAAGGGGCAGGGTTTGTGCATGAAGTGTGAAGAGCTCAGCACCTGGCAGAGTCTGTGACACCTAAAATATCAGCCTGCTCCTGCCCCACTACTGAGAGGCCATGATCAGGGGGGATCTAAAGAGTTTCTTTGTGAAGCTGAAGCCAAGGTCATGTGAGAACTAAAATACTGTGAATACTGAGGTGAAACATAGGTATTAAGAGAACAATTATTTCTTGAAAATTCTGAATTACGTTACGCTATGTTTCCTAAATGAGGGAGGTCTCTTTCTCTTTTTTAACAATCAAAGCAAGAAACTGCCCTTCTTCGCACAGATCTGCCACTAACTCCAGCCATTCCTTTCTTGATTCAAGAAAATCAGATGGATTCTGTGTTTCTTCACAAATCAGAAGAAAAATGTTACTGCATTTTCATTGCAAAAATTTGTACTATTTCTAGTAATTCAACATGAACTTTTCCCTTCAAAAAATAGGGTTTTTTTTCAAATATTTTTAAAACTTTTCCTAGTTTAAACACAGAATAGATTTATGATGAAAGCCATAAGGGCAAAAATAAGAAAGAAAAACACTCCTACAGAACATGTGAAATTAACTGTAGAAAAATTGTTTTAAGGGTGGAAGTGTACCAGAATCATGCTTGAATAGGTATCAGCTGATTCTACCAAATGGCCATCAAGGTCAAGGACCATCATAAAAATCAAAGCAAGAACTTTTCCTAGGCGAGATTTTTTTTTTTACATTTTGAAATGAAGTTCAGGGCTGTGGTCAATATATTTGCTTTTTATAAACACTTACTTTATTTATTTTTGAGAAAACCACTTCAGTTTAGCTGTTAAATATTGAATATTCCTTTTCCTACTTCAAGGTTGACCGAAGTAGATTTCATAATATTTGTATGCTTTTTATGCATGAGTCCTCTTATTTATACAGCTCCCTATAAATCATATAAATGAGTGATAGAAAGGACCAATTAAAGCTTTTTCAGGGTATAATGGCTCATAGATGGTTGTGCAGTCTCATTTTAATGGTTTCAGGTTCCATGGTTTCCCTGAGGAGATTATTTGAGAGCTTACTGCAATTTATTCTCATGATAGCTTCAACATTTCCTTTTCCAATTGTATCACAATACACTTACATCCAACATAATGTATCACACATTTTCTCCTCTTGTGACACAAGGTAGATTCCATAAATCCTGCAATAAATTTGTCACCTCTCCTTATGTCCTTATAAGTCCGTATTAGCTGAGCTATGTAGCACATGCCAGCCTTGAAACCAACATCACAGTTATACCTCTTTAGTGATTTGCACAAAAAAAGTAGCAAATTCCAGTACTACAGACACACTTTATTCAAGCACCAAATTAATTCACAAAAATGATCCATGTTTCTAAATAATTCTATGGTTCTGTGGATTATAAGTATAAAATACTGCCCCTTTTTTGGGCATGCTTGCAGAGTCTTAACCCCATCTTCTTAGGGTCGTATAATAAAATTACAGGAGGAAGTTTTTTATCATGTGTCTCTGAAAGGATTCAAATAAATTTTCCAGTTCACTACAAAGTAAGCAGTACTGTTGTGTGTGGCTGACTCTGCCCTGCCATGTAGGCTGGTCCCTTCACCCCTCTCTTTATCACATGTCAAACTGGTTTGCTTCCAGATTCCTAGCCTGCCTTTCCCATTCAAGTCCTGCCATGGGATTGCCCCTGTTCTGGGGCTCATGCTCAGTTCCTTCACTGTGCAAATTTTATTACACAGGAAACAGGGTTTACATTCATCTTTTTACAATTTCAGATTAAAGGGACTACAGAGATAGGGAAACACATACCTGCAAGTTTAAGACTGCTAAGTTGTACATTTTTTAAGTTATCTGTCTTCAGTTATACTGATCACAGCAGAATTTTGAAGAAAACAAATGAGAACCAGAAACCAGGAAAGCGCCCCTTAACATCCTAGTAGTTCACCTATGTACATATAGCTTCTAAAGCAAGCTAGCAGATGGTTATCAAATTACAATTCATGGAACTTTATCCCTACTGAACAAATGAGTTCTATAAAGCTACAAAGTCTCCTGGAAACTCTGTCAGGCGTTAATGTGCTAATTAGAAAATAATTGACTAAACACATGAAAGCAGTAATAAAAAGTTAGAATACTGCTCATTCACTCAGTAATACAGAAGAAATTCTCTAATAGCAAAGGTTTAAGAGCCAAAGGACCGGGCAGGTGCCTAATACGTCATTAGGTTTTGTAACTGAGGAAGACGCTACAAATACCAAAAGCTCTGGTGTGAATAAGAATAATAATAAATCATTTTTGGAAGCTGGCTTTAGAAAACAAGACACAACCAGCAGAAATAAAGAAGCCTGATTACATCTCACAGCTGAACCCATTCCAATGTGTTCCCTCATTGTACCTTGTGTCCTACACCTACCAGATGGGGAAGGAGGGCGTGCACTGGAGCGCTCTGGTGGGCCATGTGCTGGGTAGCCAGTGGCTACCACCTCCTTGCTGACCTGCAGGACAGCTTTTACTGACTGAAGAGCTTGGGAGATCCCTGAGGGGAGCTGCAATGAACTCCCTGGCTATGTGGCATGTTAGAGAGTCTCTCCTGCATTCTGCAAAAAATCTGTCATTCATTACTGAAATAAGCCCCGTATGGCTGAACTAGCAACTGGCTTGAGGTCACTGGAGAGGAAAAAAAAAAAGGTGAGGGCAGCCAAATTGTTTGGAATGCAGCTAAAATACTTCAGAGACTTCAAGGTCAAAGGGATCATTGGATCCCATACTCTGACCACAGGCCAGTAAGTCTTACTACCAGTCCCGAACTGAACTAAGAAGCTTGCTTGTAATTAAAACCATTACATTTGCTTTACATTATCTCAGCTCCTGACCACTGATTCTTCTTTTATGTTCTTTTCTACCATTTTAAAAAGTTTTAGCACAGCAAATCTTGCAGATCTTTTTGACAAATTGATAGTGTGTTCAGAATGTATCATTACAGGAGACTTCCTCCAGGACTATAATGTTCTGGCAGGTCTTTGCTGCACCACTTGATCTTTAACATCAAGAGCCACACACCTTGTTCTATTATCAGTTCCCATTAATACACACTGTAATGCTGGCAGTACATCCAACAGTCAGACTGGACACATTGCACCTGACCTGTAGCAGTTTGCTTGACATGATTTTTAGACAACTTTTTCTAAGACATAAGCTCTCATTCCAGAGGCATGGCTTGTATTCCTGGAAAATTTGGCAGTAAATTTGGCCTGCACATTTGGCTGTTTGAAAGTGTTAATTCTAATAAGTAGTCCAGATGACATTCCAGTTGCTCTCACAGTAGTTTACTAAGTTACCATTTAGCACATCCATAGATTTTATTAAGAGTGAGTTTATTTTGGATCTCTGGTAAAAATCTTGAAAATGCTGAGCCTGCAGAAACTTGCACACCCCAAACCCATGAAGACTGGCCTCTGAAAACTCTTCTGATCTTTCAGAATTCAAAAACTGTTTCTTTATTTAACACATTGACTGTTCAACAGCATTTGTCATTAGAAGTACATATGGTATTAACCAAAGGACTCAGAGACCATTTTGCAGTTCTAAGCCTGCTAGATTAAAAACAAAAGCCATGATGCTTCTGCAGTTACTTTTATCAATTTACCTGTGTTACTGAATAAGGCTATCAGAATTGTTTTATACGTCGAGGTGATTGACATTAAGGATATCTTACTTACTTATCAAACCATTTTTGTTTCATTTTCTACTGTTTTGCCTGTGGTTTATGTTAAAACAGTCAAGAACAGTATAGGTAATCCAGCTTAGTCTTTTGAAAATGGACAGAACACGCATTATTTTCTTTACTTCTTAATAACTTACTTTCCCTTTAAAGATTTATTAAACCCCAAACTTAGGTACTTCCTCAGCCAACTCTGTCCAGATCCCACGGTGCAAATTAGCTAGACTTCATTAAAAACTGTCTAGGTTTGCTTGGAACAGAGCTTTCCCCACGGACCTCACCAATTCCACCACGTGATGCCAGCCCAACACCTGGCTTCTCCCAGGTACGGCGGTGATGCTCATCCAGCACCACCGACGTGCGCTCCGTTACAGCGGCGGCACCTCAGACCCATCTCCAGACTCTTCTCCCCTCGCCCCTCCTCGTTCCCCTTTTTCTCTAAATTCCCGTCCGCTGCCGTACGCCCAGCGGAACCCCCGCTCGGGAGTTCGAGCGAGGTGCCAGCACCTGCGCGGCGGTAGCGGCAGGTCTCCGCGGCCACCCCCGCCACGCTCCCCCTCCTCCCGCGGGGGATGGGGGGGGCGGCGCAGCCCCCCGGG
>VZSE01009546.1:54961-71932 GCA_013398275.1 Promerops cafer | reverse complement strand
GCGGGCGGGGGCTCCGCGCCGCCGGTGCTTTGTGAGCCGGCAGAGCCGGGCAGCGGTGCTGGGCGTGTGCGAGGCGGCTACCGGGGGCGGCCGTGCCCGGGCCGGGCGGGCGGGAGGGAGTCTGGGGGCGGCCGTGATGCTGTAGTGCAGGGCGTGCGCCTCAACTTGTGCTCCGATGCCTTCTTCAAAGGAGAAAAAGCTGATGGTGTTTTTTTCTTTGTTTGTTTGTTTTGGGGATTTTTTAATGGGTTTTGTTGGCATTTTGAGGTTTGGGAGGTTTTTTTCGGTTTTTTCTGGTTTTCAGGGGGGTTTTGTGTGTTGTGATTTTTTTTTCTTTTTTTTCTTTTTTTTTTTTTTTTTTTTTTAATGGGGGGCGGGGGAGCAGCCCTGCGGAGCCGCTGTTTTTCAGCGTCAAGTTACGGTGGGTAATAACCTGGGCCGAGACATCCCGGTGCAGCCGAAGTTTTGCCCCTGGGTAAATAGTCCCTGCCGCGTAATTTAGGTATTGTATTGTGCAGGTAGCGGTCAGACTACAGGAAGCGGTATTAAAATGCAAATTTGCAGTTGCGTGGCTTTTTATTTCATTGTTTGGTTTTAGGGGTTTTTTTCCCCCCCCTCTGTGCCTCTGCCTTGCCTCGCACGGTGAGCAGTAAGTGGTTGGGTATTCAGAGGGCATGGCCCTTGTCTTAGGCTTTCGGTAAGATCTGGGTCACTCGCTGCAGGAAGAAATACCGTCAGAGGCTCACCTAATGAGGGGATGACCATTTCTGCCGCTTCCATCACTGTAATGCTTCATAAAGCTGTTGTTTTGGGAGCCTGGCAGCCTTCAGTACCTGTTAACACTGGAAATTATGATTCACTAATATTGAACCTCTTGGGTCAAGGCTCTTTAGATCCAGCTTTGATTTGCATTTGAGTGAATTTTCTTGTTGCACTGCCCTATTGCTGCCCAGATGCTTAACACAAGATATGTATGGCCTGACTTAAAAAACATGAGCATGTGCCTCATATTACATATCGGGCAGCCCAGGAGTTTATAGTACACTCCAGAAGAAAAGGTTTTCACTTTTTATTAGGTTGTCTAGTATGTATTCAGTGGTTGCTCATAAATTGTTGCTTGAGCTGGAAAAGGGAGAAAAGGTTTGTGTCAGTTGCTTAATTTAGTTTATATCTAGAGCTTCCTCAATAAATTGCATAGCTGTAAAGATTTCCTTTCCATGTACCATACTTTTGTTCCTGAAGTCGTGGTTAATATGCAATTAATGAGGTGGAAGTCTTTCAGGGAACAGAAAGCAAAGATAGCACATGTTCATATGGACTAGGATTGCCTCCAGTTATAACAACTAATGTTGCTTTCTACTTGGTTATTTATGAGAAATTTTAAAAATACTGCTGGGAGGGGGGAGCAGACTCTGTTTTACAATTTTTGCAGTATTGAGTCTCATAGGAGCTACCTAGCATTGCTGCTCTGATGTTAGTCCTGACAGACCTGGAGGTGCTTTGTCAGGGAAGTGACTGGTTGTAGAAGACACCTGCCTTCTGCGTGGGCTGCCCTGTTCATAGGTACGAGATGTGAGCTTTGCCAGTGGATTTCAAGGATTTGTTATTTTCAGTGAAGACGAGGAGATGTGTTTAAACCACTGTAGTTTGTCACAGTGCACAGGCCAAAGGAGCAGCTTCCTCACCAAAGAATGTGTCTCAGACTTGCTTTTTAAGCAAGCAGTCTTTCGCTGATATACAGCAGCACAGAGTTCTATAACCCAACCTCCCTTCAGTCTTACTGTTGCAGTTTTATGCAGGAAAAAGCCCATAAGCTGGCATACAGAACTGTGGTAGATTTTTTTTCTTTGCCTTAGTCATGCTTTTCCAGCCTCCTCACCGATTAGAAGCTGTGCTTGAGACAGAAGCTGTTGAAGCAGTGGAACTGCTCCCCTTGAGAAGAAATGCTCCCCAGGTGAATTACAGAAGTGTGCATTCTCCTCTGTACAGCCTTGGAGAGCTACAGAGGGCTCCGCGTGAACTTTTGCAGCTGAACTCACTTCCTGTTCAGCTGTAGGCATGTGTCGTGTCACAGGCTTTTCTGTCTGTCCTGTGGATCTGACGGGGGTTTCTGGGACTGCACAGGCTGTCGAGGAAGGTTAGGAATGTAGCTACAAGAAGTAGGGAGCCCAGGGGACTGGGAGACAAGACTGCTTTGTCAATGGTCTGGTGTCTGTTGCTGATAGTCTGCCAGATAGCCTCATTATCTTCGCTACAACCTCATCCAGCACTCTGCAAGAGGCTAGATTAGCTTTTTTATTCATTAATGCAGCTTAAAAGTAGAAGCTTTTTGGCATGTTCCAGCCTGAGACTGTGGGAGTGAAAGAAAGGTAGAAAGTCAGAGGGTAAAACAACCACAAGGAGAAAAAACAACTGTAAAAAGAAATCCTTTTGACTGTCAAGGAACTGTTCAAGTCATCTTTCATTGACTTTATAAAAACTGGGAGATTACAAGAGTGTAAAAGCAATAAGACTCTTCAGAACTGAGTCTCATCAGTAGAAATGATGGCTATTTTACTCTGATCTGAGGGTGACAGTAGGGGTCATTCTTGAAGCTCCCTGTTTTATTTCAGTACTATAATAAAAAGGTTCTTTCTGTGAGAAAGACAGACATGATTTTATTAACCATGGATTTTGCTCATACTAACACCTTCTGGGCACCTGTCATGTAAGCCCAAGCTCTTGATTCTTGTTACCTCTGCAGAGCAGGCAGAAGCATTACTGGAGCTGTCACTAAGCATCTGTAGCTTTTTTCCCCTGCTACTTCAAAACACAATACAATGCCATTTTCCTTTCTTCCAGTGTTTCTGGCCCTTTTATTTCACCAGTGCTGGCGTTCATTTGGTGCCTTGGTGAGCTGATTTGGCTCATTAAACCAGCATATCATTGTGTTTTTGTGTTCTGATTATTTTCTTTTGCTGGGATGGCTGTGTTTTTTCTCACTAATGAGCTATATTGGCTCATTGCTAGCTCACATAAGTGCTAGAGCTGAGTCAGGGGGAGGATTGAGGAGAGAGTGAACAGGACCACTCCTTCACAGCAGTGATCTGTTAGATTGGCTTAGCTGCACAGGAAAATTTTTCCTGCTGTATTTATCTCCATGAATATGTCTGTTGGGGAATGTACAGAGTGGGAAAGTGGGTAGCAAGAGAATTGTTGAGGGATTAATTCCTAGCTCCTTCACTGCTGTCTTTGTTGAGTTGAGCTATAGGGGTGATAACAGCGAGGAAGTATAAGTGTGGGGTAAGATGTAATTTCTATCTGATAATGTGTAAAAGAAAAATCAAAACCTCTACCATGTCAAATAGTATTTCCCTTCTCAGTATCGTGACTGCTACTTTGTAACAAGTCATGGGAATTTTGTTGGGAATAAACTGTTTTTATTGATGTTTCATACGGTATTGGTAATTTCCAAGTTGCATTTTTTCAGCTTCTCTGTGCATGAGAGCTATGATAGGGGTTTTCAAGATAGGAAACAGACCTAGAGAAGTAGAAACAAGGGTACTCTGTGATCCTCTTGCTCAGTGCTCAGATATGTAGGACCAGATATTTTGGAGAACTTGAAACTTGAATTCATATTTTACACCTTCATTGTGAGGTCATACTTAAATCTGAATGCAGTCTCTCTAAACAAGGAGAACATATGATACCTATTTTGTTTAAGTGACTTGCCTTACATCAGATTTAAGCACTTCTGATGGAAGAATGGAGATCAGTTTCCCAGGGCAGCCTTCCATTACAAGCTGTCCATAGGTCTTTCACTGCAGCTTCTGAAAAACTAAGTTGTATGCTGTAGACCAGCAAATGTTAAATAAGCTGTAGTCAAGCCCCTCTTGGGATTTCTTTGGTCATGAGCTGAGCCCTTCAAAGTACAACTCTGGGTGAACCTGTAGGGGTTTTTAAATGTATCTCAAAACACAGGTGTTTACATCTTACTTATTGCCAAACAGATTTCATAATTTTAATGGAAGACATGTCTCTATGAACATCCGAAATATGTAGGAATGTGATCACCAAAATAATGTCCACATAAGGTCAGAGCCAGAGTGTATGTCTCCTGCATTCTGGTCTCTGACAGTGGCCAGTGGGGACAGGATCTTCTCTTTTTTTCTGTCTGACACTGTTGCTATACATAGGTTTTAGAGGATAGAAGCTTTCTTACCTGGGAGGATATCTGAATGTAGATATAGACTGAGCTACTTTTCAAATGTTGGCACCTTTCTTGATTCTTAACCGTTTTCGGGAGGTAGACATACTTTTCTCTCCTGCCAAATTTCTTGTGTGAACAGGTACTGAACTATTGCCTGCTAAAAAGAGGCTGGTGTCACAGCCAGACCCTGTACATTTGGTGCATTTGCTTCTTGCTGGCCATTACCATCCCCACTGCCTCTGGAAGATCAAGAGGCCTTTTCTGCACGTTTATGCGATCTTTTATGGCATTATGGATGCAACTTTTGCTTTCATTCTGTGAGATGGCACTAAAATGATCTTTGGTACAAAGGATTGCTACAGAGAGGCAAGGGATGGAATACCTCACTACCCGCCATTCAGCTTTGCCCTGGAGCAGGAGAAAATTTGGAGGAGTGGGAGGGAGGGAGGAGGTGTGAATCCCAAAGGTCTGTGTCCTCATCTGCCTTTTGCTTCACTTATTTCTTAGTAGCTGGTCCTTCTCATTTTAGAAACTTAGAAGGCAGCTGCTCTCATTTCCAGAGTGCTCCTCTATTTGCTGCCAGATGTGGTGGTCTTGTCTGTGGATGAAGAGCTGTGTGAGTTGGTGTAACTTTGGTGCTCATCTGACCATTGCAGTGTGTGAAGTTTTACTAGTTCATCTGGGAAACTAGCCTATCTAAGAAAAAAACAATATTCCTTTTTCTGTCAGTTCTGCAAACTAAAGCAGAGTCTCCATGGGGACTGGAATCCTGTTCTGGAGAGTGAGATTGTGGTTGTTACGAGACGATGGTGCCAGTCTGAACCATCTCTCTAAAATCCAGCTGCAGTGGGCTGGTAGCTTAGGGCTTGGAAGTGGTATCTTGGGCTTTTCTACTGCTGTGTGTTCCCTGCACCTGCCCTAGATTTACAGATTTGTGCACCTACAGAGTGAGTTGGTTGTTGAGCTGTTTTGGGAAGTGAGAGGAAGTGGAAAGTGAGCTGCATGACGACTAGATCTGCATCAGGGAAGAGAAGAATGTGAATTAATCTTTCCACAGCAGCCTGGAGATGCATCAGATGAAGCACAACATGAGACAGCACCTTATGCCTTGTTACTCATCCTTGCCCAGCTATTGTGATATTAAAAAGCCTGCTTTTTTTCACCTTATCTGGCATATCTGGAATTGAATGGTATTCTGCTGTTTCTACCACTAGATATTTTTAAGTCAAGAAATGCTATCAGTTTCTAGGAATCACTGACCTTTTCAGTCTGTAATTGTGTTGGAATAATGTTTTTTAATTATTATTTTTATTTTGCAGATTGCCTTCATGACCTTGACTCTGTTTCCTATCCGACTCTTTTTTGCTGCTTTTATGATGTTGCTGGCCTGGCCTTTTGCATTCATTGCTTCCATGGGATCTGATGAGCAAGAGCTTGAAAAGCCCCTCTCCTGGTGGCGAAAGTGAGTCACTGATGTGGTGAAATACTAAGAGAATCATTATGTAGTTCAGCAGTTTGAAATAGAGGAGATGGGAAGTACCTTTTACCTGTCTCAGAGATCTACTTTTCTCTTCAGACCAAAAATATGAAAATTATTAAACACTTAACTCAGGTGGGAGACTAGAAATGCCTCAACTCTTTGATTTGCCAGGTGATCCAAGAATTACACTGGTAGTCTCTGGCTTCTTATCTTTATTGAGGATGTAGTGTGAAACTTTGTTGTGGCACCTTCAGTTGCATTTATTCCTGTAATGTCAACTTCTGGTTATGAAGATTGACTCTATGGAATGTGCCCAGATTTCATATTCTAAATTGTTGCTTTAAAGTGCTTCACCCCATTGTCGTTTACCCTCTGATGAACTGACAAAACTTGTGTTGTTTCCCTGAGGGCTTGCACCATACTTTGGTGCTTATTAAAAGTCTGTGGTTGTTTTGATATTGCAATGCTAATTAAGGCAGAAGGTAAGACAATGTCCTCTCATCCATGAAAACTGCTATTTGAGGAGCAGGAAAGGAGGAGGGGTGTATCACCTCTTCTATAGACAACTTTAAAATTAGGAGCTGGCACTAGCATGAAGGAAGCTGATTGTATTTTGCATCACAGGAGGGAACGAGGTTGAGAGCCACAGAGGCATGTCACTTTACATTTCATTTGGAATGATATCAGTACAATAACTAATGGAATAATTGGCTGCCTTCAGTCTTGCATACAGTTATTTTGAATTTTTTAGATTCTCTCTGCCCCATTTAATCCAATTTTCAGTGTTACCCAGCTTTCCAGCCTCCAATCCCTGTAAGTGTTGTAATTTGTGGTGTTCGATTTTTGTACTCTGTTGGTTCAAAGTTTCTCTTTTCATGACTGTCAGACAGTTTAAAAAGACAAACAAAACTCCCCCAAAAAAACCTTCTTCACCCCACCAAAAAAAAAAAAAAAATCCACAAGAAATCAAAAATTCCAAATCACTTTTAGGAGAAGATGGGGAAAGGGAAGAAAGTAAAATATTTCCAGAGCTCTCATATATATTCTGTAGGCCTTTCTGTATCTGAGAATTTCTGCCCTGTTTTGTTTGGGTAAACTTGAAACCAAGAATCAGGGTAAGTGCATTCTGGCAATATCCTAATAGCATATTTCAGGACTGAATTTATTAGGCATTGTGTAGAAGAAACTTAACAGTCATAGACTGAGTTAAAATTAATGATGAATTAATGATAAATGACAATCTTGGAGACTAGAATGAATTAGTGTTCAGGTATAAAATGAAGCTGAACAGCATCTTACTGAAAAAGTGGTTTTAAATCAGCTGAGAAAGAGAAGAACAAAGTGTGCAGTGTTCCAGCTCTGTTTTAAGCATCATATCCTATCCGAACTTTTGTCATGCATGTAATTTTTAATTTCATTATTTTATGGTGTTCCTGTGGCAGCATAACTGTTTTCCCAACTCTTTACAGGATAGTGGATATTTTGCTGAAAGCAATAATGAGAATGATGTGGCTTGCTGGTGGATTCCACTGGATAAATGTAAAAGGCAGACGGGCATTGCCAGCAGAAGCAGCAATATTAACAGTGGCTCCCCATTCTTCCTACTTTGATGCCATTCCAGTAACTATGACCTTCGCCTCCATTGTGATGAAAGCTGAAAGCAAAGATATTCCTGTTTGGGGAAGTAAGTTGGTAGATACTTCATTTTTCAAGAACAATTTAGCAAAGATTGTTTAGCAAGTTCACTGGGTGTGTATGAGAAGGACTGAAACAGAAAGGAAATTTTGCTATAATATATGGTGAGAATTTTTTTTTTTACCTGGTCTACTCTGAATGTCAATAGAAAAAATTTGGGCAGGAGGGGGAGGAGAATGTTCTTTTTCCACTTTCTCCAAAGTTGAATCCCTGTATGAATGCAATCCTACAGAACTCACGGTTTAATTTTCAGTGAGCTTGGAACATTTTAAGACCTACCAGATGGAAAAGCAAATTAGGATGGGGCTATGGAAGCAAAGCCTGATGCTAGAGAGAAAGTCTACAAAGACTTGGTGTGAGTTGGAGTGCCCTCCCAGATATGTGTTTTAGGAATGGGGTGTACTCTGAATGCTACCCTGCCTTGAGGGAGTGCTGCTAATCCTTCACACATCAATAAGTTTGTTTCAGGCAGAGTGTGAGAGGTGAGCACGAGAGCAGATTGGTGTGCACTTGGGTTTAGTCATAAGAAAAGCAGATGCCTGAGTCAGTAGTGCTTGAATACTATCTTTGGAATTATTCATGTAAGTTCTCACAAATGTTTGAGAGACACCTGTGATTTTTGGTGCAGTTGTGACAGGAAAAAAGTGTGTAAGCTTTTGGGCTTGTGGACTTCTAGCCAAAGTCTGTGTGGAATCATTTTGGAGAAACCCACCATCTTGTGTCTAGTGACCAGCAAAGTTCAAAGAATATCCCTGTGTCTCATTGTGTAGATTTTTATGGGTAATATAAAAGTGACAAAAGATTTTACTTTGGCCGTGGGTAGGACCCTTAGATGTAAAAGTCTAAACAAAAGCTTTGAGTTCCTTTGCAACTAAGTGGAATCAGGCTGTTGGTGCTGACATCCTTCTAAAATTTAATTAGACAATGTGTTTTTAAGGTCACATTCAAAACCAGAAGCTGAGACATGGCCACAAAGGATGAGTGGTTAGCTATGGAAGTTTCATTCAAGCCATCTTGTCATACAAGGGTCTGCCTGTATGAGGTAAAATTCAGGCCAGATCTGTAGTTGTATCTTAATTCCGTTGACTATCTTACTAATAGCGTTTAGAAATACGTGGTAGTGAAAAAAATCTATGTAAAAATGAACAAAAAGGAAAAGGGCACTGGCAGGCATGTGTTTTTGAAAACAAGTGTATGCAAACAAGCACAGTGTGAAAACAAAAAGAAATTGAACTCCCTTGTTCAGTACTGAAAGAAGATACTGTTGTGAGACAGTATGTTGGCAGTCCTGTACAGCATAGGTGTATCCAGGCCAGCTTGGGCCTTAGGAACAGTCCAGACACAGAAGCAGAGGCTGATTTATCTTCTTTCTCAGGTGACCCAGTTGGCTGTTCAATAATTGCTGGCTCAGCAAAATAAAAGTAGTCTGTGTGGAATTTCCTTTGACTTGAAGGTGGTCTGTCTGGAGGACCCAAATTAAATGAGGTAACTGCAGTCCATGTTGTGCTGCTGCAATGTGATGAAATGGCAGAATGGCATTTGACAATGCTGTAATGGCTACTTAAGTATCCCACATAGTAGATTCAGTGGGAACCAGGAGAAGCTGTAGGGATATGGAAATTGTAGTTCCCCTGAATGTAACACAAATAATGTGTATTGATCAAACTATTTTCTAAATATTTAATTTAATTTTGAGGTGACTTGAGGGATTCTATTGAAAGTCTAGACTTCCTACAATACATTATAAAAATCATTCACTTCATGTAGTTCGTGTGTGAGTAAAACCAGTTACAAAAAAAGAGAACATGTAGTGATTTGATGGAATATTACTGGAATGTACAGTGCAGTCAAATAAATGAATGTTTTGTCTTGTATAGCTTTATTTGCTTTATGCTGTGCAGCCACAAAAGTTATGTAGTCACTTGTGAAAGCTTCACAAAAATGCCACAGAAGTGAGGCATACAAAAGGTTGTAACTGGGACTGAGAGTTCAAACACCATTTTTGTCTTTAGGGGTGGAATTTTATATAAGCAACATTAATTACAGCAGTTTGTGTTAAGAGTAAATGGACCTTAACAGAGAGGTAGTAATCACGGTATTGATTAGTTTGGCCTAAAAATTAGTGAGAACTTTCCAGTAAAACTATGGTTTATTTATCTCTTTTACTGCTTTGAGAGAAGTTTTCTGTGAAGCAGATAGTGCTGACTATCCTCTCCTTTGATCTAGTATTGTAATCCCAATGTTATTTACACCTCTCTACACACACACACATAGAAAAATACATTTCATGTTATTGGACCACTGATATTTTCTTGTGCTTATGTGATAATGTGCTCATGTTTTTATTGGATTGCCTGATGAATTGTCAACACTCTAGACATTCATCCAGAATTTATCCCAGAGAGGTCAGAATCATGTTATGTGATCTTCAGTTTTGTAAGTCTTGCAAGCTTGGTTTACCATCTTCAGTAAGGTTTTGGAGCCAGTCACTGATAATCCTAAACTTGTTATCTCTTGAGTCTTGTTAATGGTTATTCTGAATCCTCTGGGAAGCTTTGAATAAAGTACATTCATTTAACTATCTGAGCAGACTTAAACATGTAAAAAATGAAGTGGCAGAGGAAAATTAAAGATCATTGCCAAGGATGAGGACTTTGGGTGAAGAGTACATCCTCATCCAATATATTCAAGCATGATATAAATAAATTGGCTTTTTGATGTAATGACAGTGTTTATTGAGACATTGTACATTGTATACCAGAGGGATCAGGTGTTTTAGCAGGCACAAAATGATCTGATTACTAAATGGTTACTAAGATTGGTTCTGCAAGTATTTTAATAGGCTTCTGGAACAGCTGCCTATGTTATTGTAGCCTTAGTTTGTCAGTCATGAAATATTAAGCTTCTGATCCACTTGAAAGTCCAGATGATTAAAAGCCTGTTCTTTATGGGATTGGAAGTACTCCACAAGTGTGTTTGTATGTGAGGATTTTATTGCCTTCTAACTTGAAGGCAGACCTCTTGGTTTGCAAAGTCCAATTTCAGAAGCAGACTAATGTCTTGTGACTTACAGATATCTTCGTCCTTTTTAGGAAAACAAAACCAGATTTAAAAATGCTCTTTGGTTCTGAGAGAAGAGTTATGAACTCTTCAGTCAGTGGTCAGTAGTGAAGAAAATTATCCATTTGGCACACACACAAGGTTAACAAACTCTGGGGTAGAACTGCTTGCCTAAAGATAAACAATATTTCAATGATCATAAAAAAAACAGTATCTGGAAAGTAGATAATGCCAAACAGATGGAATATGTCAAGATGCTGAAGGAAGATGTATGTTTCTGTACAATGACTTTCCAGGGTTTTGGTAGATTGGAGATGTGAACTTTTCTGGACCACTTAAGTTTTACAGTGGGAAAATGACATGTAGGAGTCTGTTATATTGTACATGGTCTGAAGAAGTCAGATCAATTTATCAGTCTAGATCCTTAAACTTCCCTGTTTTGTCTACTGAATCCCACTTCAAGTCAGGACAAGGTTTGTACATAAGTTCTGGATAGTTCACTTCACTGTCTTATTTTTGGCTGTTGAAGCACCCTGGATAAAAGTAATTTTCATTGCTGAAATGATTGGTCCTGCTGCAGAAATGCTTTAGTAAGAAGGACAAAGGATTTATCAGTAAATATGAATTGATGGGGACTTTGAGCCACTTTTATGATTTGAACATTTTTAGTGGTCTGAACTTTTAGAAACTAAATATAAGTGAAAAGTTAATTTAAACTTTGGGCAACTCAATTTTTAACATCTCTAACACCACTCTCTGAAAAGGAGAGGGAGCTGGTGCCTATGAAATGTATGGGATGATATGTTACCTTAAGTTTATAGAGGGGAAGGAGGTGATTTGTCTTTGGCAGAACACAGCAGACCTACAGAGAAAGGGAGAATCATACAGTGCTATAAAACTGTCAGTTCTGTTGTAGATGGTTTTTTCCACATCTAGTAAACTCATGAATTTTTGTTCAAGCTCATTTTTTGAAAGTGCATTATAGACCTTTCTCAAGCATCGTGACTAAAAGATGAGAATAAAAATAATTCAGGGGAAAGTATTTATGCTTAGATAGCTGGGTATGTTTTCATCTCAAAACTTAAAAGGTCCCAAATTACCCACCAGCTCTGTTGTGCAACCTAATCCTTTAGTCCTGCATCCCAAGTACCCCCCCACCCCTTCTAAAGCACAAAAGGAAGAGAGCTGTGGTAGACCTGTAGTTCTTCTGTGAGAATCCCACATTTAAACACTTCTGAGATTCCCTAAAACAGTCTTTAAACTCCTTATGGAAAAACCTGTTCTAAGGTGAAGGCATTACAGATTTCTTCTCTTTTATACACTGTAAATCAGGGGCTTAAACACTGAGGTCACCAGGATGAATACCAACATTCTATGCTATGTTGGCACTGTAGCCTGCCTTGAGTGTACACTTGAGCTCTCCATTTCTGAGGAGCATCTTGAAGTTGTTGCCAAGCTTATCCCTTTCGTCTTCTCCTTTAAAACCCTCTGTTTCAAAATTCAATGTTTGTTTCTGACTGTGGGCACCCAGATGGTCCTGCAAGATTTCAGTCTCACAGAAGCTCTCTCAGAGAGACTTAAAATACTTGCATTGTCGACCTGTGTATTATAGGTATGTGTTTATTATTTGGCTTGGAGTCAATTCTCATTTAAACTGCTGCTTGAATGCTTAAACCACCATCGCTAGTTAATACCATTTATTGAAGTTACAAACTGCAGTATATAGGAAACCTTCAAACCAACACTGCTGCTTGCCATAAGTACTCTTTAGATTGGCAGCAGAAAGCTAAAACAAAACCATGTTCTCATAGGGGTATTGCAGGCGTGAGAGCAAACAGCAATCTCTGAGATAAAAAAAGTCTTTGTCCCTCAAGGAGTCCTTAAAGGAAATAGGTCGCATTTTGAAAGACCAACCCAAATACCACAGAATTTACTTCTGTTAAAGCTAAAGAGGACACCAATTATTTACTTTCCACTAGTGACCTTTCCTTGTCTTACAGGCTGCACTGTTTCCTGCCTTTCTCTTTGGGAGTAGGGAGGAGAACTTTGCCATTAATACTGCCTCTATCCCATGAATACTTGGCATGCCTTCAGTCAGGTGGTCCATCTGCTAAGCATTCAGTCAAACTTGGAGAAGTTGTTCTTGACATACATTTATCTGCGGTGGTTGGTTCAGACTTGAGTCAAATAAGTATATATATTATATATAAGTATATATATGCATAATAATATACTACCACCAGCTTGACAAATCTCTTATAGAGTATCATGGCTATAATAACACTTCTCTGAGAACAATGTAATTCCAAGTGTAAAAGATCCTAATTTTGGTTGAGTTAACTTTTGTGCATTGATACAACTTTGTGTATTTGGTGGGTGTGTTCTTGAGTTTTTCCATTTTTAAGGTCTCTGTGTCCATATATACTGGAAGTAATTGTAATCTAGAACCTTAATGGTTTTCTTCCCCTATAATTTTCAGAAGACTTTTGAGCCTCTTGCAGATTTCTTCTTTTCTCTACAGAGAAGAACAGTTTTCATATTAGATGTTACTTCATTAGAAAAGTTGTGAGTTGAGAACTTTGTGAACATGTGTATTTGAGCAAGGCAACTCTTGAAAACTAAGCCTAAGATAACACTTTTCAACCTTTATCCTTCATGGGTTTTGTACCCCTAAATACAGAATGCACAACATGGTGACTGCCATTAGAAAAATAACTGTATTTTTTCATACTAGAAAAAAATCTATGGAGTAAATACGGTAAATGGATATCCCACTGCAGGCTACTTGTACAGCTTACCTCCACGTTAAAGGCAAGCAGAGCCAGTTGTGCTGCCTCTGAAGGATTCCCTTAGAGTGTCAGGGGAATGTAGTGATGGGCTTTTGTGTTCTTTGGGAGAGAGGCGAAGTGAAAGCCTCAACTTCAGCATTCTCTGCTTTTGCAGCTGTCACTTTGTTTATTGCTGATTCTACAGTGGTGAAAATGTAACTGCCCACTCAAAAATGTGTGTATGGATACATTTTAGAAGAATTGTATGTTGTGCCTCCTTCTGTTCCATGCTTTTTGTGTTCTCTGGTGCCTTGTTGAACCAGTGGTGATGTTGCCAATATAAAATGTTTGCTACAATTCTTTCTGTTGTTCTGTGTTATACAGCACTTTGTGTCTTGAACTGAAACAAGGTTTCCTCACACATACTTGCCTGCAAAGAGAGAGGGGAAATAATTTTTTCCCTGCTGTTGTCCTAAGAAGTTTAAAGACACCAACTGTATGTGTTCAGCTTATCAGGAAAAAAAAAAAAAGGGTTTTGCTTATGCATTGAGCTGGTGCTGAAATTGATTGCGTGGGAGTTACGGTTCTGAAATCAGTTGGAGCTGCCACCCTGCTATTAATTAAAGCAATACTGAGTTTTTGCAGGCTCTCTTAAAAAAGGCTGTTTTGAGCAGCTTTCAGTTGGTTAGAATATCTGTGGCATTCTGGCTGCCCTGAGAGGCAGAGGTTTTAATGATTTACTGGCAGCACTATTTAAATTGCAGGTACCTGCCTAAGAAGGTAGAATACAGCATGTCACCTGTCCTCAGGACTCCCTGTTTGATCTGAAATTGGGAATGAGAGTGAGTAAATGAAATAGGACTGACACTACTAGAGAAAAAGCTGGAATAATGACACTCACAAGATCAATTTGGTGAATTGATGGATTGTCTGTCATTGCCTGCTAGATTTGATAATTCAAGGGTGGTTTTAATGGAGTGAGAGGAGCTGGGCAAGCACATTTTTCAGAATCTCTGAACACTTGAGCTGTGGTCTTCACTATCTGGTTACAGCCAATCTTAGACAGTTAAATTGCTGAGCAGAGAAGGATATGATTATGTTCTGTTTATTGAACGTTTTGCAGAGTTCTATTTGTTTCCTTTAGTTGCTCAGTATGCCAGCTGTCTGGAGCATTTTATGCATTCACTTCTGGCCTGTCTTTGCCCTAGTCCTGCCTATTCCTTGCATCACACAGTACCTTAGGTACTGTCTCCCTGTGTTTCATCTTGACTTCTGACCACAGTCTCATCTTGACTGCCTGTTTGATATGTTTCTCAGCTTCTCTTTACAGACCTTTGGCCCTGCTCCTGACTTTCTTGGTCGAAGATCGACCAAGCACAGATCAACTTGGTACAGCCTTTGAATTTTCAGATTTGTGTGTTTACTGAACATGAAAATGTGGTGAGAGTAAAGGTCTATGTTAGGCTTGTGTTCGGTTTTCAGAAGTGGTTAAGAAAAGGCTAGAGTTAGCCTTCCCTTGGTGTGTATTTTCAGCTTTTTACTCATGACTGAGAGTTTCAAGTTCACTTCAGTTTTTGGACTTAACCACTAAGGGCCTGGTTGCTGGTGTCTCACAGGATCTTCAGTTGCTGTTTAATATTAGGACAAGAATTCTGTCAGCTTTTTAGTCCAATGTCTAAGGAACTAAGGCTTAATATAAGCACCCTAAGAGGCTAATTCAACAGGCAGAAGAAATCCATGGGAAGCTAAGATTTCAGTTGCCTCTGCTTTCAGCATACCATAGTAATTTTTCTTTGCACGGGGGTGTGCTGCTGTTTGTGGTGCTGGTCATTTGTAAGATCACTCACATTGTGTTCCTCTGGAGCTTAGTAACATTACAGTAGCTTGCTTTTGGGAAGGTTGTAACACTAAAGCTCCCAAGTTCTCACCTCTTGCCTGTACAGTTTTCTGATACAGATGACATCAGTGTAGTCTGATGTTTTCTGTCACACTGCCTGAAGAAAAATCTGTCTGCTTTGTCTGCTTGCTTAATTTTGTGTGTTATAAATAAGACCCTGCTTGCAGCATGTCCTCAGAAAAGAGCTTGGGAGTTCTGGAATTATCTTATTCATTTCTTGGCCTGAAGTAACCTAAATTCTGTCATTTGGGCCTAATGTAAAAGAAACTTCCAAGTGAAGGCTGGGGATGTTGGATTTTTTTGCTTTCCTTTACTTCATAAGGTTTTGGCTATGGAGTAGTAATTTGCAGCAGTGGGGCAAACTCAGGAGTAGGATCACTAAGAAGAAAACAATTATGATACCATGGTTTCCCTTGTTATTTTTATTGCTTGTTCTGTGTTTGTGGTTTTTTCTTCCCCTATTCTTTGTGTGTTAGTCTTTTTGTGGGTTTTGGAGCTTTTTGGTTTGTTTTTACCTTGCCTTGGCAGTAACCCCAGCTGGCCAAAGATGATCTTTGCTCCCCTTACAAGTATTGTTCTCTAGATATTGTCTAAGAGCAGGCATGTAGGAAAAAGTACAAGAGTAAGGTAACTTTTCTGGTACACTATCTCCTGAGCTGTGGCAACTTGTGGGATAAAACTAATATTTCAGAGGCTGGCTGAATGTTTGGGAACTTGCTGTAAGGTTTGACAGATTAGTTTCTCAGAACCTTCAGAACGGAAGGATTTTGGTGAGTTGGTGGCTTAACTTCTGGTGGGATAACACCATAACCAGCAGCTTTTGCTCAGTACAGGGCTGTAATTCCTTATACTGTTTGTTTTTTTTTTTTCACGCTTTAAGCACTGGGTGTAGCAAGTCTATCCTTGACAAAAGCAGATTATGCAGTGTCAGTGAACTCCTCTCACAGTGGCTGGAAAAATGAAAACTGTATTTGAGGCAAGTAGAATAGCTAATGTTTTAGTGACTCTTGAACTTTCAAGGACAATTACATGATACAAAAATTATTAGAAGGTTTTTGAAGACAACCTGCTTAAATAAAGGTGTGAAGCACTATTTGAAAGTGCTTCTCTTGTAGTGCTTTTGGACACTGCAGAAGAGCTGTATGGACTTCTTATTATTTTGAAAGTTGTCTCTGGTGTCCTTGTGACAGACATGCATGGAGAGTGTCTTGTGGATTGATTTCTGATTTTTGCTCACGTTCATTTTGTGTCTGGCTACGTACAAGAGGTTTCCCACTGAGCCAGGAAGAGGATGTCTGAGATCTAATTCATCTGGTATGAGGAACAGGCAAGCAAGTGACAACTGAGAAAATGAGCATGCCTTTTCTGTTGACACTGAATCTTCACAAAAAATAACATCAGTATATATGATATCTTTAGTGCTGTACCTTTAGTGGACCTGATCTGTCATAGAAGACAAAAGCTCTAAAGACAGAGACAGTTTGACTGACAGGATGTCTTTTGCAAGCACTTACATAGCAGGGAGATTCCTGCTGTTTTGCTGGTTTGGTAGTGACTATAGATTTTGTGATTTTTGTGGGAGGAGGAAGTGGCCTAGGGACAGCCACAGCTGCATTGTTGCAGAAAACTGCATAATATGTACCATCATGTTTTACATTTTCTGTGTTGTATGTATTGATCTATTAAAATTTGAAAAAGTGCAAAGTGCCAAAATTTTGAAGACTCTTTTCCTCACAGAAACTTATGAAAATATTTCAATGAAACTGCAGTAATTCAGCTGAGTATTTGGTTTTGCAGTGTAATATAGTAATTATGTCCTCCTAACAAAAATTTTTGTCCAGAGGCCTAAGTGGGGGAGGTGGGGGGAGGGCAGGGATGTATG